>LPNX010013232.1:239444-440981 GCA_001517045.1 Pseudotsuga menziesii | reverse complement strand
TTCGAGGGTAGACTCCTTCTTGAGCCTTCAGCTTCATCATCTTCTTCATTCATAATAGCATCATTTCTTATCCAAAAGCTAAGGTGGATAAGAAGTTCTTTAAGAGTTGAGTTCTTCATATTCCTCATTGCTTGAGAGATATTCTTTGGATGGAAAGAGCTTGATCTTCAGTTGCTCCCACCTTCTCTTATTGAGCTTCTTCTTCTTGTGAGTTCTCTTTCTAGAGTCTATTGAAAGTAATCACTTCCTTCTAGCACACATTCCTCACATGAATGAATTCCACGATCCTGGGAGGCCATTCAAGGTGGCCATCACCACTTTTGCATTCTTCACTTTTTCTTTTACCACTTCAAGTTGTTCTTTGCTTTGAGAGACTCCTATGACTGTATGGTCTCTGCATTATGGATCTTCACATTATTCAACTGTTTTCTTTAAGTCATATTCTGATTTTGTTCTTCCCTTCAAATAGCTTGAAATTCTGGAAGACCTTCAACAGCTTTGCTTGCAAAAGGTAGTGCTCTGTAATGCCAAAGCTCATTTGGCTCTACTGTGTCATGGATCAAGGCTTTTTCTGGATATCCCTTCAATTTGTACAAGCTTCCTTCTTATTCTTCAATCACTACCACATCATCGATAGTCTTTCCTTTTGGCCATATGATGACTTGACCATCTATGAATGCAGCCCGCATTCCTTTTGCATCAATGCTGAAATGGAGAGAAGGTTCTTCTTCAATCCTAGCACAAACAATACTTCTTTCATTGTTAGAGACTTACTAGAGTCTAGCTTATATGAATATTCCCCACTACCTATTATTGGATATTGGTAGTCATCTCCTAGTTTCACCTTGTGAGGTGATTCATGTTCTAACAGTCTTACAAAGGATTCCTTGAATCCTGTCATATGTTTGGAAGCCCCACTGTCTATAAGCCAATCATCACTTCCATGAGTAATGCTACCTATGAGAGCTGATATCAGAACATATTCATCCTTGCTTGAAGAATCTTCACTTTCTTATCTGGATCTCTTTCTGGATGGTTCATCATCCTCTGCAGCATGAGCATGATGTCTTCTTTGGCTTTGACCAAGTTCTTCTTGTGAAAGGCTTCTAACCTCGTCTCCCTCTGAAACTGGAACCTCTATACTTAGGTAGGTGTCCAATCCAGTTTCTTCAAAGAGATTAGATACTTCTAGGCTTGAAAGTTGTCAACTTCCCCAACATTTTCACCAAGCTGATGTGATATATCATATTGAAATGAGAACCTCAAATGGAAATAGCAAAGGATTAGAGCTTACCGATTTGAGGTGTCCGTCCTTGTCCCAGAGTTCGCTGATCTAGGGTTTGTCACAGAAACCCTAATTTTCAAAACTTGGAATATTTCATATTTTATTGTATAAAAATATATATCTCTTCAAATGGAGCTGTCAAATGTACTCCTTTTCTGAAAACAGTGGAGGGAAGCTCCCGGAACAGGAAGCCCTAATTTTCCAATTTCTTTTGCAGAAATGCCTGTTACTGTTTCTGTGATATCTCCGACATTACTGATCCTATATGTCTGAAATTTATCACGGAGGTAACCTAGAATGTCCCTGATCCAACACCACAAGTTTCATCAGAATTAGTTTCACCATTTTGGATTTATCATCATTTTCCCAAGGTGACCTGTTACAGGACTGTTCAGAATAGTGAAGTTGTACGGCATGCCATGTGTCACTGGTTCATCTTCTGAGTCTGATATTTGGACCACCAAGAGTACAGTCCGTTAAATTTCTGGAACATCTTCAAGAATTCCATTTGGACCTCTGTATCTCAAGATATTGTAGCTCTCCCCAGATGTCCTGTTCAGGGATGAATTCTTGAAGAGGCTGGAACCCTAACTGGGAGAGATCATATCTCCTGGAGTACAGCGAATCTGAGTCTAATTTTTGGACACAGGACTCATAAGGATTTTATATTTGGCCCCTACAAGTTTCAGCTTCTGGGACATCACCAATCTCACAATATAGCGACTGTACCAAAACTTAGCAGTTTTAGTATTTAGGGTTTCTCCTAGCTCAGGGTCAAACTAGGGTTTGACTTTCTTGGAGTTTTACCCAACCAAATTTCTTGATCCAGGTCTCTAAAATTCGGTTTTGATGAGGAGAATAACCCTATTCTGGTCTCACTCAAAAATTCATCTTCTGTAGAAATCCCTAATTTCTGCATCGAAGACTGAAAATGCTCGGAATCAAATTCCGCTTCGACAGAAAGATGCGCCCTAAGGAGGAGAGTTGTTCCACCTTAATTTTGCTGAAAATATGTGGAGGAAGATCCACAAAATAGGAATCCCTAGTTCCTGTAGCTGCACAATGTCTTCTTCTCAGGTTAGCTCTGATACCATGTTAGTTTTTCATCACATTTAAGCTAGCATTATGAACTTAGGATCTTTTCACTGAGAGAATAACAAGCACAACAATAAAACATAAGCACATCACAAGAGACAAGAGACACAAAGAGATTTTACTCAGGGAAACCATAAAGGAGAAAACCCCGCAACTTCCTCTAAGATAAAATCAGCAACAAAACAGTAAGAGATCTCCCAACAGCAGTGGCCTTCTAGTCCCAGTATATTTCCTCCTCCACAAGTGCGCCTCACTTAAGAGAGTGAATGATGTGTTTCACAATGTGATAAATAGAGAGACTCTCACTCTCTATTTATATTCATCTGTTCACTTGAATTGCCTTTTCACACGTAGGCTCAACCTAATAATTACTACTCGAGCCTACACCTTAATTAGTGTATAAGAACTCAAGTGCCCCGAAACTGTGGGGACTTACCTAATGACTTGATATGACTTGATTACATTATTAATCCTCCTGATCGGAACATCGGGGCATGACCACATGACTCAAATACATAATAGAGACATCCCGGAATAAACATCGGGTTACAATATATAAGATACATAGAAGAATACATTCTGAAGTTACATATACATCAACAATGACTGTCATTACCATTTGGTCACCATGCTGGGTAATGATATCTCATTTTATAAAATTTAAAAGATAAAAATGAATAAAGAAAATATAAATTTTGACTGAAGAATACTAAGGTCTCATCACGAGCCGGCCTAATCATGATCATCAGTGTTGTCTGGAATAACTTCATTTCTGATCACCAGGATGATGGCTTTTGATTTAAAAATTAAAAGACAAGAGGTCTCATCATGAGCAGGCTTGCATATTTTAGACAGCTCTCGTGAATGATACTATCACATTGGGACACCATACCTAAATAGTACTCTTCAATCAAAATTATTGTTTAAAGAAAAGGAAAAGCAAACGAAAAGAAAATTATTATGTTTATGGAACAGATTCTGGAAAGTTTTCAGAAAAGTAGATTTCTATATGCTGATGGTGCAGGTTATTATTACTATGAAGTACTTTGTTTCGATCAAGATATTTTTAAGTTTATCCCTAACTAGATCTCTGTTTCAAAAGATGGAATATTTCTGAGTTGTACTTATCAATATGAATAAAAATAATGGTTTTTATTTAGATAAAGAATTTTTGATTGTTTTTAATAAGTTTTAAGATTTTGTTTATATCATTGTAAGTTGTATGAGAAGAGATAACTGATTCACCCAGGTCGTCGCCATTTGTTGGCAGTCAGCAACAACCCCTTCATTTTTCATTAAGATGAAGGGAGATCAGCTCTCTTTTATGATTTACTTATTAAAAATTATAAAGAGTGCCTTCAGAATCTTTGATTCTAAAAGTACTCTCAATTATAGAAAAAGCTAGTCACATATTAGAAGCTGATGAAACCATTTTTTGATAATTAGCAGCTGTCAGTTCCATAAATTTTATATAATCAATTCATCATTAATTAATCTATTTGATTATATATACGATTTAAGAAATTTTAAGAGATAGTATGCTAATTGGGGTTCAACGAAAACACATTTTGGATTTGTTTGAAGCTGGTTATTGATAAGATATTTCAAGTTCTAAAAATCCTAGAACTAAAGATGAATTGTTAAAGTAAAACTCTTATTAAAACTAAAGGTTCATATCCCATTTGTAACTTAATATCTTATCATTATTTTATGAAATTGTATATATATAGTTAGTGAAAAGCAAATAGATGAGTATCATTTAAAATTTCCATATGTATAGTTTTGTCAAAATTTTCGACATTTCGGAGGCTAGAACGTCTAATTCCCTCCGCTATTCATCGGCCGTCGAATTCCCTGGTCATTGGAAGGACAGTCTACTAAACATCTGCAACGGCGGATAGCGATCCCACTACGAGTTCCGTGGATCATAAACTCATCAGCGATTGAAACAACTAAATTTTTCTGATGCACTTGTCTCCATCGGCTAACTTTTGGTTTTCACATCGGAACATTTTGTTACTACTTTCTCTGCAGTTGCGGACGGTAAACTACGAAACCCCCCGATTATTGTATTGATCTTTACATTCCGCTTTGTTATTTCATCAATCCTTGGGTTTTATCTTCCGCCGTTGCGGCCGCAGAAAGAACTACCTTTCCGATAATTTACTTGTTTCCTCTTCCGATTTAGACCTTACATGGCAGGGCGTATGTCCTTTACGTTCCGCCGTTGCGGCTCCCAAAGAAACTAATCACCCGAAACGTAAAGCACACTGCCCACAGACACGGGTTGGTCTTTTAGTCGCATGACCGTAGTCTTTTAGCTTCTGCCATTGCGGATGTACAAAGCACTCGTCTGTCGATATCTATGTCCTTCTGACTTCCGATTGGGAGCTTTCCCGCCCATAGTTTAGGTCATATTTTTCCGACCCTAATCGGCGAAGTGGTTGATTTGCAAAAGAAATCTTAATGATTATTTCCTTTTTTGGTTACATGATTTACAGGTAATGACATCCTTTTGTGCATGCCTGTAAAAACGCATATTTTACAGGCACACATTTAAATTATAGTTTCTTTTATTTCTCCTGTTATAAATAGTTTTTAATAAGATGCTATTGTTTGTTTGAAACAAATGGGCATGTCATCGCTATCCTGCACAATTTCAGGATGTGTCTAATATCCTGGATTTCGGTTGGAAGACGTGGCTGTTCATTAGAGACTGGAATTTCGAACCAGCCATGAATTGGCTAGTCCCTTTAAGCTAGCAAATGTTTCAGGTGTCATAATTAAATGGATCCTTGATTTTGGTGATGTTCTCCTCATTTATATTTTTCCAGCAAATGATGAAGTTGTTCCAAAATCGAATGATTTAGATGCTAGATGTCAAATAACAGTTGTTGCATGGACAAATTTACATTTGAATATAAGAAAGTAGTTACAGAATCGATGATTCAGATGGCAAGTGCACTATTGAAAGAAGATGATAATTAAAAGCATTAAGTCCTAGATGTTCGATAGTTAATGGACTTGATGGTTTATTTTTAGATTTAGTTGCATAGAATGAGGAGAGGCAGTTATTAGCCTTTGTTATAAAAACTCTGAAAACTTATTCTAAAAGGGGGATGGAGTGACTGAAGTAAAAATACTTGAAATACTATTTTGATGCTAGTTTTGTTCTTGGTCGAAGTTTTATCTTTGGATCTGGGATGTGACTAGAAATCTCCAAGTTGATATCGTGACTGGTATTGTTTTGGATACTCTTCATATTTCAGTATATGATCTTCTATTTTGATATTAATACAGTATACTTGGTTATGCTTGTGATTATTAATCAGTATTTCACTTTGTCATCCCAATATTATATTTGAATTAATATGTCGTTGTGACTGAATTTACTAGTGTTTCTACTGTAAATTCAAGATATAAGGATGTATATTATGTCTGTTAGATATCATTTGTATTTTTACATTGATTTCATACTGATCATTATATCTTATTCAAATATCTGATGTTGGTTATTAGTTATTAATTAATTAGACACTTCATAAAATTTGAAGTAATTGTTTATCTCAGTTTTTCTGATAAGTTATTTTGTAACAGAATGATTTAGTGTGTATGGCTTAAATATTTCTATTTATATCCTACCCTTTATCTTTCTGTTCATTTTACATTAATTAATAATTAATATAATATTTAAAATCGCTCTCAGTTGAGATAGGATAGATAGGACAGTTAAGATAGTATAGTTATTATAATCATAGTATAGTTACATTTAACAGTTGTTAAATTGTGTAATTCTTAGAATAATTTTTAATAATCTTTATATTCAGAAAACTCTTCAAAAATCAAAGACTTTCCTTAAGAAAGCAATTGTAGGATACCTTAGGTAGTTGAAAATAATTTTTTAGGGTCTATTTAGACAGAAATAACATTAGGATAGATTTTTGCTGAATTTTAGTTTCTCCTTAAGAGAAAACTTCAGCTAGTAGCAGGACCATAACCTGCGAGATTTTGCTACTCCAAACACATCGGACGCTGCTTTAATCTTATTGTGTGGGCATAATCTCCTTGTTGACCTAGGTCAGAAAATCAGGCCAATAAGAAGCTTATCATCCTTGTACTGCCTTCTTCCTCCTACGAGGAGGGTTTTTCTTTAAGCCGTGCAACTAGTTGTGCATTTGACCTTCTCCTCACCCATGACCAAGTAGCCAAGTGGAGATCCTAGGGGTGATTCCGAAGGATCCAGACCCACTTAGTCCCAGTACGAGCATTCACTCCAATAGTTCTTCCACCACTGTTAGCTGGGACTTCAGAGGTTGTGACTGCAACTAGGAGTGTTGGAGGGATATCACTAGGATGTCAAAATCTATGCACTGCACATCCAGAGGTTGAGTTGTGTAGAATACGGTGAGCCTCCCTTGGTTTTTAACATCTGTGCCCCAGTGGTTAGTGATTTTTTGGTATGGATAACCAAAACACAGATCTATGTTTGCCTACCAAGAGTACCCCCTATCGAACTAACTTCTCGAACCACATAGCCATGGTTGTCTATGAAGGAACTCAACACTTCTCAACATTCAACTCTATACTTCTTATCATCTACACATTTCCATGTCTCAAGAGCTCTCTGGGAGATGGCGTTATATAGGGTGATCCGACATGGCCCAAAAAGAGCTATACCTTTAAAATATCAGTTGTTGTGATGGCCTACAAGAGCGATGCCAGGATGGATATTAGTCCTTCTAACATGCAATCATATTATTTGATATGGGAAAGGTTCCAAATAGTTCCCCCGCAGTTGCCAAGCTAGTTTCAAGGGCTGTGGATTTGACCTTTCATGCCCTTTCAATCACTATGATGGTGGCGTCAGGATGTTTTAGTTCGTCACCTCCCTCAACCACGGTTAAATGCCAAGTCCGTCACCTCAACGAATCAAACCTCTACCTTTATCACAGCTCCTTTCACAGTGAGACACGTGCCACATTTGTGAACTGAGAAAATTAGCGTCACTAGACAAGACTTCCACCTTAGGCTCATCTCAAATGGCATCAGAGAAATCGGCCAATCCGCAAAGACACAGATTACACATGTGAACATCTTCTCCATGTTATACCAAATACTGTCACCATCATGTGATAAGACATTTGACATACCTACTTGCCCTGAATCCCAGCTTCTGGAGTGGAAAATTAATGTTTTTTCATCAATATTTCATAAAAATTACCAGCACCGCGTATGCCCCTTTATCTAGGAGTGGTATTCCTGTTCGCACTGCCCATCATCTGCTGCCCATAAGCGGCGCCACCACTTATTTTCCTTGGTCCATAAGCAGTTATTATTGAAACTGCTTTATCATAGAAGGAGAAATGCGGTACCCTGGGTAAAAAGGGAAAAAAAGAAGTTTCTCGAGGCTTCTAGATGATAAGCCTCATATCCTGCCTTATCCCTACTGTTGTGTGTTGGTTGAGCTTGAGATCCCTCATCCTAGGATCTTAGAAGCCACCTCACCCACTAATTTCTCAACCATCTCTATCCATTAAAGCCTTATTAATAAGAGCTCATAGCCATGGTTGAAGAGAGAACACTTGAGGTATTGTTATGCTATTGGATTGACCATTGGCCCAAGATCATTTGGAGAGAGCATAGAGAGCTAGAGTCGAAGCGTTTGGGGATGAGAAGGTCTAGCTTCATGTAGATGCATGTCAACACTAAGGCTTGGTTGTAAACTTCTTCATATTTCTTTAATGCAAGTTGATTTATGTCCCACATATGTTGTTGTTGTTGTGATTTCACATATATGTTGCTAGATTCCTTAGTCACTAGCATAGATTAGTATATCATATTCTAGTTGCTTTGATCTGTTTTTTGTTGAGCTTGATTGCAGGTACACAGGTGGACTATCAAAGCTTTGTATTATAGATATCTATAGCATATAGGGAGAGTCTTCAACCTCTGTCCTCTATTTTTTCTGGATCTGAACCATCTAGACCAGTGGAACACCTTGCTGTCCGTAGGAGGTGAAATATTCCAGCTAACAAATCTGGCGACTCCACTGGGGAATTAGTGTATCAGTTGTACTGATCTTCCTCAGTCTGCAACTCTTGTCTGAATCCAGGCTCCATTTTCTTCAACTCTTTTTAGTTAGATCTACTTTCTGAATTGCATTATTTGGGTTTGAAATTTCCAGATTTGTTCAGATCTAAGTCATTTCGGTCTTTTATGCTCTGTTTCCATACTCAATTCAACAGTATTTTCCTTGATCTAGTCTTTTCTGACTTGATCCATGATTCTTTTTTTTTGGTCATCTATAGGGAACCACGCCTATGTTGTTTATGAGGAGTGGTGCCACCACCTGAACAAAGTGGACAGTAAGCGGTGCCACCGCCTGTAACCCATTTGCAAGGAGCGATGATGTCTTCGAAATGCTCTGTCAACACCTATGAAGCATGGTGCCAGGTAGGAATCATTCCAAAACATTTTTTCCTCATTTTTCTTTGAAAAAATTTGGATTTTGATTGCTTTCAGTTCTGTTAGCAGGCTTGTGTTACTGAATCTGATGTGTGTGGCTTGCTAATTTAATGGTTTAAGATTGATTTGAGTGGAATTTAAAAAAAAAATTAAGTCTTTTGATTGTTCATCCACTTCTATGCTTGTTGGTTGTGCTTTAAGAAGGATTTCTTGTTTTTTGAAAAGTTTAGGGTGCTCATTGAAATCTCTTTTCGTTGCATATACTGAAAGAAGAACACTAGATTAGCTTCTAGGTTTCATTTCTTACTTGCATAGTAAACTTCTTTTTCCTTCCTTCAAAAAAGAAAAGTTTTGACTGAGACTAGGACATCATCATTGAGCGTTAGATTTGGATTCTCTGATTGGATTTACAAGCTTTGAGAACCTTTATGATATTTCATCTCTCATGCATTTAGGACTATCTCGATCAAAATATAAAAAAAATGGTAGTTTTAAGTTAGATTTGCTTATGTTTTTGAGAAAATTGAAAAGTTAGAGTGCATTGGGATATAAGTGTGCTTTGTGTTGTTATTTTAGGAAAAGAGATTCCCACTCTTCTCATTTTCTTTCGAAAAGAAGAAATCGGTTTGGAAAAATGTTTGCTTGTCTTTGATTGGATGTTCATGACTGTTGATTGGAATTATTTTTGGTTTTGAAACAAAAAGAAAACACTCTCTTCCCTCCCGTAAGTAGGCATACTGAATGTTAAAGTGAACATCTACACAAGCATATTGCATGGTTTTACTTTTCTGTCAAAACATCATGCATTCACCTGACCGTACAAGTTAAGATTAATGATAATTGTAGGTTAAAATTTACGTAGTAACTTGAGTGATAGGTTAGAGACGTGTTCGGGCATCTTAAAAACGTAGGAGCTGTCGTTATTTGTCAGCATTACATTTTGGGACTCGCACAGTTCTTCCACGTACCATCGGTATATCGAACGACCTTTCACATACCCTCGAGGTATATAGAAAGGTACTTCACGTACTCGATTGTATATCGAAAGGCCCCTTGTGTACGGTTATGCATTAGACAACACTACTACCGATTCAAGATCCCACGTACCTTGAGTATATCGGGAGACCCCACTAGGGTACCTTATCTATCTGAGAAAATCCCTTTGGCCGTCTTGTTTGGAGCCATACACCAAAAATGGAATTCAGGGAGATTACTACGCACGTACCCTCAAAGTATATCATGAGTGGCACCTTCTTGATAATCCTAGTGAGAGACATAACTTTTGAACTCCTCCTATCATTTTAAGTCTGCTTGTTTTGACCTATAGTTTGTGTAGGGAAGTCTTTTGGTGTGTTTTTTCTAGATTTTAAGACCCTAGGTTAGATAGGAACTGTACAAACTGGCTGAGTTAAGATAGTCCAGGAGAGTATGGGGCTTGCCACCCAATTTTATTTTGGTTTCAGGAGAAAATCCAATGGAAGCTATCGACCAAGGAGCTGCTACCACCTCCCAAGTGGGAGATAAGGTGGTGGTGGAAAGTGGAGTACCATATTCTTCATATTCGCCCCCTTGGTCCAAAAGCCTTCTTGGGGAAATTCATCCTTCCATTCTCCCTTAGAAGGTCATGTTGATGATACAACCCATCCGGACTTTGGTCCCAATGCTCCTTTTTGGGAGACACCTATAGGACAGGCCATTGCCTCATTTGGCACCCATGTAAGTACTCCTGATGATGAAGAAAAATGTAGGCAATACCGTGCTGCTATTCTCCATGCACAGGAGGTAGAAAAGCTGATTGATGACTTATTAGGCTCTACACCAGTACGTTCCACATCTCTTCCTGTGGGATATCGTTCACTGGCTGATTCTATAAGACCCATTGAACCGATTATAGATCATCCATTAACAACCCACAACCCTGGTAAATTTACCATCCCTCTCACCTCTCATGTTATGTCTATTCCAAATCTTCCCAAGTATTCTGCACCTAGGACCCAACCTTCAATTCATGTTTCGTCGGTACCTTCTAATGCCGGGGGGCAACCCCCGTCATGACCTATGTTATCTAATGCCATAATTTTACCTAGTCAAGGGTAGACCTCTGACATAGAATCATCTACATTTTTTTTCCCTCCCACCCATTCTAATGTGGTCAATCCCCCATCTAGTTCAGGTTAACCCTTGGGGGTACAACCTATAATTGTTCAATATTCTGGAGGTTATGGTTATCAAATACTTGTAGGTAATCATCCATCTAATCCTACAAGAATGCCTTATACTAGAATTCCATACCCTAGTAACACTTTTACACCATGGGGGAAACCGAACTGGTCTTACATGCCAACTATGGGAGGGATACCTATACATACTGTGGGAGGTGCGGGAGAAACACCTTATGGAGGTCCTCCTGCTGGTGGACCTAATGGTCTCGGAGGATCTGGAAACTTTCCTCCTTATGGTCGTGGTGGTCCTAGTGGTCTTGGGGGACCTGGTGGCTTTCCTCTTTTTGGCTCTAGAGGTTCTGGTAGCCCTACACCTAGTGGTTTTGGTGGCTCTAGAGGTTTACCACCTCTTGGAGGGTCTAGTGGTCTGCCTCCTGGTGGTCCTGGTGGTCCCGGTGGTCCCGGTGGCCCTGGTGTTCCCGGTGGCCCTGGTGGTCCTCCTCCCAGAGGCCCTGGTGGTCCTAGTGATCCTAATTCTAGAAATCAACCCCCCATGGGTAGATATTCCAATGTTTCTTCCTCACGACAACCTATTTATCAGTCTACCTATGGTCCTACTGGTAATTATATTCCATATCAATATTACCACTATGTGCAACCCAACCGACAGTTACCTTTCCTAGCAACTTTGGACTTTCCTGATTTGTCTAAGTTGATTAATGATCCCATTCAACACAATCGCTCGTGGCCTTCCATTCCAGTAAAGTTTCCATCGTATATTCCGAAATTTGATGGGAAGCAGGGAGATGATCCAAAGAACCATGTTATGACTTTTCATTTATGGTGTTCTTCAAACTCCCTCATGGATGATTCCATTCGGTTACGACTCTTTCAATGAACTTTGACCAGTACAGCCGCAAAGTGGTACATTGAAATCCCACAACATTCGTTTGTGGATTTTGGCTCGTTGGCAATCATGTTCCTTACACACTTTCAGCTCCCTATTCATTATGAAATGGGCACATATATTTTAAATTCTCTACGATAGAACACCTCCACCCACATTTCCGATCATATTCATGAGCGGAGAAGGTGGAGAAGGCTTATTAAGGCCCCTATTTTAGATCAGTTGTTAGCTGATTGGTTCACTAAGTCCTTATTGCCTCCTATTTCCTGAGATGTGGCTATGGGTGGTGCCATTACCGAAGAGCAGGCTATTAGTCGGGCTCAACACCTAGCCTTGGTCTATTCCCAGTCTAGAACTCTTTATGACCTAATTCCTCAAGCTCCTTGCCCCAGCACTGACCTTTCCAAGCCACAAGTAGAAGTACCTGTTGATGGGATTCTTGGTTCAATCCAGTCCCCATCCATAGCAAAACCTGCCAAGCAAACCCAAACTACTACTACTTCAACTCCTAAGGTTTCTACCGAGGTCAATTCTATTCAAAGTACTCAAACCTCCTGAAATAAATAAAAAAGGTAAAAATAGAAATAAAAAACTTGGAAACCAACAGGAGACTCCATGAAAAACCAATAATGACAATGGAAAATGGAAAAGGAAGGCTAAATATCCCTATCTATCATGCAGTGGTGACCATTTTTCAAAGGAGTGTCCTCGTCAGGATGAAATCTCCTAGTTTTTGAAGTCTAATCCTGCACCCGCAATACTTACGGATCCCTTTCCCTCTCAACAACAACTTGTAGACCACATGTCTAACCAAGGTAACTCTAGTTCATCAGAGGAAATTCATATGATGTCCTTAGACACCATCCATCTGGAAACTTGAATTCAGAATTATGATAAACCCACAGATAATAAAGAAGATCAATCTTCTTCAGGGAAAGCTCCCTCTACTAGTTCTCTGGAATCCTCATCTACTGTCCTTTTATCTATTGAGAAGCCTAATCTCTACATGATTTTGCACCCACCTAAGAGTACTCTTTAGAAGTTTGTCTTTAATCCCAATGACCGAGCTACTCAATTCTATAATGTGGTTGAAGATCTTGCTCAGGCACCTTGTGCCATGTCTACCCTAGAAGTACTCCAAAGTTCCCCCACACAGCGCAAGAACTTGTTGACCTCTTTAGGAGCTTTAGACCTAGATAACACTAACTTGATTCATTTCAACGTTGAGAATTATAAACCTAGATTACCGCATAAGATTACTTTTCAGATCATTATGAAAGTAGTGGGAAATAAATTCTTTCGAATGGTACTAGATGAAGGAGCTTCGACCTCGGTGTTATCTTTGACTTGTTAGAAGGCTCTTACCTCTCCCGAGCTTGTTACATCACCTACGACCCTTAAAGCATTTGATGGATGGGGTTTCCAACCCCATGGTCTCATATTATCCCTCACGGTCAAACTGGGGGGAATAACCATTTCCATCCAAGCAGAAGTGGTAGATGCCCCTTTAGATTACAAACTCCTTCTAGGAAGGAATTGGTTCTATGCCATGACTGTTGTTGCTTCAACAGTATTTCGAACGGTCCAATTCCCACATCTAGGGAGAATTGTTACGATTTATCAACTTGATTTCTGTACACCGGATGTTACTACCTCCATGACTAATAACATCCCCATGTTAGGTCAGTTCCCTCCTCCTTACTAGTTGATTGGGGTAGGCATGCTGAAGGATTCATCCCTTATGGGGATTTTCCATCTACTCCTCCTAGCACAGATACCGCGATAGTACATATGATCGGCTCATTTGATTATGATCCTACGGGAAAAAATGTTGTTGAGTCCACCTCATTGAGTCCTCATGAAGCTATGTATGACACCATTCAAACCTTTTTCAATGATCACACTGATGACCTTCATCTAGTGGCTTCAGATCCTTACCATTTACCGTATTGGTTAGAACCTTCTCTTCTGGTTCTAGATCATCTCTCCGAGAATTTTTCCTCCGATGAGTCCATTATAGAGATCATGAACATGGATGAGCCCATTTGGGAGGATCACCACCATAGATCCATGTTTCTCCCCAACACCAGTTTGGGCAGCCATGATTTTGCATCCTTGTTTCCTACTGATATTGTCAATGTTTTGCAAAGTCTTCTATTGTTGCAAGACACAGATTTTCAAGCAAACCTTTGCAACATTACTCAGATGAACCCAATTGACATATCAGACAAGCTTGATGTTATTGAGCACGTTCATGTTGGGCAGAACTGCTCCGCAGATGAATCTGAAGCATATAAGGAAATTTTTAAGGAATTCCGTGACATTTCTGCCTGGTCCTATGAGGAGATGCCGAGGATTGACCCTTCCATTCTGGTCCATGAGATTAAAACTTATCCCATGGCTAAACCTGTCAAGAATAAACTTAGGCAAGTCCATCCTTGGAAGGCTGCAACTATTAAAGCTGAGATTGAGAAACTTCTGAAAGCTGTTTTTATCTATCTTGTACCTCTGATGGAATGGGTATCGAACATTGTCGCTGTCAATAAAAAGCAGGGCACCATTAGAGTCTGCATCGACTTTAGGGATCTGAATAAATCTTGTCCCAAGGACAACATTCCTACCCCACATATCGATCAGATTATCGACAACTGGACTGGAAGTGTCATCTTTTCATTCATGGATGGCTTCTCTGGCTACAATCAGATTGAGATATTGCCCTCCGATCAACATAAGATGACATTCATTTTCCCATGGGGTACCTTTGCATATAAGAAGTTACCTTTCAGCTTCAAAAATGATGGAGCCACATTCCAGCGTGTGATGTCCTATGCATTTCATGACATTAAACATGTTGTTGAACCATACCTTGGTGACCTCCCTACTCATTCATAGGGACGAGAGGACCACCCTAGTCATCTTAGAGACATATTCCTGAGATGTCGTCATTATAATATATGGCTCAATCCATATAAATGTGTTTTTTGTGTTGAGACAGGATGTCTGCTTGGCTTTGTGGTATCCAAATATGGCATCCGGATCGATCCTTTGAAGATTGCCGCTATCATTAATTTGCCAGCCCCAACCAACCTCCTTGAACTCCAAAGTTTGTAGGGGAAGGAAAACTTTCTCTGCCATTTCATGTGTAATTTGGTAGAGAAAACACACAGTTATATGCATCTCCTCAATAAGAACACCCCATTATTCTAGGATGAGTAGGCCCAATGCGCCTTTGATAATCTTACGCATGCTCTGACTCATTCACCTGTGATACACCTCCCAGATTATTCAAAGGACTTTCTCTTGTATATTGCTGCCTTCACTACTACCATCACCATGGTTTTAGTGCAAGGAAATCTCCATGGTCAGGAGCATGTGATTTATTACGCTAGTAAGAATCTTATTGATTCTGAAACCCATTATTCACATGTGGAGAAGTTAGCATTGCCCACGGTCATTGCTGTGCAAAAGTTTTGTCAGTACATTCTGCTTCACACTACCACTGTATTGGCAGACCAGAACCCAATGTATTACATTCTGACTCATCAGGTACTCAGGGGCAAGTACTCCAATTGGATTGTCATCCTTCAGGAGTTAGATCTAGAGTTTTCCAAGGCCACATCAAAGAAATCCTTGGTTTTTGCAGAGCTTATGTGTGATCTTCCCTATGTTACAACGGAATCTGAGCCAAGTGATTCATTTTCGGATGAATTCCTATTCCTGATTAGCACTAATGATCCTTGGTATGGATATTTGCTGATTTATCTCTAGACCCAGCATTTTCAACCGCATTTACCTCGTGATGATCACCGCCGTATCCACCACCACGTGAAGTACTATCTTATCTTGAATAATACCTTGTATAAACGTGGGATTGACTCCATTCTCTGGCGATGCCTCACCCATGACGAGGCTGAACATGTGTTGAATGATTGCCACTCTGGAGCATGTGGCGGTCATTTATCTGGGATGGCTACAGCCCAGAAAATCCTTCGCGCTAGCTATTTTTGGCCTTCTATCTTCAAAGACTGTCATGAGGCTGTTAAGAAATGCACACCTTGTCAACATTTTTATCCTAAAAAGCGTAGCCATCCTGCTCCTCTTCACCCCATCATTTTCGTTGGCCCATTCACTAAATGGGGGATTGACTTCATGAATTGTAAGCCTACCTTAGCCAGGGGGCATGGTTACATCATCGTAGCCGTGGATTATTTCACAAAATGGGCTGAGGCCATGCATACATATGCATAAGATGGTAAGATTTCCACTCTCCTCTTGTTCAATCATATCATAGCTATATTTGGAGTTCTGTAGTCCATCGTCTCAGATCACAGATCTCATTTTCGTAATCAAATGATGGAGGAACTGAGTGGCAAGCTAGGTTTTCGCCATGAAAACTCTATGCCATATTATCCACAAGCGAATAGTCAGGTAGAGGCCACTAACAAAGTTTTGAAAACTATGCTTCGTCGCATGGTTGGAGATCATAAATCCAATTAGTGCCTCATTCGTTTTCTGCTCTTTGGCACCTCACACCATTCCAACTTGTCTATGGACATGAAGTTGTCTATCTGATCCAATGTAAGATTCCATCTTTACAACTTGCCGTCAAACTTCTCTTGGACACTTCCACAAAGGAAGAGAGATTTCTGTATTTGAATAACCTTGATGAGACTCATAGAGATGCTACCTTGGATAATGAGGTGCATAAGAAATGCGTCAAAGCGCAATATGATAAATATGTCTAGCCTTGTGTTTTCAACGAGGGTGACCTAGTATTGACTTATGACCAGAGATATGACAAACTAGGGAAGGGTAAGTTTGAGTCCATGTGGTATGGACCTTTTGTTATTTCTAAGGTGTTAGAGAAAGGAGCTTACGAGCTCATTAATTATGATGGAATCCCTTTGGGGAAACCTCGCAATGGGTTGTACTTGAAAAGGTACTATGCCTAGGTCTTCTTGGATAGTATCTTGTATATATGCATATTGTTTAACTTTCAATGTGCTTTTAGTACTTTCAAGATTGTTTTGAGTTTTAGTATCTCCATCTGTTTATACCATGTTTTGGTCATGCAGATGGCTTTCTATGGCTTCGCTGATGGTGCCTACCGCCACACCTTAAATCTCGCCTCAACTGCTTGGGTTCTTTATTCCCCAACGAAAGATTTGGTCAGTTCAAGAGTAGTTTGCATAGGTCCCGCTACTAATAACATCGTCGAGTATGAAGCTATCATTGGTCTCTTGACTGAATCTACCTCCCAGGATGTATGTGATCTAGTAGTCTTGATGGACTCATAGCTCATGGTTTGTCATTTGAACCATGTCTACACCATTAGGAACCTGGTTCTCCTCTGCCTCTTTCGGAGGGTACTTTTGTTATAAAGATCATTTGGAACCATTACCTATAGGCATATCTATAGGGAACATAATGTAGTTGCTGACTCATTGGCTAATTACATCCTATATTGGCATATTTCCCATTCATGACGTTAAATCAAACATGGTACATTGTAAATAAACATTTGAAGACACATAGAACTCATAGAAAATGCATTGGTCCATTTGAAACATATAAACACCGTGTAGAAGTCTGTATATAAATATACGAAAAACTTTTACAAAAAATAGGTCCCAAGACCCCATCTGAAGCATGTAAGATTTCAGGCAAAATCATCATACAAAATCCTAAAGCTATCAGCTTTCAGTATACGTGTCTCATACACTGATGGTGTTCATGATAGAACATCACTACTCGAGCCACCCTACATAGCAGCCTGCTAAATCTGGCTGGTACTCCTGCTATAGATCTCTGATATCCAGTTGGGAGGTCATCTATGTCAGTATCTAGGATGTCCAAAGTCAACCTCTCGAGGTTCTCCTCCAGCTCCCTAGTGATATCATCACCTTGTGGTATGAGACGAGCTCCAGCTCGCCTATCCAATGGAGATGCTCCTCCAGGCCTCACTACTCCAACATTTGCATGAGAACAAACATGTCTTGTCACTTATCATAAAAAATATAAAACTTTTAAAAACATAAAAACATTGTCCATTTTAGGGTTTCTTGCTTCTTACCGATGTCACCCCACTACCCTCTAGGTGGGAGTGGTAGGTCGAGATCTCCTGTAAATTTTGTGCCTACATAGGCATAATCCTTGACCATGAGCATCTGATCCTGCAACCATCTGAAGAACGGATCACCGAACTTCACTCTGCCCCTACCCGCTCCTGTGCGAGCCATGACCTGGACCCACCTCAGCATACAGGTGTCCCATGCTCTCAAACTCTGGAAAGTCACCTAGGGCCACATCTGTGGGACTTGCTTGAAGAATAAGTAGGCTAAGATGGAACCAAAGCCAAACTGCTTCAGCTCTCCCTACCGACATTTAGTCAACTGATCCTTGAAGATTGAAAGCATTTCTTTTACCTAGTTGAACACCGTAGGTGCCATAGCCTCTATGGTGTACAGCATGTGTGCCCTGGAAGCCTAGTGCACACCTTGGCTCCCAGCCATCCTCTGTATGGTGAACAAAATGATCTGTAGATCCCTATTTGTCACTGTCCTAATGAGGATCGTGTTCCCCTATGTACCTGTACCTGGTGCACAGTGCCGATCTATAAGCTCTCTAGTGGTCATGTCCCCGCCACGGGAGCCTGTCAGTGAGATGGGGGAACCCCATCTCGATAGACTAGTCAGGAATTATATATCCTCTACCTCCACTGTATGTATATATGCCCCCACCTAGAAATACTGTTGTTCTAGACTCCACATCTACAGTATGTGTTCCGGTAATCTCTCATGGGACACCATGCTTGGGGTCCAGAAGAACTTTAAGAGTCCACAGTCCCGTAGTGCAGCAATGCAACCTGCATTTCTTTTAGCAGCAGTGCCCTCATTATCATGTGTTCTTTTCTTCCATATCACCATGTTTTGAGTCAACTAGACCTGCCAAAAACAACAATGTTATGCATTAGAATCATCCTTGAGTCATTGGAAATTAAAAGAATGAGTGTTTTCTACCCATATCATTTGTTTAAGTTCTCCATGGTCGGCACCACCTGTGCCCCGTTGGAGACAGGTGGTGGCACTACCTATCCGCCGTGTTCTTGGCGCGGTTCTTGGGTGGTACCGCGTATCCCGTAAGGGGTAGCCGCGGTGCCCGCATATTGGGTTTTAGGGCTTTCTAGATAGGCCCAAAACCCCCCAAAATCTCAAAATAGAAGCTATGAAATGAAAGATGAAGGTCTTAGATGTTACCTGCAACTGACAGTGTTGAAAATAGACGGTGGAAACTCTCAATATCAACTATAGAAGATCTGGCTAGAAAATGCTCCAAGTGCTCTCTGCTAGAGGTAAATAGTGAAATGTTCTCATTTTTTTACTTGACTTATATAGACATTTTTGGGTCCAAATTACTATAGTTTTGATATAAAATTATATTTTAGTCAAAGTTCATTTGTCGTAATCCCTTAATGTTGGTCTAAAATGCATTTAACAGTTGTTTCTGAGTCATCTGCAGGATAAGAGAAATTTAGTAAGAAGCTTTGGAAAGTTTGTTTATGGCTTTTTCGTACTTTCACAAAACGAAAAAGGTCATCGAGCATTTATTGCAACACTTTGTCATGCTCATTAAAAATCTAGTATCAAAGTTCCGAGTCCATTTCAAGTTTCTTTCCTGGCTAGTAAAATACAACATTGTGTAAAGAAGCGTCACAGAATCCTTTTTTCACCTCTTTTTCAGGCTCCTTAAATATGAAAAAGTCGTCGAGTTCATTTCCGATTCTTTCCAGGCTCGTAAAATATGACATTGCACAAAGAAACCTCATGGATTTCTCTTTAAACCATTTTCAGGCTCCCTAAATATGAAAAGATTGTTGAGCGATCTTGTCTTCTTCACACTCGTTAAAGTATTTGAAGAGTCGTCTGTCCGACGGTAGGTTATCTCTTTTTCGGTTTGGATTGGACCATTTATGAAAAAGGATCACTCCAGGAAATCATGACTAGAAGAGTTCTCTGAGGTATGATTTTACACTTTTTCGGGCCTTAGAGACTAAATCATATGAAAAAGGACCCCTTTGGATTCTTCTTCCGTATTCGTTCAGACTCTCTAAACATGAACAATACCAAGTTTTCTTTCAGTGGACTTGTTAAATTAAACATTGAGAGGCCCATTTTGGGAATGAACCACTCCTCTCTCAGGTTTGTAAAATATATGAGACTGGACTTGTCTTCTAACAAGCTATATCGAGTGTTTGTTACCCTCTTTGAACTCGTAAAACCGAAAAGAGGCACTCATCAATCATGATGGGGGAAATGGGAAGGGAATAATTTCGTAAATAATGGGAGTTGTTTGTCGTTACCTTTGAACATGGCACTTGTCTGCACAATCATGTCAGTCAATTGGGTATTCAACTGATCTCCATGACGATCCACTTTCATGAGTCATGTCAATCCTTTGAGTCTTTCAAAAGAATGCATTGTCCACTGTTGCATTGTGTGTCTATCCTTTCTAATCATGCTGCCAGGTCATTTTGTCGTGCTACCCGATGTTCAAGGGGAATTTGAAGAAGTTTTACCTATGCAGTCTACACAATCTTTTTGTCAGTATCTGTGAGTCAGTCATATGGTTACTACATTCACATCATTCCAGAACTATGTTTCGAGTTTCATGTTGTTGATGTGGGACTTGTCATGGCCCTCGTTTGACGAGACTATTCCCATCGACATCTGCTCCTCATCGGGGAAATAATCTTAGAAACAATATTTAGTACTTTGAGATCTATATGCCTTAATGACAGTTTCTCTCGCTCTTGACATAGGTTCACATCATTGACCTTTGATCGATAGAATTGACTGGGTATTTGAAATCAGGACATATATTCGCACTCAATAGATTGTACTAAGGTACCTTGGGAATCATTGATATTAATGGTGATCTCCCTCGCACTTGTTAATGGTTCACTTCATTGACCAGTAATCAAGTTTTTTCTACCATGTTCGACTTTATATCATTGTAATCACATGGATAGAATCGTACTTTGTGGAAGATGAGACGAAGACCCTGGGTATTTGTTTAAAAGCGTTCATTGCTTTTTCCCCATGTTGTGATGGAGTTTTGTATATCTAGGATGGATACACATTTGTATGGTCATGGCTATGCTCAAATTTGCGTCTGTATGACATAGATCTACATTGTATGTCTGGTAGCTATGTCCAAATTTGAGTCCTCTATTACATGGATCTACGTTGTATTCTAGTAGCCATGCTTGTTTATTCCTCTCATGGATCTTCCTTGTATTGGTATGCAGCTATGAGTTTGGTTACTTATGTCTATGAGTCAACATACTGATGTATTACAGATGCCTACTTGAAAACATGCTCTGATCGAGCTGACATTTTCATCTCTTGGCAATGACTTGTTCTCAAAGCTCTTGTTTATCGTATCCCTCTAAGACTCATTCTTTGGGGGGAATCCTGTTATACCAAAATTCTATCACCATCATGTGATAAGACATTTGACATACCTACTTGCCCTAAATCGCAGCTTCTGGAGTGGAAACTAAATGGTTTTTCATCAATCTTTCATACAAATTCTCAGCACTGTGCATGCCCCTTTATCCAGGAGCAGTACCCCTGTTTGCACCACCCATCATCTACTGCCCATAATAGGTGCCACCGCTTATTGTCCTTGGTCCATAAGTGGTTATTACCAGAACTACTATGTCATCGAAGGAGAAATGTGGTACACTAGGTAAAAAGGGAAAAATAGAAGTTTCTAGAGGATTCTATATGATAAGCCTTGTGTCCTACCTTATCCCTACTACTGTGGGTTGGTTGAGCTCGAGATCCCTCATCCTAGGATCTTAGAACCCACCTCACTCACTAATTTCTCAACCATCTATATCCATTAAAGCCTTATAAATAAGAGCTCATAGCCATGGTTGAGGAGAGAACACTTGAGGTATTTTTATGCTGTTGGATTGACCATTGGGCCAAGATCATTTGGAGAGAGCATAGAGAGCTAGAGTTGGATATTTTGGGGATGAGAAGGTCTAGTTTCATGGAGATGCACATCAACACTAAGGCTTGGTTGTAAACTTCTTCATATTTCTTTAATGAAAGTTGATTTATGTCCCACATATGTTGTTGTTGTTGTGATTTTGCATATATGTTGCTAGATGCCTTAGTCACTAGCATAGATTAATAGATCATATTCTGGTTGCTTTGATTTGTTTCGTGTTGAGCTTGATTGCAGGTGCATATTTGGACTGTCAAAGCCTTGTATTCCAGATATCTACAGCATCTAGGGAAATTTTTCAACCTCTATCCTCTATTTTTTCTGGATATGAACCATTCAGACCAGTGGAACACCTTGCTGTCTGCAGGAGGTGAAATATTCCAGCTAACACTCCACTTTCATCTCTGCACTGGATGTGAAATCACATACCCTGGGAGCCATCTCAGCCATCTGATTCAAGAAATATTTCATGTCCACCATCCACCTTCCATACCTTCTGCCACCAAGTTTTCTCCTTCGAACACCACGGGTAGTTCTAGATCGTGACATGTTCTCGACCGTTGATCGCGACCAATCTTTCACGCAGCCGTAGATCTGAGTGGGCCCCACTATCTTTCACAATGAGAAGCTTTGGTATTCATCTGTGCTAGTCCGCACTATGAAATAAAATGTGGCCATAGATTTATCTCCTTTCTTATTGTGGCTATTGATCTTCACGAATGCTACCCCTCCTTCGTGATTTGAAATCGCGGCTTTTACCCGTGCATGTATGGCTTGTGAAATTGATTAAGGCCATAGATCTGACTCAGATCTCATCTCGACCGTAGAAAGTTTCCAACTTTTATCACACTTCGCAATCCGGAAATGCAGCTTTGGTCGAGCATGTCTACTCAGGAGAAACGGTTTGGAGCCATTGATCAACCTCTAATCAATTTCATCCTTTGATTTCAAGCCCCACTCAACGCCTTCAGCACACCTTCCATTTTATTCTTTGCCTTGCACTTCTGATAACTTGAAGGGGAATTCACATGAAGCTCGAGGGAATGGGACCCTCATCAAATTCCTATAAGGCTCTTAAATCAACTATTAAAAACAGAGTGTTAACAGACTGTTTCCATTCAGGTAGAATTAGTTGATACCTCATTAGATTAAAATCTTCTATTAGGGAGAAACTAGTTCTATGCTATGACTGTTGTCTCTTTGACAGTCTTTCAAACTTTTCAATTCCCTCATTTGGGGAATACTGTAACTATCGATCAGCTTGACTTTTTTTCACCAGATGTTACTACTCCCACCATGAATAACATCCCTATGCTAGGTCATCCCCCTCCTCCTTATCAATCGATTGAGGTGGGTATGTGTTAGCTGGAAATATGCACCTCCTGCATATAGGAGTTGGTTCCCTAGTCTGAATGGTTCAGATCTAGAAGAAAACACAAACAAGGAATGCTAGACTCTCCGTAGATCTGGTTCATCACTAGAATATGATGCCATAATACTTTTCCCAAAGGTTGTCCTTGCTATCCTTGAATCTTACTGCAAAATAACCTGTAAAATATGGAAGACAACAAAGAAAAAATGATAGCATACAGTATAATCATCAAGATCTATGGTGGTGACCAAGGAATCAAGAAATACATACATATGAAACATTAAATATGGGAAAGAAAAGACATTCTTTATTAATAAATGATTGGACAGACTACAACCTTCATGCTTTGGTGTTGAGAGTTCCTTCAAATGGATCCTTGGCTCTAACTTCACCTAGCCTCCAAAGACTCAAGAATGATTTTGACAGAGTTTGGGTATGCAACACAATTCTTCCTCCTTTTGCCAATGGGGGGTGAGCTAGTATTTAAAGGCATGGGAGCATAGGTATGGTTGAGGATATTATGGGTGAAGTGGAGATAAGATACTAAAAGGGAGGATCTTGATCTCCATTTGGTCCTAAAGCATAGGGATGAGGCTCCACGGAGTTCAGCTTTGAGAATCCTCTTAAAGCTTCTCTTTTTGCCTTGAAAACTCGAGCATCGCTCCTCCAATGAAGCAAACAGGTGGTGATAAGAGGGAACCACTTCTTGCAGTAAGGATAAAAGTGGTGGCACCATTTCTTGCTCATGTATCAAGAGCGGTGCTGACTTGGGTAACGCTTTTTTTAAATGGGAGAGGATTGTTACCAGCTCAACATAGGGAAAAATTGCAAGGGGTTAATTTCTTCCTTCATTTCTCTAGGGAAAACTTTGAGGGATTGGAGCAGTCAAGGGAATTCCTATCTCATAACATGAGGGTGACGATATTTTAGTATAACCGTATGCTGAAGGATTCAACCATCATGGGAGTGTTTCCTTCACCCCCTCTTAGTACAGAAGTAGCGACTATGAACATGATTTCCAGGACTAGCCATAGTCGTAAAGGAAAAGAAGTTGTTGAGTCATACTCTCTTAGCCCTTATGAAGCACTTTATGATGTTGTTCAATCTGATTCCAATGTCCATTATGATGATCTTAATCTAGTGGCTTCGGATCCTTACCACCTTCCCTACTAGCTAGAACCTTCCCTCCCTACTATAGACTATCTCTCCTAGACTTTTCCTTCAGATGAGTCCATCATGGAGATTATAAGTACGGATGAACCTGTATCGGAAGATCACTATCACATATCTTTTTTTCTTCCTAATGCCAACTCAGTATATTTTTACCTCATATCTCTTATCTATATTGATATTGTCACCAACCCACAAAGGCCTGTATTGTTGCAAGACACAGATTCTGAAGGAAATCTTTGCAACATCACTAAGACAACCCCGATTGGCATATCAGTCAAGCCGAGAACTGTTGAGCACGTTCATGTAGGCCAGAATTTCTCGACAGAGGAGACTAAAAGTTATAGATCTCTTTTCACAGAATTCCATGATATTTTTTCCTGGACATATGACGAGATGCCTGGGATTGATCCGTCAATTGTTGTACATGATATTAGAACCTATCCCACGGAAAAACCTATCTGACAAAAATTACGTCAAGTCCATCCTAGGAAGGTTGCGGATATTAAAGATGAAGTGGAAAAAATTCTGAAGCCGAGGTTTATTTATCCCATACCCTTGACAAAATGGGTACCTATTATTGTCCCCATGGCTAAGAAGCAGGGCACTATTAGATTCTGTATCGATTTTTGAGACTTAAATAAGGCTTTTGCTAAGAAAAATCTCCCTAATACACACATCGATAATATCATCGATAATTGTGTTGGGAGTGTCATCTTTTCCTTTATGGATGGTTTTTTTGGCTACAATCAGATAGATATTCTGCCCACCAATCGGCATAAAATGACATTCATTTTCCTGTGGGGAAAATTTGCGTGTTGAAAGTTACCCTTTGGCGTAAAGAACACTGGAGCTACATTCCAACAAGCCATGTCCATTCCCTTTAACGATATCAAGCACATCATGGAGTCGTACCTTGACAATCTCGTTGCTCATTCATAGCAACGGGAGGACCATCCAGGACACCTCAGAGACATTTTCTTTAGGTGTCGTCATTATAATATTCGACTTAATCCACACAAATGTGTCTTTTGTGTTGAGACTTGACGTCTTCTTGGATTTGTGGTTTCCAAAGATGGAATCTAGATTTATCCATTGAAAATTGCGGCTATCTTGACCTTACCCACCCCAACAAACATTACTGAGCTCCAAAGTTTGCAAGGGAAGGAAAAATTTCTTCATTTTTTTGTATGCAACTTTGCAGAAAAAACACATGGTTATATGAGTCTCCTGAAGAAGGACACTTCGTTCTGCTAGTATGACCAAGCCCAATGAGCTTTTGATAATCCGAAACATGCTCTAACTCATTCACCGATGTTACACACCCCATATTATTCAAAATACTTTCTATTGTATGTTGTTTCCTCCCCTACCACCATTGCAATGGTTCTAGCGCAGAACAATCCCAACGTCTAAGAACACGTGATATATTACTTGAGTAAGAGTCTCATTGAGTCTAAAACCCATTACTTGTGTGTGGAGAAGTTAGCTATGGATACGGTCATTGTTGTAAAAAAATTTCATCATTACATTCTACTTCGTACCATAATTGTACTCCCAGATCAAAACCCCATATACTACATTCTGACTCATCGGGTACTAGGGGGGAAGTATTACCATTGGATTGTTATCTTATAGGAATTTGATCTCGAGTTTGCCAAGGTTACTTCAAATAAATCCTTGGTTTGCATGGAGTTGATGTGTGACCTTCCCTGTGCTTTGATAGAAGCTGAGCCCAATGATTCATTCCCAAATGAATTTTTGTTCTTGATAAGCACAACTGATCCATGGTATGAATATTTGATTATCTATCTCCATACTCAGAGATTTCATCCTGAGATATCTCGTAATGATCATCACCATATCCATCACCACAAAAAGTACTATCTCATTTTGAATGATACATTGTACCGACGTGGTATCGATTCCATCCTTCAATGGTGCCTTACACATGAAGAGGCTGAACATGTTCTGAATGATTGCCACTATGGAGCATGTGGCTGTCATATTTCTAGGATGGCTAGAACCTAGAAAATCCTTTGCACTGGGTATTTCTGGCCTTCGATCTTTAAATATTGTCATGAAGCGGTTAAGAAATTCCCACCTTGTCAACACTTTTATCCAAAAGAGCACACCCACCCTGCTCCTTTACACCCCGTAATTGTAGTTGTCCCTTTTTTCCAAGTGGGATATTGATTTTATGCATTGTAATCCTACCTCAGTGGGGGGTCATGGTTACATCATCGTAGTCATCGATTACTTTACAAAATGGGATGAGGAATGCATACATATGGGGAGGATGGTGAGATTGCCGCCCTATTTTTATTCAACCATGTGATAGCTAGGTTTGGAGTCCCACAAGCTATGGTCACTGACCACAGATCTCATTTCCAGAATCAGATGATGGCTGAGCTGAGCACTAAGATGGGTTTTTTCCATCAAAAATCAAATTTGTATTACCCACGGGCTAATGGTCAGGTTGAGGTGATTAACAAGGTTTTTAAAACTATACTACGTAGGATGGTTGGAGATAAAAAATCCAACTAGAACTTTACTCTATTTTCTGCACTTTGGGCTTATAGGACTTTATTAAAAATAGCAACTGGTTTAAAACCCTTTCAGTTGGTCTATCGACTAGAAGTTGTCCTCCCTATCGAGTGTCAAATCCTGTCACTTAAAATTGTAGTAGAACTTCTCCCAAATAATTCCACCAAGGAAGACATATTTCTATACCTGCCCAACCTTGATGAAAGTAGAAGAGATGTTTCCTTGGCTAATGAGGCACATAAGAAACACGTCAAGGAATAGTATGACAAGTGTGTTCAACCTTATTTATTCAATGAAGGGGACCTAGTCTTGACTTATGATCAGAGACATGATAAACTAGGGAAGGGAAATTTTGAATTCATGTGGTATAGTCCCTTTGTTGTTAGTAAGGTCTTAGAGAAAGGGGCTTACGAGCTCATAGACTATGACGGGATACTTCAGAAAACCTCACAATGGGTTGTACCTAAAGAGGTACTATGCTTAAGAAATTTATGTATGGTACCTTGTATATATGTATATTTGACTTTCAGTGTGTTTGGTCATTTTCAATATGGTTTTTAGTTTGATGTCCATACTGTTTATACCATGTTTTGGCTATGCAAATTGGATGGATTTCTATGGTTTTGTTGATGGTGCATGTCATCATACCTCAAACCTTGCTTTAGTTGCTTGGGCTTTGTATTCCACAGCTCAAGATTTAGTCAGTTCAGGAGCAGTTTGTATTGATCCGGCTACCAACAAAATCATCGAGGAGTCATATTTGAAACCCACGAGGACCATCCTTTCTTTCCTTACCATGTGGCCTTTCTAGTCCATGTCACATGTCTCAACAACACCATTAAATGTAAAATTATTGATGAAGGTGTTGAGGCCTCTGTGATATCTCTTCCTTGATGGAAAGGCCTTTTCTCACCCACACTGTCCAAATCAATGACTATGTTGAATGCGTTCAATGATCGATCATTTCAATTGCATGGAATTATTCCTTCTCTTCAGGTCCAGCTAGGAGGGATGACCGTGTCGCTTGAGGTTGAGGTGGTTTATGCACCCTCAACTATAATCTTTTACCAGGTCGAAACTGGATTTACGCTATGAAAGTGATCATATCGTTAGTATTTCAAGTAGTATGCTTCCCTTTTCAGGATTTGATTGTGACGATCGACCATATGTCTTTCGATAATTATGGTTCGTCTGCATCGTTGGGATTGACTATATTGGATATTGATAATTATTAGGTGATAACTGAGAATGTTTGTTTTGGAATGTATCTATCGCTAATAAGAACTTTTAATATTTAGGCACCAATACTAACTATCAGCTCTTTACCTAGTAGTGATTCGCCACCTGTGCATTCATTCCCATTTCGTACTATGTATTCAGATGATCCATGGACTCTTCCTTCCGCGAGCACTTTAGATGAATATTCTAGATGTGCTAGCACTAAAATATCATTGTATGTAGTGGAGGTTGCATATCAAGATGCACTTGAGCCTACTATAGACCCTGGTCCTTCCTCTTCGTGGATAGAGGAGGAGGATCTCCTTGCACTTCCTGCTTGGGTTGTTGCATCACCATGTGTGAATTATTTCCTCAATGAGATTTTTCCTTTAGATAAAGAGATTCTCACAACCATGAATGGTCTAGAACAACCTTGGGAGGAGTATCATCATTGCTCTTACTTTCTCCCAAAGCTTCAATGGGTCGAGCATGATGAATTTAGGAGGAGCTTAAGCGAGAGTGTTGGTCACCTTATGGTCCCATTAGGTACTCATGGTATATATGCTGAAGGTAACATGGTAAACTTATATCCTATGATTCCGATCAACATCTCTTAGATTCTTTCCAAAATAAAGAATGTGTATATCGGTGCGGATTCCTCGCTCGACGAAATCAAGATATACACTGATATTTTTATAGAGTTTCATGATGTCTTTTCTTGGTAGCATGAATAAATGCCAATGTTTGATCCTCACATTTTTTAGCATGACATCAAAACATATCACAATGCTAAACTTGTTCGACAATTACTGCATGTAATGAACCCTCGCAAAGAATCTTCCATTAAGGCAGAGATAGAGAAACTGCTCAAATTTGGTTTCATCTATCCAGTTCCCTTGACCGAATGGGTATTCAATAACGTTTTGGTAGATAAGAAGTAGGGAACCATTTGTGTGTGCACATATTTTAGATACCTAAATAGGGATTCTTTGAAAGATAATATCCCCACACCATTCATTGATCATAATTAGGATGAGTGTGCGGGGAGTGGAGTTTTCTTGTCTACGGATGAATTTTTTAGGGTACAACCAGATATAAATTAAACCAAAGGACCAACATAAGACTTTTTTTAGTTGTCCTTCGAGTACGTTTGCATACTAAAAAATGCGTTTCGACCTTAAAAACACCAGAGCCACTTTTTAGTGGGCTGTGAATTTTTATTTCCATGACTTCAAGCGTACTATAGAAGTTTATTGGGATAATTTAGTTGCTCACTCTTGGCTGAGGGTGGATCACCCAAATCATTTGTGCTTGGTTTTTGAAATATTTCGTCATCGCAAAATTTGGCTAAACCCCCAGAAGTGCATATTTTGTGTGAAAGTGGGTTATTTGTTGGGATTCATTATATCAAAGGAGGGGATTAGGGTCAATATGCTAAAGGTTGAGGCAATAATTCAATTGTCTCCCACATGCACACTTTGACATATTTAGAGTCTTGAAGGGATGGGAAATTTCTTACGTCGATCCATTGTCAATTATGCCAATTTGACCAAGGGGTTTATGCGATTGTTGAAGAAGGGTACTCCATTCATATGGGATGAGTGAGCCCAAGAGTCCTTCAATGCCCTTAAGAAATCCTTGGCATCAAACCCCGTTCTTAGTCCACTTGACTATAGCCATGATTTCTTCTTATATGTGGTCGCGTATCAAGAGACGATTGGTACGGTTATGGTCCAATCTGATGATGAGCTCCAAGAGAATGATATCTATTATCTTAGTCAGAATCACATTGATGCTTAACATATATATAGTCACATTGAGAAACTAGCCTTAGCAATTGTTCATTCATTCCAATGATTGAGACATTATATATTGCTTCATCAAACTACCATTGTAGCTCACATCAATCCATTTTAGTTTTTCTTGAATAGGCGAATGATTGGGGGGAAGTATAATAATTGGATTCTCATTTTTCAAGAACTCGACCTTGAATTTGTTTCGACAAAATTGAAGAAGTTGTTAACCTTTGCGGAGCTCATATCTGATATCCCTAGTCTGGAGGATAGGCATATTTTCCTCATTTCGACTAACAACCCTTGGTATGGTGATATTATCATCTATCTGCAAACTTTCAAGGTTCCCTCTCACCTCTCGAGGGGTGAACGATGACACCTATGTAATAATTCTAAGAACTACCTTATTATCGGTGACACATTCTATCACCGAAGGGTGGATTCCATTTTGTGTTGTCATTTGACTCACAATGAGGATGATATTATGTTGAATGATTTCCACGGTGGGGCATGTGGTGGTCATTTATTTGCACTTTCTATAGCCAAAAAAATCCTTAGAGCAAGTTACTATTGGTTATCAATCTTCAAATATTATGTTAATGCATTCAAGCAATGCAACCCTTTCCATGTGTTTGCACAAAAGATGCGTTCTCATCCCACCTCGTTATACCATATTATCATTGTCGATCCCTTCACTAAGTGGGGGTTGAATTTATGGATTGCAACCCAATGTCAGTTGGGGGGAATAATCATATTATAGTGGTCATGGAATACTTCAAGAAATGGGAAGAGGCTATGCCTACAATTAAATCTAATGTTGAGACGACCTCTCACTTCATCTTCAACCATATTATCACTTAGTTTGGTATCCCGAAGTAGCTTGTCACTAACCATGGCAGACACTTTCAGAATAACATGATGGTGGAATCAACTTCGAAACTAGGGTATAAGAAATAGTACTCTTCTTCTTATTACCCTCAACTAAATGGCCATGTTGAAGTAGTTAATAAGTCCCTTAATTCCATTTTACAAAGAACCACTACACAAAGAAAAACTAACTGGCATATCATTCTTTACCCTACTTTGTGGGATTATCAAACAGTAGTTAAGACTACCAATGAATTCTCTCATTTTCAGCTAGTACGCAGGGTGAAGTCAGTATTACCGGTTGAATGTGGGATTCCTTGATTAAAACTTGCCATAGAGTTCCTACATGATACTTCAGAATTAGTGTTGGGCTAACTGGGCAGACCTGGGTTTTACCGTTACTTCGCACCGACAAAAGACCCACAGTGTTGGCCCTTTCGGCAACAGCCTGCGAATAGGCTACAGTCTCACCCGAAACAGCTATGGGGTGCCGTAGAATCAGGTTTCTGCAAGCAGAAGAGAGAATCTTACTGTACCTTTAGTCTTTAACTATTAATAATCACATAACATAATGCTTCTATTATCAAGTATGTAGCTTCGCGGTTAGATAAACAAACAGTTACTTGCATAGACCTTATTTGGGAATTCACAGCGAAGCTATTTATTAACAACAATCTTACTTTATTAGTTATTTACTTAGCAATTCATAAAATATAATAACAAATCAATGCAAAGGAACCACAACACCAGATATAACGTGGTTCACCCCCAGTGTAGGGTTATGTCCACAGAACTGCATTTTATTCAACTCTTTACAACTAAAACGACAGTTCTGATCTGCGCACTCAACTGCATATCCCTTCAGTCCTCAAAGCTGCGCACACAGTAGCAGGCCTCTACACACACAGCTACAGATCTTCCTTTTCACCAAAAACCCCTCTATGCACACGGCTGTAGAGGTCGTCCACGCACACATCTGGGACTTAACCTTCTTACAAAAACCCTTATACAATCTCTATCTTCTCATTACAATAGCTTCGTAAGATAATCATTAAAGACCTAACCCTACTTCTTTACATAAGTGCCTATTTATATAGCGTACTATTACAAAACCATGGACTTAAACCATGGGTGCCCAAAACCCTAACCCTGGATTTACACCAAGGATTAATTACAAAAAGGGGTTTCGACCCACCCGCGACACCCCTAAGACTATTTTTCGTTGTAACTCCGCTTATACTTCCACAAAAACCGTGGAGTTACCAAAGCTAAGGACCCTTAGGGTCGAATCCCCAACAGTCCCCTAAGACTCACTTGTGGCCCGTCCCGAGGCACTCTGCGACTATTCTGGTGGGAGAATCTTGCTGGTGATACATAGTGTGCGGTGGTGAAATGTTCTCTTCTCCTCCGGTCAGGACCTGTGCTAAACTGGGCGAGTCCATCAGGTGATTCCCTGATGTTTGCCCTAATTTCCTGTGTCGGTCTTCGTTCTGCTTAGAACGAACTTCAGGTTTAAACTTTTTCCAGGCGGACCGTGTCTGCATCAGCTACGGCGGTGCTAGGTGAGATTCTTCATGGGGCGTAGAGGTATGTGGGAGATCAGAATGACTCTGCATACCCCTCTATTGAAACTCTCTTACTAGATCCTGAAGCTCTTGCTCGGCTGCCATGGGTTCACTGGTAAATGTCAAGGAAATGCAGAATGCAATTTTTGCCAACTTAGGGATCTTCTTATACACTTTATCAATAAAATATGTTAGGACGATGCATTTAAGGCACCAAATATGATAAAAATATTGTCCGACCGGTACTGGATTTTCCATGATCTCATTAGTACAGACAATTAAGGTAATTAAAGTGCCAATGCCGCCAATTCGGCTGTTTTCCAACGGTCAGATTTTAAGCTTCGCCGTGTTTTTGTGCTTTGGCAAAATCACTGTCTTAGCTTCGTCACAACAAGCAGTCTCAGCACAACATTGACCCTCGGTCTACCCTGGTAAGATTTGCGATGGGGTTGTTAGGTTTGGTGCACTAACTTCTTAGTTCTGCTCCTTAGTTTGGTACTCAGTTCTTTCTTGATCATCAACTACCTTGTCATGGATCAATCTGACAGCTGCATCTAAAGCAGGACAAAATTCGTTAATAGAAAATGTAAGAATAAAACTATCAACAAGATCATCCCAACTTATAGTAACGTGTCAGATTTCAACCTCCGTATACCATTTTTTTGCTATAGGTTCCAAAGTGTGCACAAACTTATGCACCCATTCCTCGCGAGGTACATGTTCCCATGCTGCATAACATTGCTTCAAATGTTCCTGAGGAATAATCTGCCCATTAAACTTGCTTCGTATCTCTTGAGATTGGTCTATGAATCTGAGGCGTAGAAATTTCTGGCAAGCTTCCCAACTGTGAATATACTTCCTGTGGCCATTCCACCATCTCGCTGCTGTAGCTCTTAATGCTACTTCTAGAGTCTGCATTCTCTGTGATTCTGGCACTTGTTCTTAGAACTGCACAATAAATTCTTTTGGGTCTGTCAACCCATCATATGTAGGCAAATCTCTGGCCTGTGCACTAAGGCATCTAAGATATTTGGTAATTCGTGTGCACCGATGGCCATGCAGCTCGTATAGTCGATTCTGCCAATTCTCTAGACCATCTTCTGAATCAGACATGCAGGAGCTATCACATTGCCAATCCATTACACCTTTAGCATTAGGCTCAACATAATCTTCTTCTTTAGCTGTGATATTATAGATGTGGTCCAGAATATCCCGATCTTCCTCTCTGACTGGCTCCGTATATATTTCTCCTTGAGAAGGATCCAATGGTAGTATAGCTCTCAATCCCTTCCCTTCAAAATTCATTTGCCTCTTTTTAAGATTGATAGCTGCATCACTGTCTATTGCCCACTCAATTCCTAGCAAAGCTGGATAGGGGTTACTGTCATCAATGATCTCAATAACTTCAAAATATGCTACAGTACTGACTCCATCTATATCCACTGGTACTCTAGGGAATCTTCCTAAAGGCATAATCCTCTGCTGATTGGCTAATCTCAATTGGATAGGGGACCAATCAAGGGTGGGTTTTCCCATTTGTTCCCATGTCTGTTTAGTTAAGATATTGACTTCTGAACCCAGATATAAGATAATATCCTTCATGTCATATTCTCCTATCTAAGCATGTAGTCTCATCTCTCTTCCAGTCCTTCTAATTCTACTGACAGCTTTTTCCTTACCAGGGCTTGGCTGAGGTTCGCAAGACTGAATAAATTTTTGTAATTCATTTAAGGCATTATGATTTCTTAACAATTTGAGGCAACTCTGTAAAAACGATGACAGAGTACTTACTTGTCCTTATGAGTCTTCCTGGGATTGCAGCTGTTGATGCTGCTTGTTTGCTACTGGCAAATCTGGATCAGCAAAGTCTTGTCTGGCCTCCAAAATTTTTTATTTTTCTCATCGAACATCAAATGCTGGAGTCTTCTCTACGGCCTTGCAAACCCAAGCTTCGTCAGGCTTCTTTGCCTGACACTGTGCATCTGTCATAGCTCCACTTCTTGTAACAACATTAATAGCTGGGATCGGTTGTGGCTCGACAGCAATCAACTGGACACTCAGACTAGGTTTTCTGTTTCTTTCTTGGATTTTAGCTAGCAACTATGGGCATTGCTCGATGACATGATCGACTGCTCTGTAGTATCGGCATGTCGTGGTTGGGTTTTGACAGTCTCGAGCTAGATGTCTTGCCTGATTGTAGTTATAGAAAATAACTTGACCTCGACCTCCTCCAGGCATACCACGACCACGGCCTCTAAAACTACCTCGACCACCTCGGTAACCATATCCATCATTGCCTTGTGCATCCGGGTAGACCCTATAAGTGTTGTAGGCTCGCTCCCTCATAAGGTCAAAACTGTGAAATTCATCTTCATTGTGGCCTACTGACTTACAGAACTTGCAGTAAGGGTTCTTAGGGACTTGAACATACCTATGTAATAGATAGCAATCTTCTAGTCGATGCTGGCTAGTAGTTCGACAGATCTCACAGTACAGAACACTAGGATTCAGCGAGTTTGGTGCGCTAGTATTCAGATAGTTTCTCAGCGCCGGACATTGGTCCTTGTCATGGCCTTCTGTTCGACAACATATACACCATACCTCTTCATGGGTGGATTTCCCTTTTTTCATGTCGCGAAGCTCTAAAGCCATCTCTGTGAGCTGCGCTTGAATTTGAGCTATGCCAGAATTATCTTCGACAGGTGCAGTTTCAAGATTTATGGCAATCTCTAAGGCCTCTTGCTGATCAACAATCTTCTGTTGCATGAGTGGAGCTCTGATGTGAGGTAACAATGTTGCAATAAACCACTCCTTATGTTGTCCTGGTCCAATCGTGAAGCTAACTTGGTTAAGCAAAACTTTGAATCTCTGATCAAAGTCCCACACAGATTCACCTCGCCGTTGCTGAATCTCTTTTAACTCAGTGATGCACTGCGACTCTGATTTAGGTTTCTTAAATTCTTGGATCAGTGCTGCTTTGATGTCAACCAAGATAGGGTTCTGCGTGCTAGCAAACTTCATAAACCAAGTTAGGGCTCGGTCTCTGAAAGAAGTAATCAGCTGTGCTCGTCGAACATCTATGTCTATAATGTTATTTGCGGTCCACACAGCTTCGCATAGAAACCTGAACTGTTCTGGATCTTCTAACCCAGTTCCTTTAAAAACTGGTAGTTTGATGTCATCATGAACATGGGCCATCTGGGATCTAGGGGGGGAGGAAGGGTTTGAATTAGCTGGGGAAGACTGACCTGTGACAGGGATACTCGGGCTAGGGTTACTTTCAGACTGCGACAGGTTCTTGGGGATAATAGGTCTCTGCTGCGGGGTTATAGAAGGGTTTCTAACAAAGGTGGCTTTGGCGGACTCAGAGGCTTCAGAGCTTAAAGGGGTATACTCAGTAGAGGGGCCGAGATCTCTCTTATATCTTTTGTCGCTTCGCAGCAAACCACTTTGCTCGTCGAAGTCCCAGTCACTTACAATCATAGGTTAGCAATACTAGATCTAACAATCTGATTCTATAAGCAAGATTCCTTTTTCAGCCAATAGTATTTTAATATTCAAACTAAATAGGTTCAAGTACTTACCGCTTGGTCCTTTGAAAAATTGTCTTTCAGCTTCGCTAAAGGAGGTACTTGTGTCGATGGCGAACTTCGTCACAAATGCTTTGAGAGTTCGCGCAGTCCAGAAATCCACGGCTCGCGATATCACGTTGTTCACTCTTTTCAAGATAGCGATTCTTGCGAGGGTCTAGGGAGGAAACTGGTTTTCTTGGAAGTTCGTCCTCCTTTCTGTTAACTTGGATAACCACTGGTGCAACTCTATGTGTATAGTACCAAAGAAAATTTCATGAACATCAGAAAAGACGTACCTTTGCAAAAAAAATTATGCGCTACGACGGGGATCTTTATTTTCTTCTTCTACAAACTTCAAATAGGTCTCTTCGATCCAATCACCAATTTCTTTTACAGAGGGTCGCCAAAACATAGCCCTCGAGGTACGGCGTATATCCCTCTTCAACAGATACTGAGTTCAACCGGCAACGGAACCAATTTGTTGGGCTAACTGGGTAGACCCGGGTTTTATCGTTACTTGGTACCAACAAAAGACCCATAGTGTTGGCCCTTTCGGCAGCAGCCTGTGAATAGGCTACAGTCTCACCCGAAACAGCTATGGGGTGCCGCAGAATCAGGTTTCTGCAAGCAGAAGAGAGAATCTTACTGTACCTTTAGTATTTAACTATTATTAATCACATAACACAATGCTTCTATTATCAAGTATGTAGCTTCGCGGTTAGATAAACAAACAGTTACTTGCACAGCCCTTATCTGGGAATTCATAGCGAAGCTAGTTATTAACAGCAATCTTACTTTATCAGTTATTTACTTAGCAATACATAAAATATAATAACAAATCAACGCAAAGGAACCACAACACCAGATATAACGTGGTTCACCCCCAGTGTAGGGGTTACGTCCACATAACTACATTTTATTCAACTCTTTACAACTAAAATGATAGTTCTGATTTGCGCACTTAGCTGCAGATCCCTTCAGTCCTCAAAGCCACGCACATAGCAGCAGGCCTCTTCGCACATAGCTGCAGATCTTCCTTTTCACCAAAAACCCGTCTGCACACACAGCTGCAGAGGTCGTCCACGCACACAGCTAGGACTTAACCTTCTTACAAAAAACCTTATACAATATCTATCTTCGCATTACAATAGCTTCGTAAGATAATCATTAAAGACCTAACCCTACTTCTTTACAAGAGTGCCTATTTATATAGTGCACTGTTACAAAACCATGGACTTAAACCATGGGCGCCCAAAACCCTAACCCTGGATTTACACCAAGGGTTAATTACAAAAAGGGGTTTCGACCCACCCGCGACACCCCTAAGACTATTTTGGGTCGTAACTTCGCTTACACTTCCACAAAAACCACAGAGTTACCAAAGCTAAGGACCCTTAGGGTCGAAGCCCCAACAATTAGAAGAACATTTGGTCCACTTAGAAAACTTGGATGAGCAAAGTCCAGATGCCATAGTGGCTCTAGAGGTAAATAAGCACTATGTTAAATCCCAATATGATAATTTTGTTCATCCTTGTGAGCTTAGTGAAGCTGACTTGTTCCTTTTATGGGATCAAGCTAGTGAACCTCTTGGGGAAAGTAAGTTTAACCCTATGTGGAATGGGACTTACATGGTAAAGTGTGTCCTAAAGAAATGAGCCTATGAGTTGAAGGATTATGAAGGGAAAGCCTTGGTGGAGCTAAGAAACAGGATCTATCCTAAGAAATATTATGTTTAACGTTTAGTCGATGTTAATATCTTGTATATATTATTGTATAACTTGTATAGTTTTTTTTTCTTATGGCAGCATTGTTGTTTTGTTGAGATGCTTCCTCTGTTGTGGAAAATGTCAATGGGATCTTCGATCTAATTAGGATTGCTGATGGTTTCAGCTTCCACACCCATGACCTAGCTTCATCCTCCTAGTTTATTTATGCAACTAAGGGTCAGTTGTTGTCTTCAAGAGGTGTTTTTCTCCGACCATCCTCTAATAATGTTGTGATGTAATTACTACGTGATGCCATTTCTAATGGTATATGATCTCTTGAAGTTTTCCTCAACTCCTAGTTAGTGGTTTCATAGTTAAATGGCGTGTACTAGGTTAGGGATCCTACATTATTGAGGAGGTTCTTGAGGGTAATATTGTTGGAACGATAATTTGATTTCATTGCATATATTCATATCTCTAGAATTTATAATTGTGTTTCTGATTCATATGCAAATTACGTGTTAGATTGGAAATTGTTACATCCATAAAGAAGCATAAAACATTTAAATCACATTCACATTCAAACACCTTTGTAAATATAACAAACAAATCTCTATTAGTTTTTATTTATGAATAAAGTCCAAAAATGGTGTCATAAATACAAAATTAGGGCTTTAAGCCTCGAAAACACACACAACCGATGCAAAAGGTCTACATATGCATCTATGCATGTGGGACTAGGTGATGATAATGATAACATATGACTGCATTGGATAACCTCCTGAACATCCTAACCCACAGACAAGGTATCCCTACTACATGTATTTGCATAACCTCATGCAAATCTTTGACTTGCACCATGGGTAGCATGTGATTCACTCGGGTGATGTTTCCATGTATGTTCTAGGGTGTCCGCTTTGTATATGCACCTATCATCTTGTAACCTCATCCCCTTAATCGATGTCAAGGGAAACCATTTGGTTTCCACAGACCCACATCTGCGCAAATACCTAATGTCAGTACTCGTTACTGCCAAAAACATGTTTTTGATTTCTAAATACATCAAAAATCAAAAGAAAAAAAATAATAATTCAAAGAAGCATACACATGGTATCTTCCCTATATCTCCATATGTAGACCCTGGAAGTAGGGGCATGTCAGTATCTCCACCAAAGTATATCCCTCCATAGGGGTAGTTGTCTATGGATATGACTTGTCATTGCCTCCTATGGAAAAAGTTGGTTGGGAAAGGAGAAGGTGTCCTGTCTTCCCCTAACCTCAGCATCACCCGCACTAACCAAGTCTGGGATGGATCCCGTAGACTGTGAGGAGGGTCCTCAACTATTTGGATGATGCTTGATACCCTATAAAAGAAGAAAGTGCTATGGTGTACCTGAATTTCTTTATCCTACTGAGCTTTCAATCGATCAGTTGTTGTTTCATAGTGCTCAGTAATGTTGTGCTCCAGTCATATACCATACATATCACATACTCTACTAAGTAGAACATGAGAGGTCGTGAAGCATGATAAAGTGATTCCAAGCCTCTTATCCTAGCTAATACTAAGACTATCACCTTGATACTAAGACTCTAGATATCGTTAACCAAAATTTGAATTGCGATCTTCTCTGTGTCAAGAATGCAATAAACATCTATGTACTCTATTAATGTATTTGTAACTTCGAAATGTATTCATCTGTATATCCATTGTATTGTACCCCGATGTTTATTCTAGGATGTGTCTGTAATGTATTTGAGTCATTTCATGCCCTGATGTTCATATTGGGAGGTTCTATAATGTAAACAAGACATGTCAAGTCATTATGGGTAACCCTCCTATTGATCAAGGGTTAAAGTCCTCGCAGTTTCAGGGGCACTAGTGTTATTAGACTCTCCTAGAGAATTCAGCCCTAGTTGGTTATTGTCAAGTAAGGAATTAGTATAAATAGAGAGTGAGTCTCTCTATTTATCACACACTCACTCACACTCAGTTGTAGTGTAGAGCTGAGGAAGAAGAAGTTGTTGGGGCTAGAAAGAAACAGGCTACTGTTGTCGGGAGATCATCTTATTGTTTTGGGGTTTTACTTTTGGTGCTGATTCTATCTCTAAGGAAATTGCGGGGTTTTATCCATTTATGGTTTCCCTAAGGAAAAACACTATGTTCATTGTCTCTTGTGTTTGATTGTTGTGCTTGTTATTATCTTAGTTAAATATCCTAATATAATGCTAAGCTTAACGTTAAAAATCTAACATGGTATCAGAGATAACCTAAGAAGAAGACACTATGCAACTACGGGAAATAGGGCTTCCTACTTTGTGGATCTCTCTCCACGGGTTTTCAGCAAAAGAAGGTTGGACTAACTCTCCTCCCTAGGGCACATCTTTTTGTCAAAGTAGAATCTGATACTGAGCTTTTTTAGTTTTGGCCCTGACATTGTTGCCAAAAATTAGGGATTTCCACAGAAGAGGAATTTTTGAGTGATCCTAGGCTTGGATTGATCTCCTCCTCAAAATAAAAGTTTACAGATCAAGATCAAAGCATTTGGTTGGACAAAACTCTGGAAAATTCAAACCCTAATCTGCTCCTGAACCAGCACTACAGAAATTCAACTCCAAATCTAGATCCGACATCTTGACCTGGCAAGATCTAAATATTTTGTATTTCCATTTGAGGTTCTCAGTTAAGATGTCTCATCATACAAAGCTTGATGAAAATTTTGAGGGAGCTGATAACTTCCAATCCTGGAAGTATAGGATCTCCCTGGTCCTGGAAGAAAATGAGTTGGACTCTTATATCAATGAGGAGGTTCCAGTTCCAGAGGGAGATGAGGCTAAGGCCTTACACAAGAAGAAGTTGGTTATGGCAAAGAGGATTATTGCTGATTCAATCAAGAATCACCTCATACCATAGGTGTCCTCCCTAAAGACACATAAAGATATGTTTGATTCCCTAACCAAAGTGTTTGAAAGGAAAGAACATAAACCGAAAGATGGCTCTGAGAAACCAACTGAAGAATGTAAAGATCCAGAATGCAGAGACCATCCAGTCTTGCTTTACAAGGGTATCTTAGATCAAGGAACAGCTGGAAGCAGTAGATGAAGAAGTGGACAATGCAGATATTGTAATGACCACCTTGAATGGTCTCCCTAGATCATGGGACTCCTTTATTCAAGTAATTTGTGCCAGAAAGAAGTTAGTCAAATTTAACAGACTATTGGAAGAATTATCTCAAGAAGAAGCTCAAATAGCAGCTTGAGAAGAAAATATGGAAAGTGAAGATCAAGCTCTCATGGTACACTCCAAGAAAACCAGAAGAAGTTCTCATCACCCCAGAGGTAATCACTCTCACAAAGATAACACTAGAAAAGATTTGTCTAGAATCAGATGTTATACATGTGACGAGAAAGAACATTATGCTAGAGAATGTCCTAGAAACAAAAATGTCTCTCACAGGAAGAAGGGAAACAAGAGAAGACATCATGCTTATGCTGTAGAGGATGATGAACCTTCCACAAAGAGAATTAGACATGAAAGTGATGTTTCCTCAAGTGATGAAGAATATGTTTTGATTTCTGCTCTCATGGGAAACATTACACATGGAAGCAATGATTGTATTATAGACAGTGGGGCTTATAAACATATGCCAGGATTCAAGGAATCCTTTGTGAAACTATCAGAACATGAATCACCACACAAGGTGAAACTTTGAGATGACTATCAGTATCCATTAAAAGGTAGTGGGGAATCCTCCTATAAGCTAGAATTTGGAAATTCTATGAGGATGAAGGAAGTATTGTTTGTACCAGGACTAAAGAAGAACCTCCTCTCCATATCTACATTAGATGAAAAAGGCATGAGGGTTTCTTTTATAGATGACCAAGTTATCTTGTGGCCAAAGGATAAGACTATTAATTATGCAGTAGTGATTGGGAAACAAGAGGGAGGTCTATACAAATTGAAGGGCCATCCAGAACAAGCCTTGGTCCATGAAACAATAGAGCCAAATAAACTTTGGCATAGAAGGCTTGCACATGTGCATTACAGAGCACTACCACTTGAAAGAAAAGCTATTGAAGGTCTTCCAGAAATTCAAGCAAAACGTGATGGAGTTTGCAAAGGATGTGTGAAAGGAAAGAACACAAAGAAGACATTTCTAGGTAGTGAGAGCAAGGAAAAAGGAATCTTGGAAATCATCCACTACAATGTATGCAGTCCAATGTCATCAAGTTCATTAAGCAGGTATGTATACTATGTTTCTTTTGTTGATGATTTTTCTAGGAAGACATGGATTTACTTCATGAAGAACAAAGATGAAGTTTTCAGCAAATTCAAGGAATTCAAAACCTTGATCGAGAACCACACAAAAATGAATATAAATACCTTTCGATCAGATAATGGTGGAGAATTCACTTCAAATGAATTCACGGCATTGTGTAAAGATTGAGGGATTAAGAGGGAGTTAACTACTCCATATAATCCACAACATAATGGGGTTGTAGAAAGGAAGAATAGAACGATCATGAAAGCTGCAAGGGTTATGCTTCATGATCAAGATTTTCCCATGCATCTATGGGCAGAAGCTGCCAGAACAAAGGTGTATATACAAAACCATACTCCACATGGAGTACTCAAGAACAAGAAACCTAAAGGAGTCTTTTTCGGTAGGAAACCAAAAGTCAACCATCTCAGAATATTCAGCTGTCTAGTTTACATACACATTCCAAAAGAAAAGAGGACAAAATTAGATCCTTCAGAAAAGAAGGGTATATTTGTGGGATAATCTGAAAGCTCAAAGGCTTATAGAATATACTTCCCAGGATTCAAGAATAGTGATATCAGCAGGGATGTAACATTCGATGAAGACTCAGCTTACAGCAAATCCAGAAAGAGACCTGTTGAAGAACCTGAAGAAACAGAAGCACCCATAATTCATGACACAACCATGAACGAAGAAATTCAAGAAGAAGATCGAGAATTTGAAGAACCTCAAGAACATGTAGATCCACCTCAGGAGGAGAATCCTCATAAGAGGAAACCTACTTGGGTATGAGAAGCTATCTAAAAGCAGAAAGATATGGGACTCCAAAATAGAATCACAAAGAAAGAAAGAGGACGAGGTCCTAATCTGGGTATGTAGCATTATTATGTGATTTCATTGATAAAGAACCTTCCAACTATGAATAAGCGATAGAAAGGAAAGAATGGAAGGATGCTATGATCGAAGAGTATCAATCAATTGTGAAGAATGATGTTTGGGATGTTGTCCCAAGACCAGAAGGGAAGTTGGTTGTAACTTCCAAATGGATCTACAAAATCAAGCATGTTGCAGACGACAGCATAGAGAAATATAAAGCAAGATTTGTTGCTCATGGATTCTCCTAGAAAGAAGGAATAGATTATGAAGAAACTTTTGCACCTGTATCCAGATACACTTCCGTCAGATCAATACTTGCTTTGGCTATAGGGATGAAATGGAAGAGACACCAAATGGATGTCAAGACTGCTTTCTTGAATGGTGTAGTGGAAGAGGAAGTGTATGTGGAGTAGCCACTTGGTTTTGAGACACATGATAGGGAGTCTCATGTGTGTAGATTGAAGAAATCCCCGCACAGTTTGAAACAGCAACCCAGGATATGGTACGACAGAATTGAAAGATTTCTATCCAGTTTGGGCTTTACCAAGAGTAAAGTAGATTCCAATCTTTACTACAAGGTTGAACATGGAAACCCACTGATGCTCCTACTATATGTAGATGATCTGTTTGTAATAGGTATGGATGGGTTGATTGTTGATACGAAGAGGAAGCTTTCTGCTGAGTTTGAAATGAAGGATTTGGGTATGATGCATTATTTCCTAGGCATGGAGGTGTGGTATAATGCAGATGGAATTTCCCTAAGACAACGGAAATATATGGTAGAGATCATGAAGAGATTTAGGATGATGGACTGCAAGGACATGACCAGACCTATGGAATCAAAATTGAAGCTATTGAGTGATGCTTCATTAGAAGCAGTTGATGCTACGATGTATAGTCAGATGATTGGGTCCTTGATGTACCTGAAGAACATGAGACCAGTTATTTTCTTTGCTGTGAACACCTTGAGCTAGTTCCTGACAGATATGAGACATGTTCACTTGATTGCTGCAAAGCTTATTCTGAGGTACCTGAGGGGTACAGTTGATTATGGGATCAAGTATGAAGCAAATAAGAATATTAACCTGGAGGGTTATGTTGATTCAGATTGGGCAGGTAGTGTGATCGATAGGAAGAGCACTTTAGGGTGTTGCTTCAATATGGGATCAGGTGTGATCTCTTGGTTTAGCACCTGGTGAGTTACCAAGAACCCTCAGTCTGAGACTGAGAGCCATTCTAACATGGTGAGATGATTAAGTTCCTTCCATGGTCATATGTAAGTGTAGAGTCTTTTCATAGATGGTACTAGGTGTGTCCTACCATCATGGTGATTGTAAGTGTTGTGCCTTTCCACAGATGGTAGTAGGTGTGTCCTGCCATGCTGGTGGATGTAAGTGATGAGCCTTTCCACATATGATAGTAGGTGTGTCCTATCATGCTGGTGGATGTGAGTGTTGTGCCTTTTCACAGATGATAGTAGGTGTGTCCTATCACGCTGGTGAATGTAAGAGCTGGGCCTTTCTAACAGGGTTGTGGGATGTGTTCCCGCATGGTCAGATGTGAGTGCTGGGCATGCTTTTCTAACATGGTGTTGGATGTGTTCCTCTCATGGTTAGATGTAAGTGCTGGGTGGGCCATTTTGACTTAGGGTAAGATATAAGTGCTAAATAATACCTGCATGGAGGCTAGGCCTACAACTAGCATGAAAAAGGGCTGTCTCTGTAGAACTTCCTATAACAAGAAGAATCATGAGATAGCACCTTTGATGATGATCCAGCAGTGATGATCCAGATCGAGTGATGATCCAGATCCAGTGATGATGATCCAGCAGCGATGATGCAGATCAAGTGATGATCTAGATCTAGTGATGATGATCCAGATCCAGTGATTATCCATATCCAAAGATAAATATGACTTGAAGATGATGAGGACTTGATGATTATCGAAATGATACAGAGAAGAAAACTTGTGCTGATAAATTGTGTTATCTCCTAAATAAAATTTTCAATAAGTTCACTCAAAACAATTTATTTTTTATCATCAATGAAGGTTTCAGGCCATATTATGAAATATATTGGGATGAATAACAAGGTTCAGATATCTGATGTTCTATTTTTTAAGAAAATTTGAAATTTTTAGCTTTCGGTGGCTTAGGCGAGTTTTTCAACAACTCATTAGCCACCGAAAAGCTCACCTTTCGGCAGCTAACAGTTTTAACGCAGGACCATGTTAACCATTGAAATCCTGCTGATTGCATTTTTTATGAAATTTTAGAGAAAGGAATTTCAGCGGCTTAGGTGAGCTTTCCAATAGCTCATTAGCCACCAAAAATCCTTGGTTTCGGTAGCTTAGCGGGTTATTGAAAGAGGGTATTAGCCACCGTAAACAAGTGAAATGCGCTGAGGAAAAAGCCCGCTCAAAAAACTCAAAACACAGGTTTATGTGGCTAAGCATGGTTTCAAAACGGTCTCTAATCCACCAAAAGCAAGCTTTTGACAACTAAGACCGAAATTTCAGGATGCTCTAAGCCACCAAAAGGGGCGTTTTACTACGAAAAGGCATCATTTTAAAACGATTATTATGAGCGATTGGAGAATCATTTTGCCAACCACTCAGAGGTTTTTGTTCCCAACAGGTCAAAAAATAATAACCTCTCTTAGTTTTCCTACAGGTGTTGTATATTGGGAGAATCAAATCCATCTCTAAGCCCTAATTTTTGGATCTCAGAATTTCCCTATTTTACACATGTTTTTGAAATACAGGTCTCAGGAAGATGAAAATGAATTTCCAAAAACATAGAAAGGTTTTTTCTCACAACAAACCAATGTACAAAAAAATATTTTAGTTTATACACAGGTTTCATAGATTTGAAGCACCAAATCCATCTCCGAGCCCTAGTTTTTCAGCAGTTTGGCCAAATTTTTAAGGAAAAAGTTGACTTAACAGGGAAGGTGTGCTTCGGTTTTACTGTGAAATAATAGTAGGAAAGGCCACCAATACTTAATTATCAAAGTGAAACAGTGAATTAACTAGTAGAGGACCAGTGGCAGTGATTTCCAGTACTTACTTCAGTTATCAGAAGGTTCAAACAGGGAACGAATTCTTCAGATAGTTAGACTAATAGTTAATTAGGGTTTCATGACCTAATTATGCAAAAAAAAATTATTTTGTTTATTTTTATTAAATCAGATCTGACTTTTCAGGATCTGAGTATTTTTGTAAAGGCTATAAATCCTAAGACTTATTTTATTGAAAATGTTCGACTTCGAGGACTTGTAGACCATACCATTGTCAGCTTCTCATTTTGTTCATGATTTAATATAAGCTCTTTTGCTATCATTTGTTCAGCTTCCATTTCTTTCTTTTATGTGCTTATGCTTGAATGTGTATTGAGGTTAAATTCAAGTTAATTAATGACTGATAGCTATCACCCTATTGGCATGTTGATGTGATTTGAATTATAAGTACCATCCTTATCAGGATTTAGCCATTTATATGCATCTATTTTGTGTGTAAATCTTCCAGCCTAACATTAGAGGAAATTTGGGGTCTAAAATGGGCCTTATAAGAAAATGCACCAACAATAAATTTTGTGAGTTGGAATTCAAGAACCAATAGAATTTCAATAAAATGAGTCAACCATAATGGTTGAATTGACATATTTGTCATAAAAGAAAACTACTTTTTTCTTCGTATTTTTGACATATCTCCATGTGTTTTTACTCAAATTCTGAGCGGGAGAGATCATTGGATGTAGAATTTAATTCCGAATCCAATGAGTACCAACACTACATACTTTTTACAAACCTTGCTACCCCAAAAATAAGAAATACCTGAAAAAATGTGATGATGACATCATCATCACATTTTTTTAGGTATTTCTTATTTTTGGGGTAGCGGAGTCCGTGAAAAGTATGCAGTGTGGTACTCGTTGGATGTAGAATTAAATTCCACATCCAACGAACTCTCCCACTCGAAATTTGAGTAAAACCACAGGGAGCTATGTCGAAGATACGAACAAAAAAAGTGGTTTTTTTCATTCTTCCTCCAAAATTAATAACTATTATTTTATTATTTTCCTTAGGACTCCCATTTTAGACCTCAAATTTCCTCTAATGTGAGTTCTCTATCCCTGCACCTTATTGTCAACCTCTGAACAATGGTAACTAGAAGCCTTGTACATGATTGAGTTTCATGCATGGCTTGAGAGTGGAAGGTCTTATAGGTCACCTGACTTGATCCATTTTAGAAAACCCCAAAAACATTTTAAGTTACCAGGAATCCTCGAGCTGCAACCTAGAGGAAATTATTGGAGTGATAACAAATTGGCACTATTGTTGGGGAGAGGAGACTGAAGCTCAGCTTCCTTGGGAGACGACATAGATCCTTTCTTTGATGATAGACAAAGCTTGGACACTATTTTGGTTGTAATCATTTATCTGGAAACTCCATTGAAATAAGGTGGCTTCAAGAAAACCAAGTACCAAAGAAAACCCTAAAGGGCCACCAACAACACCTATTTCATATCCAGAAGAGATTTTGAGAAGAGATATGGCTTCACTAAAGCAGACCAGCAGTGCTGCACAGGAAGCTACATCAGATATTTCAAGAAATATTTATGCTATTATTTCTTCTACTGAAACGTACAATCTCAAGAATTTATAAATACATCATAAAATTTTAGGGTTGAGGAATCTTCAAGCACTGTTGCTTGTCAAGATCTCATCCTTGGCAACTCCATGAAGGACAAATTCAGTGGCGACTCCACAATATAAATATGTCAAAATCATTTGCTACTCTTTTGTCTTGGAGGTTTGCACCTCTTGTCTTCTCTTCTGTTCATGGTTTCCCACATCTAGTACCTGATATGTCTGAATGGGGAGATTTTCTACCTATCTTCGAAGAGGAGGAAGAAGACAGTCCTGCAGAAAACCTCCTCAAGTTTCACGAATGCATGAAGATGTTCATATTAATATGTTCATGTATTCATTATATGGTGATGCACATCAATGGTAATTTTCTTTACCTCCTTCCAGTATTTCATCATTGAAGGATTTTCACAAAGAATTCATTGAGCACTGTAAAAGGTACTATTTAGATGAGTTTGCATTTGATAATTGTTGTGAAGAATATAAGTTGCATTATCAGGATGGAAAGGCTACTAATCATGAAGAAGAATATTTTAAGTTTTTTGAGGATTTGTCCACTTCTAGAATTTATTTTAGTTCTACTTTTCAGCAAAGAGATAATCAAAGACATATGCATGATGTGGTTAATGATAGATATGAAGAGTATGCTGCAATAGGGGACACCTCTCATTGTGATCGAGATATTAATGATTTTCAGAATGTTAACCATGATATAGATGCTTTTGACTTTGTACCAAATTCATCTGCTAACTTAGGGTGTCAAGAAGATCAGTTTGTCCCCTTTGGAAACCTGAAAGATAAGGAGCAGATTGAAGAAACAACATGTAACAAATTTGGATCTGTAGCAAATACTAAAGGAAGCCCTCAGTTTTCTGATTTGCAAACGAAGGAAGAATGCAATATATATGAAGAGGAAGATGATGATCTGAAAATTCTAGAACAGTAGGGCATAACTCATCCTTCCCAGTCAAAGGTTGAGCAATCTACAGTTAACGTAGTGATCACTGAAAGCAACCAGCAACAACATTTCATTAAGTTGGAAAAGAAGCATAAAAAGGTATTCCTTATTGGCTTTTATGACCCTGTTGCTGACTAGATGGAACTTATGAGCAACATAGATATCAAAATATTTTTGTCAGATGATAGCTGGTTCTATCACCCTTCGAAACTACATTGCTGCATGCTAGGGTTTCATTTATTTTTCGGGTCAAGATCAAGGATAAGTTCAGCAAATCTACTTCTGACCTGGCTTCATTGGAAGCATGATGTCATGTGATAAAAAGACTCTATTGATTAGAATTAGGAGTAGGAGTATATAGGAAAATAATCTCTGAATATGAGCAGCTAGGTCATTTTTAGTTGTTTTCATGAATAAGCAAAGCGAGCTACAGGAAGATTGTAAGGGATCAGTTATAAAAGAAAAATGACTCCATGTCTAATGGAACACTAGAATATAGCTTTAATTATTCTTTTTCAGGAAATTCATGTTGGTCTAGGGTTCTTGGGACCTCACAGGGAGGTTCCCATCCTTGAGTAGGAGCTAGATGTTATCTCCTAAATAAAATTTTCAATAAGTTCACTCAAAACAATTTATTTTTGATCACTGATGAAGGTTTCAAGACATATTAGGAAATATATTGGGATGACTAACAAGGTTGGGATATCTGATGTTCTATTTTTTAATAAAATTTGAAATTTTTAGCTTTCGGTGGCTTAGGCGAGTTTTTCAACAACTCATTAGCCACTGAAAAGCTCACCTTTTGACAGTTAACAATTTTAATGTAGGACCATGTTAACCACCGAAATCCTGTTGATTGCATTTTTATGAAATTTTGGGAAAAGGACTTTCGGTGGCTTAGGCAAGCTTTCCAACAGCTCATTAGCCACCGAAAATCCTTGGTTTCCGCAGCTTAGCGGGTGATTGAAGGAGGGTATTAACTACCGAAAACAAGTGAAATGCGTTGAGGAAAAAGCCCGCTCAAAAAAAGAAAAACATAGGTTTCCATGTCTAAGTGTGGTCTCAAAACAGTCTCTAAGCCACCGAAAGTAAGCTTTGGGCAGCTAAGACTGAAATTTCAGGATGCTCTAAGCCACCGAAAGGGGCGTTTTACTATGAAAAGGCATCATTTTAAAAATGTGATTATAAGAGACTGAAGAATAATTTTCCAAAACCCTCAGACATTTTTTTTCCCAGTAGTTTAGAGAACAATAACCTCTCTTTGTTTTCCTACAGGTGTTTCCGATTGGGAGAATCAAATCCATCTCTGAGCCCTAATTTTCGGAGCTGAGAATCTCCCTGTTTTACACATGTTTTCGAAATATAGGTCTCAGGAATATGAAAATGAATTTCCAAAAAGTAAGAGAGGTTTTTTCTCAAAAAAAACCAGTGTACAAAAACCTCTTTCAGTTTATACACAAGTGTCACAAATTTTAAGGACCAAATCCATCTCTGAGCCCCATGTTTTCAGCTATTTGGCCAAATTTTTAGGGCAAAAGTTGACCTAACAGGGAAGGTGTGCTTCGGTTTTACTATGACGTAACAGTAAAAGAGGTCACAAATACTTAATTGTCAAAGTGAAATAGTAACCAGCAAAGGACCAGTGGTAGTGATTTCCAGTACTTACTTCAATTATTAGAAGGTTCAAACAGTGTTGGATAGTTAGACTAATAGTTAATTAGGGTTTCATGACCTAATTATGCAAAAAACAATTATTTTGTTTATTTTTATTAAATCAGATCCAATTTTTTAGGATCTGAGTATTTTTTTAAAAGCTATAAATCCTAAGACTTATTTTATTGAAAAGGTTCAACTTTGGGTACTTGTAGACCATACCATTGTCAGCTTCTCATTTTGCTCATGATTTCATATAAGCTCTTTTGTTATCATTTGTTCAACTTCCATTTCTGTCTTTTCTGTGCTTATGCTTGAATGTGTATTCAGGTTATATTCAAGTTAATTAATGACTGATAGTTGTCACCCTATTGTCATGTTGATGTGATTTGAATTATAAGTACCATCCTTATCAGGATTTAGCCATTTATACGCATCTGTTTTGTGTGTAAATCTGCCAGCCTGATGAGTTCTCCATCCGTGCACCTTATTGTCAACCTATGAACAGTGGTAACTAGAATCCTTGTACCTGATTGAGTTTCATGCATGTCTTGAGAGTGGAAGGTATTATAGGTCACCTGACGTGATCCATTTTAGAAAACCCCAAAAACATTTTAAGTTACCAGGAATCCTCGAGCTACAACCTAGAGGAGTTTCCTGGAGTGATAACAAATTGTGTCGAGAGAATACCTTCCTAGTTAAGAGGGAGTGTTAATTTATTTGTAACTTTAAAATATATTCATCTGTATATCTTATCTGTTATACCCCAATGTTTATTCCGGGATGTGTCTGTAATGTATTTGGGTCATGTCATGCCTCGATGTTCTTATCCGGAGGTTCTATGATGTAAACAAGTCATGTCAAGTCATTGCAGGTAATCCTCCTATTGATCAAGGTTTAAAGTCCTTGCAGTTTCGGGGCACTAGGGTTATTAGAATCTCCTAGAGAATTCGGCCCCAGTTGGTTACTGTCAAGTTGGGAATTAGTATAAATAGAGAGTGAGTCTCTATATTTATCGCACACTTACTCACACTTAGTTGTAGCACATAGCTGAGGAAGAAGAAACTATTGGGGCTAGAAAGAAAGAGGCTACTATTGTTAGGAGATCATCTTACTATTTTGGGGTTTTACTTTTGGTGCTGATTCTATCTCTGAGGCAGTTGCAGGGTTTTCTCCATTTATGGTTTCCTCGAGGAAAAACACTGTGTTCATTGTCTCTTGTGTTTGATTGTTGTTCTTGTTATTCTCTCAGTTAAATATCCTAATATAATGCTAAGATTAATGTTAAAAATCTAACATACTCCTCAATCATGAGTCCTCTAGCCACTCCACGAGCCCATAGGTTCACTACCTCACCTCACCAAGATAATCCTATGATGAAGTAGAGGTCATATACTTCTATTCTCAATGGCATACCATCTAGTATAAAGGCCTCTGTGTTTGTATCCCAACAATCTATGAACATATGGAGGAGTCTTAGTTGGGCCCTCAAACCCCCAAGTTTCCAAAACTTGTACACCCACACCTTCTTAAGTCTTGTTGACCATTTACATTACCGAGGAATTGCCTATCAACATTTTCGCTCTCACGTTTTCGCCATTCCAAAACCATCCTTCCAAAAAGAAATCAATTTTTGTGATATTTCACCATAAAAATTGAAACACCCGACCCTGTATGCAATGGTTCTTTATAACAGTAGTGTATGTATGTAGACAAGATTTGTTTTTCCCACATACATCAAGCCCTATATGCGACCCGATGAACTTTAACCCACGTGGTCCGATATCTTTAAGTTTGGTTTCTTAATGTGTAGAAATCCACTAGAAAAACTAAAAAATAATACATGGAATAGATGAAGAATGTGATTATGAATTATCGAGTCCTTACATCTTTGGATTCCATGACTCGTAGTTCCCAAAATCATCATTTGAATTTTTGAATTCTAAGTTGCTCCAAATCATCACTTTTTTGGGTAAAAAACGAATGGTATGGTAAAAATGTCATTTTTTTACTATTTATCAAAAAATTAATAAATTTTTACCCACTTGGCCTATGATTTGGACTTCTTATTAACCATTTTCAACTGTTTGGAATAATTTTGTTGTGTAGGAACCTCTGCAAGATGCAATTTTTCTGAGACTCTGACTGGTTCATGCCTATGGTAGGTATATTACTAAACTAGGATATAGTATAGGATCATTTTTCTACATGCATCCTGCATTATCCCATGACTATATCACCTTAACCATAGGTGAACCATAGGTGCAAACCCACTTCATGATGAAATGGAACCTTAATTCTACTTCTAGAAGTGGCATTAAGTGAGTGGTATAGATTTTCTGATCATGGGTACTGTATTTAGATCTCATCTTTTCGTTTGGTTCCCATGTTGTGTGTCCTCCTCTAGTTCTTGGATTCCCTTGTAGTCCTGCCATGTTTTTGAGGTAAAGACCTTCATGTTCTTTCTTAAACTTTATGCTAGTCATAGTCTATTGGGATCCCATTTGTATCAAGTTGTAATTGCATTTTCATACGTTTGATTTCATTATAGAGCATTATGTCATCTCCCTGGTTCAATTTATAATCCATATATCTCGCGCTTGCCTCAATCCTATCCAAGCATATCCTCCCATTAATCTTTTTCAGCTTGATTATCCTTTACCTGGATGACACATCCCCCTAGTGTTCTTATCCTACATATGCTTCCTTGCATTGATCATAGGTACGTTCCACTACTTGGAACTAGTTTTCTTGTCGACAACACTTGTTACCTCCTTAGTGTACTATAAGAAATTTTATTCTTTTTCAAGTTTTTCAAATATGAAAAAGACCCAAAATATCATAGAACATAAAAAGTTGGACGGGAAATTATATTACTTTCTATTGGTAGTTTTCGTGTTGTGTCACCTTCGAACAGAGTAAAGTACATTCATCCATTAGTGGGGTTACTAGTATGACTTTAGGAGTTGTACTCGTTATTCTGATCTTTCTCCACCGACTGGTTATGCTTCTAGTCCCTATGGAGCCTATGTTAATGCCTCTTGTGTCATAGAGTTGTCCTATTATGCATTATGAGTCTATGCTAACAATGATTCTTCATTTTCCTTATGCTCTTGTTCGAAGGAAGTTATAGACTGAGTCAGCTATTCCTCAATTATCTTGTCTCTGCATGTCAGCTATTTCTGATACAACTGTTACTAGTTCATTCACATCTTGTTCGTGTTCCTCCAATTTATCTAGCATTGTTGTGTACCTCATGTTGGTTGATGGGGGATGCCTTAATTCCCTCCTTCCAGTAGACTCCATTCCATCAACTTCAGAACATCTATTCTGGAATAGGTATCTAGAGTCCATTGAGTTCCTTGAGACTTGTAGTGATAAGTGTTGGGTTATATCACCATCAACATATTTGGGAATACATCAGTGTCCCCTGATCAATGGACTCTTTCAAGTGTTCGACCTCAACACATCTATTCACACTTGTTTGTTTTTCACTCTGTACCTTGATTTCCATTATCATATCAGTGGGGTATCTCACATTTGTTAAAAATATACATCAATGATCACTAATCAGAAGATGGTCGATCATGTTCGACCATGACACCTTTATTCACATGATGGGACATCTACTAGTGGTGATTTGTGTTGAAGACCTTTGAGCTTGATGGCATCCCATATATGCTACCTCCTTGATTGTTCCAGTATCTATGAGATTTCAACTCTCATGACCATATTTTAGTGTACCATTTAATGTCTTCATTTAGTATGGAGACTATTAGCACCATTTTTGGGCTAAGAGGTTGGAAGGGGTCAAATCAGTGAAAACGAAGGGGTAAGGTCTAAAATTTTTGTATCATATGACCTAGAGCTGTGCAGAAGGGGTTGGTAATCTCTTGAAATATTTATTCTTTGGCTTGAAATGAAAAATATGAAGAAAACCCTAAAGTGTGACCTTGTAAATAAGTTGAGTATGAAAAATCCACGTCAGAGTTGTGTCATGGAAGAAATCAATGGTGTAGATATGCAGGGAGCAAGATCGAGGGCTACATGTATATATGTAGAGGTAAGATACATAGTTTAAAAAAATTCTTCACCTGTAGAATGGTGTTAACTTGCAGATTAGATTAGTCGTCAAATCAATGGGTGGAGAGAGACGTACGACCATCAGAAGTTTCGTTTGTTGAACATGCAAGGAGGAATAAAATTATCACATCAGCACAATTATGTAGGTCCCTCATTTTTCAAAGGTGGGGGTTAGAGGATGAAGGATATCTATGATGGAGTTGGATTCCTCTACGATGTCATGTCCCCTCAAATTGACCATTAAAAGTGTTGACCATTTTAAGTTCCTAGGGGCTCAAGTTGTTATTAATTATTCATCATAGGATAATTTTTTGCTAATAATTTTTCTAAGGTATGTATTTAATTTTACTTCAGCAACTTTATTTATTATGCACAATAATGATGTGGAATTAAGGCTTCCATGTTAGGAGGGCGCATTGGGGAAAGATAGTCAACTTGCCTTGGTAAAAATAAGAAATTCCATGACAAAAGAAAGCAGGAGAATAAAGGGAAGTTGCCTAAAAGTAGAAAAAGCAGACAGAGGAAAAAGTAGGAAAGTCTTTCAAAGGGGAGGGTGTAGTTTCCTCTTATGGAGCTTAGAAAAGCTGTAAGAGAAAAGAAGGAAATTTTTTGAAGGAAAGAAAGAGTTTGCTTATGACCCAAGAAAAGCAGAAAGCTGTCATAAATAAAAAGAGGCATATTTTGACTAAGGGAGGGCATAGTTTCTAATTGTGAAGGATGATTTGGACTTGGAAACAATTCCACATGGTCCTACTTTCCTAATTTCTGAAAGGGGGCACTTTTGTCGCTATGGTTAGGTCACCCATGGGGTTGACTTTCTCTCATAGGTCACCATTGGCCTCAACTTACTAAGCAGGTCATCCATAATTCTATAAAAGATGAATTTGAACCCATTGCTTCAGTTTGGTTGATGATTTGATTTCTTATGCTTATGAGACCATTACTTCTGAGTGTTGTGCCTCAGACTACTGGGAGATGAGCCCCATCCTTCCATTCCCCTCTCCTTCCATCCTCTTTTATTCCATTGGAGGTGTGGAATGATATATTGAAGGAATTTAAGGATTTAGAGATTTATTTTCAGCCTCCATAAATTTCAGGTCGATCTCTAGTGAATCCCTAGCTTCACTTATGCTCACAACCCCTTGCTGGTCATGATCCGAGCCTCCTACCCCTTATTTTTGGAGCATATTTGTAATGGTCAGTCCATTATGTAATATATAATATTTAATGTCATAATATTCTGAAAATCACAGTTATCAGGTCGAAATATCCCTTCCCATAAAGAATCTTGTCTCAGTTTTCCCTAAAAGGGCCTGCTTTATCAATGTATGGGGGAAAATGAACAAATATGAGTGCTATAAGGAATATGTCATGTTGGGAAACTGATTTAATTGATTTTACATGTTTATAAAACTTATATTTAACTATTTTATAATTATAATGTTTTACATAAATCTATTTGACTTGATTTAACTGCTTTCTTTAGACCCTAGCTAGATTACTAGCTTTTAGTGACTAGTTTTGCTAAATATGATATAAAATGAGTTATGAAAACTCAAAATCAGCTCTGTCAGTTCCTGTGGGTCACTAAAATACTCAAATTCCCATAAATATATCCATAACCATTTTTTATTAGGGCCTGACCACCTTTTGGGATCCTCCTCTGCGCAGGATTTCCCTTCGCCGAAACTGCTGAAAAAACTCAAATTCATCCAAAAATTCTCAGAACACCCAAGAAATTATGCAATATGTTTTTAACTATTATTTATGTTATAATACTCCTGTAAAAATCTTATTCAATTTTCCATAAGCCCTTGGTTGAAATAGGCTGAACTACTCTTCCTAGTTTCATGGTTTGGCTGCCTAGAAGCATGGAAGTAGGTTTCCACATAGAATATTCTGAAAAATAAATGGTGATAGATATAAATATGTTTTGGAAGAGGAAATTAAATGTATAAAATGTCTTTTATTTCTTCCCACTGATCACTTCCTTGCCTGTAAAATTTCTCAGAAGAATTCCCCAATTTGCCCACTCCAAGAAGGTTTTCTGTGGAGTAATTCTAATTAAAAAAATAATAATTTAAATTATAGAATTAATAGAGTGTTCAGGTATGCAAACCATAATTGGGACATCACATATGAGAAATTGCACAAGGAAATAAAGTTTCAAAATCAGCGGAATTGTTTAGAGCCTGCACATTTCAAAGGTGGAGATCTAAAGATAAAAGAGATCTAAGATGGATATCATTTCCACTAATAGAACATGCATGGAGAAATAAAATTTTGAGATTTGCGGAATTCGGTAGGCCCAACAATATTGAACGATGGAGATTTAAAGAGATTTTTAATCTATGGTTCTAATATATTCCGCTATGTTAACAGGCGCAGGGTAAGTTAAGTTGGAAATCAACGGAATCGGGTCATTAGATGACATTTGGGGTCTAAAATGGCCCTTATAATAAAATGAGCCAACAATAAATTCTTGTGATTTGGAATTCAAGAACCAATAGAATTTCAATAAAATGAGTCAACCATAATGGTTGACTTGACATATTTGTCATTAAAAAAACTATTTTTTTGTTTGTATTTTCAACATATCTCCCTGTGTTTTTACTCAAATTTCGAGGGGGAGGGCTTCTTTGATGCAGCACATCCAACGAGTACCGACACTCTGCATACTTTTGACGGACCTCGCTACCCAAGAAAATAAATACCTGAAAAAATGTTATAGTGGGGTCTATCTAAAGTATGCAGTGTGGGTACTCGTTGGGTGCAAAATTTAATTTTGCATACAACAAGCCCTTCCGCTCGAAATTTGAGTAAAAACAAAGAGAGAAATGTTGAAAATAAGAACAAAAAATGTAGTTTTTTTCTTTCTACATCCAAAACTAATAAATATTATTTTATTATTTGAACTATTATTTTAATATTTTCCTTAGGAGGCCCATTTTAGACATCAAATTTCCTCTAATGAGGAGCCACATGTTGTGATGGCTCAGATTAAACCTTGATCTAGATCAATGTCCAAGATAAATTCCACAACTAGAAAATGTATGGGAGAATAAAATCTTGGCACCCAACGGAATGTGGTAGGGACCACACCATTCAACAGTCCAGATGAAGGTATAATCTAGATCAACGAATGTTAGTTATTTCGCTGATCAAAGGTGTGAGAAAGAAGAAACCTAGTGAGGTTGTGGAATGAGCTAAAGGATATATGAAATAGAGGGCGCAGATTTGTTCTGAAAGAGATCTATGACTTATAACCATTCTACTAGTTAAACATACACACTTAAAGTTGAAGGGAAAATAAGCAAAATTGGGTACACATGAACATAATTGATAGTGAATATCAATCAGGGGATAGATCTATGGTCATAATTCAATCTGTAGCTAGAATTTGCAAGGAAAATAGGGAAAGCAACATAGCAAAGAATGAGGATAGGAGGTTTAAACAAAGAAAAGGATGAATGGTACATAATGGATGGATAGGATATATTTCCGTTGAACAAGATGTAGAAATGATATGAAAGGAAAAGTAATATAAAATTACATGCACGTGGATTTAGGTCATTTGTTTATTCTGTGCATTAGAAAGCGAAAGCCTAGGATTTTGCGGAAGAGGCCAACTCTAAAAAAATACTTGGACCACTTGTCAACAGACTAGGTAGGATACTTATCGTCATTGAGAAATTATTTAAATGGTTGAGGTAGAAGAGGTAGAAGCCTTGAACCTGGAGTATCATAGGATTGAATAAATTTTTGAGGATAAAGACTCATAAAATTTTGACACAATATGGTTGAATGGACTAATAGAGGCTGCTAAAAATAAATTAAAACTCCTTAAAGACGAGGGGATAGAGGTTCATTGTGCTTTAGGTTCATATTTTCATTATTTTTCCACAAAAGCCCTAAACTTTATAGTTTGTTGACTGGTGTGCTTGTCATTACTGCTCTTCTGAGAGGGTAAATATGGGTGCTACCAAGTCTAAAATCCTGTGTCTAGTCATCCCTTTTGTTATCAGAAAAAATTCTTTGTTCCTGTCGAGTTCACTCAAGAGTCTAAAGAATATAATGAAGAAATCATAATCCAATATTTTAGAGAGTCTACCATTGAGCAAAAACATGCTTTCTTCAAGACTTGTTTCAAGTCTGATATCCTACTGCAAAACCAGCCCTTCCCTGTTGATTCTAACCTATTCAATGAAGAAACCCAATGTGTCATAACCCTCATAAGTCAATTTCTAGGGTTGGATATAGATAAGTATGTTACAAATCTTTAATGAGCTTGTTATTCACCCTTAGCACTGGTCAGAGTGAGTCAGAATAGTCAGGTCAATTAGTCCAGTCATCCTACCTTAAATTTGATGAGTTTCTAGCTGAAAATATTCATTCCCAACTAGTAGACTTCCAGAAAACAAGATTCTTCAGGTTCCAGTTGTATCTGCTCAAGATGTTCTTATCATTGAATGAAGAAAACACGCAGCTCCCTGAAATGGTACTCACAAAAGAAATGTACAAGGATTACAACAAATTCATGAAATTTCTTATGTCAGAAGTATACAATCCATTCTTTTAGAAAAAATTTCCCAGGGTTCTACCAGAGAAGAAGGAAATGTTACAATTCTCTTCTGAAAAGAGAATAGGACACTAGTTTCTATTTGAGAAAGGTACAATGATAAGATTATATGGGTTTGTTCATCAACCCTATGTTGATGTATATGTAACTTCAGAATGTATTTCACTTGTATTTATTATATATTGTAACACGGTATTTATTCTGGGATGTACTTGAGTCATGTCATGCCCTGATGTTCCTATCAGGAAGATATATAACGTAAACAAGTCATGTCAAATCATTGTGGGTAACCCTCTTATTGGTTAAGGGTTAAAGTCCCTGTAGTTCTGGGGCACTAGGGTTATTAGACTCTCCTAGAGAGGTCGGCCCTAGTAGTGTTTAGTCAAGTCGAGAATTAGTATAAATAGAGAGTTGGCCTCTCTATTTATCACACATCTCATACACACTCAAGTGTAGTGCATAGTTGAGGAAGGAGAAGACACTGGGGCTAGATAGAAAGAAGGTTACTGCTGTCAGGAGATCACTTACTGTTTTGGGTTCTACTTTTGGTGCTGATTCTATCTCTGAGGAAGTTGTGGGGTTTTCACCATTTATGGTTTCCCCAAGGATAAACACTGTGTTCATTGTCTCTTGTGTTTGATTGTTGTGCTTATTATTCTCTCAGTTAAAGATCCTAATGTATTGCTATCATAATGATAAAAATCTAACATGGTATCAGAGCTAACCTGAGAAGAAGACACTATGCATCTGCGGGAACTAGGGCTTCCTACTTGTGGATATTCCTCCATATATTTTCAGTAAAAGAAGTTTGAATTAACTCTCCTCCTCATGTCACATCTTTCTGTGGAAGCAGAATCCAATTCTGAGGTTTTTCAGTTTTGGACTTGACACTACTGTCGAAAATTAGGGATTTTCACAGAAGAGGAATTTTTTAGTGAGCCCAGGCTTGGATTGATCTCCTCTCCAAAATTGAATTTAGGGATCAAATTCAAATCATTTGGTTGGATAGAACACTGGAAAAGCAAAACCCTAATTTTCTACTAAACCAGCACTGCAGGATTTCAGCTCCAAATTCAGATCTGACATCTTGACCTAGTAAGATCTAAATCTTTTGTATTTCCATTTTAGGTTCTCAATTAATATGTCTCATCATACCAATATTGATGAAAATCTTGAGGGAGCTAATAACTTTCAAGATTGGAAGTATAGGATCTCCCTGGTCCTAGAAGAAAATAAGTTAGACTCCTATATAAATGAGGAGGTTCCAATTCCAGATGGAGATGAGGCTAAGGCCTTACATAAGAAGAAGTTGGTTATGGCAAAGAGGATTATTGTTGATTCAATCAAGGATCACCTCATACCATAGGTGTCCTCCCTCAAGGCACCCAAAGCTATTTTTGATGCCCCAACCAAATTGTTTGAAGGGAAGAACATAAACCAAAAGATGACTCTAAGAAACCAATTGAAGAATGTAAAGATCCAGAATGGTGAAAGAATCCAGGCTTACTTTACAAGGGTATCTCAGATCAAGGAACAACTGGATGCAGTATATGAAGAAGTGGAAAATGCAAAAATTGTGATGACCACCTTGAATGGTCTCCCTAGATCATGGGACTATTTCATTCAAGAGATCTGTGCCAAAAAGAAGTTAGTAAAGTTCAGTAGACTATGGGAAGAATGCTCTCAAGAAGAATCTCGGATAGCAGCTTGAGAAGAGAATATGGGAAATGAAGATCAAGCCCTCACAGTTCACTCCAAGAAAACCAGGAGGAACCATCATCACTCCAAAGGTAAGATATCAAACCCTAGAAAATATCTGTCTTCCATTAGATGTTACACATGTGATGAGAAAGGTCACATATCCATATTCTGCCTTAATAAAGGGAACTTAAAGAAGAAGAAGGAAAACAAGAGAAGACATCATGCTCATGCTGTAGAGGATGATGAACCTTCCACAAATAGAGTTAGACAAGAAAGTAATTCTTCAAGTGATGAAGAATATGTGTTGATCTTCGCTCTTACGAGAATTGTTTCACATGGAAGCAATGATTGGCTCATAGACAGTGGTTCCTCCAAACACATGAAGGGATTCAAATAATCATTTGTGAAGCTATCTGAACATGAGTCACCTCACAAGGTGAAACTTGGGGATGACTACTAGTATCCAATAAAAGGTAGTGGTGAATCCTCCTATAAACTAGACTCTGGAAAGTCTATGAAGATGAAGAATGTATTATTTGTTCCAGGACTAAAGAAGAACCTCCTCTTCATATCTGCATTGGATGCAAAAGGAATGAGATTTTCTTTTATAGATGGCCAAGTTCTTATGTGGCCAAAGGGAAAGAATTTTGACGATGCAATAGTGATTGGGGAACAAGAAGGAGGTCTATACAAGTTGAAGGGTCAACTGGAACAATCTTTGGTTCATGAAATAGTAGAGCTAAATGAACATTGGCATAGAAGGATTGCATATGTGCATTACAGAGCACTACCGCTTGCAAACAAATCCATTGAAGGTATTCCATAAATTCAAGAAAAACATGATGGGGTCTGCAAAGGATGTGCGAAAGGAAAGAATACAAAGATGACATTTCCAAGTAGCGAGAGCAAGGCAAAAGGAATCTTGAAAATCATCCACTCCGATGTATGTGGACCAATGTCATCAAATTCTCTACATGGGTATGCATACTATGTTTCTTTTGTTGATGAATTTTCTACGAAGACATGGATTTACTTCATGAAGAACAAAGATGAAGTATTCAGCAAGTTCAAGGAATTCAAATCCTTGGTTGAGAACCACACTGAAAAGAAGATCAAGACTTTTCGATCAGATAATGGCGGAGAATTCACTTCGAATTAGTTCAAAGAACTATGTAAAGACTCATGGATTAAGAGGGAGTTGTCCACTCCTTATAATCCACAACAGAATGGGATTGCAGAAAGGAAGAATAGAACTATCATGGAAGCTGCAAGAGATATGCTTCATGATCAAGATATTCCTATGCATCTTTGGGTAGAAGCAGCCAGAACACCAGTGTATGTATAGAACTGTACTCCACACAGAGTACTCAAGAAAAAGACTCTTGAAGAAGTCTTCTCTAGCAAGAAACCAGAAGTCAACCATCTCAGAATATTCGGCTGTCCAATGTACATACATATTCCAAAAGAGAAGAGGACAAAATTAGATCCTTCAGGAAAGAAGGGTATATTTGTGGGATACTCTAAAAGCTCAAAGGCTTACAGAATATACTTTTGAGGATTCAAGAAGATTGACATCAGCAGGGATGTAACATTTGACTAAGATTCAACCTACATCAAATCGAGAAAGAAACCTACTGAAGAACTTGAAGAAGCAGAAGCTCCCAGAATTCATGATACAATCATGAAAGAAGAAACTCAAGAAGAAGATCATGAATTTGAAGAACCACAAAGACTTGTAGATCCACCTCAGGAGAAGAATCCTCACAAGAGGAAACCTGCTTGGGTATGAGAAATTATCCAAGGTGCGGAAAGATATGGGGCTCGAGAAGAGAATCTCAGAGAAAGAAAGAGGACCAAATCATGTTCTAGTTATGTAGCATTACTATGTGATTTCATTAATAAATAACCTTCCAATTATGAAGAAGCCATAGGATGAAAAGAATGGAAGGATGCTATGATCGAAGAGTATCAATCAATCATGAAGAATGATGTTTGGGATGTTGTCCCAAGACCACAAGGGAAGTCAATTGTAACTTCCAAATGGATCTACAAGATTAAGCATGCTGCAGACGGTAACATAGAGAAATATAAAGCAAGATTTGTTGCTCGTGGTTTCTCCTAGAAAGAAGGAATAGACTATGAAGAAACCTTTGCACCTATAGCCAGATACAATTCCATCATATCGGTACTTGCTCTGGCTATAGTGAGGAAATTGAAGATACACAAAATGGATGTCAAGACTGCTTTCTTGAATGGTGTAGTGGAAGAGGAAGTGTATGTGGAGCAGCCACTCGGTTTTGAGACACATGACAGGGAGTCTCATGTGTGTAGATTGAAGAAAGCCCCGTACGGCTTGAAACAAGCACCCAGGACATGGTACAATAGAATTGACAGCTTTCTATCCAGCTTGGGCTTGACCAAGAGTAAAGCAGATTCCAACCTTTACTACAAGGTTGAAGATGACAACCCAGTGATGCTTCTACTATATGTAGATGATCTATTTGTGATAGGTATGGATGGGTTGATTGCTGATACAAAGAGAAAGACTGCTGCTGAGTTCGAAATGAAGGACTTGGGTATGATGCATTATTTTCTAGGTATGGAGGTGTTGTAGAATACAGATGGAATCTTCCTTGGACAACGGAAGTATGCAATAGAGATCCTGAAGAGAGTTGGGATGATGGACTGCAAGGAATTAACCACACCTATGGAATCAAACCTGAAGCTATTGAGTGATGCTTCATCAGAGTCGATTGATGCCACGATGTATCGTCAGATGATTGGGTCCTTGATGTACCTGACAAACATGTGACCAGATATTTGCTTTGCTGTGAACACCTTGAGCCAATACTTGAAAAATCCGAGACATGTTCACTTGACTACTGTAAAGCACATTCCGAGGTATGTAAAGGGTATGGTTGATTATGGGCTCAAATATAAGACCGATCAAAGAATAAACCTGGATGGTTATGTTGATTCAGATTGGGTAGGTAGTGCCATCGATAGGAAGAGCACTTTAGGGTGTTGCTTCAGTATGGGATCAGGTGTGATCTCTTGGTTTATAAGGAAGAAATCCTGTGTGGTACTGAGTACAGTTGAAGCATAGTATGTTGCAACTTGTTCAGCTGGTTGTGAGTTAGTATGGTTGAGGAAGATACTCTCTGATTTATTTGATATCCAGTTAGATGCTACTTGTATATACTGTGACAACCAGAGTTGTGTAAATTTGTCAAAGAATCCAGTGTTTCATGACAAGTCGAAGCATATTGAGATCAAGTATCACTATATCAGGGATATGGTGCAGAGAGGAGTAGTGAAGCTCTCGTATGTTGCGATGAGTGAACAGATAGATGATGTGTTAACTAAGCCATTAGCTAGGGTGAATTTTGAGTACTTCAGGGAGAAGCTTGGTGTTCTCTAGATCGAGATTCCTCCCAAGAGGAAGTGATGTGTCCGTGCTGTGCCTTTCTGACATGGTGAGAGGATTGGTTCCTTCCATGGTTAGATGTAAGTGTTGTGCCCTTTCAACATGGTGAGAGGATTGGTTCCTTCCATGGTGGGATGTAAGAGCTGTGACATGGTGAGAGGATTGGTTCCTTCCATTGTCAGATGTATGTGATGCTGCGACATCTAGTATGAAAAAGGACCGGCTCTTTGAAGACACATCTAGTATGAAAAATGACTATGTCTGTGTGGATGCCACATCCAGTATGAAAAAGAATGCCTCTGTGAAGACACATCTAGTATGAAAAAGGACTATCTCTGTGTGGATGCCACATCCAGTATGAAAAAGGACTGGCTCTGTGAAGACACATCTAGCATGAAAAAGGATGAGCTCTGTGTGGATGCCACATCCATTATGAAAAAGGACTGGCTCTCTAAAGACACATCTAGTATGAAAAATAACTAGCTCTGTGTAGCTGCCACATCTAGTATGAAAAAGGACTAGCTCTGTGAAGAATTATCCAGTATGAAAAATGACTGGCTCTATGTAGCTGCCACATCTAGTATGAAAAAGGACTAGCTCTATGAAGACTCATCCAGTATGAAAAATGACTGGCTTTGTGTAGCTGCCACATCTAGTATGAGAAAGGGCTAGCTCTGTGAAGACTCATCCAGTATGAAAAAGGGCTGGCTCTGTGTAGCTGCCACATCTAGTATGAAAAAGAACTAGCTCTGTGAAGACTTATCCAGTGTGAAAAAGGACTGGCTTTGTGTAGATGCCACATCTAGTATGAAAAAGGACTAGCTCTGTGATGATACATCCAGTATGAAAAAGGACTAGCTATGTGATGATACATCCAATATGAAAAAGGACTGGCTTTGTAGTTGTACATCCAGCATGAAAAAGGGCTGGCCTTGTAGAGATTCCTATGATTAGAAGACAAGAGATAGAACCTGTGACGATGACCCAATGATGATCTAGATTTAGTGATGATGATCCAGTAGTGATGATCTAGATCGAGTGATGATCCAGATCCTGTGATGATGTCCAAGTCATGATCCAGATCCAATGATGATGTCCAGTGATGATCCAGATCGAGTGATGATCCATATTTGATGATGAAGATGACTTGAAGATAAATATTAATTTAATATGAAGATGACTTGAAGATGAAGATGACTTGAAGATGACGAGGACTCAATGATGATCCAGAAGATACAGAGAAGAAGACTTGTGCTAAAAATTGTGTCGAAAGAAAACCTTCCTAGTTAAGAGGGAGTGTTGATGTATATGTAACTTCAAAATGTATTTCACTTGTATTTATTATATATTGTAACCTGATGTTTATTCCAAGATGTACTTGAGTCATGTCATGCCCCGATGTTCCTATCGAGAAGATCTATAATGTAAACAAGTCAAGTCAAGTCATTATGGGTAACCCTCCTATTGGTTAAGGGTTAAAGTCCCTGCAGTTCTGGGGCACTAGGGTTATTAGACTCTCCTAGAGAGGTCGGCCCTAGTAGTGTTTGGTCAAGTAGATAATTAGTATAAATAGAGAGATGGCCTCTCTATTTATCACACATCTCATACACACTCAAGTGCAGCACATAGTAGAGGAAGGAGAAGACACTGGGGCTAGATAGAAAGAAGGTTACTGCTGTCGAGAGATCACTTACTATTTTGGGTTCTACTTTTGGTGCTGATTCTATCTCTAATGAAATTGCGGGATTTTCACCATTTATGGTTTCCCCAAGGATAAACACTGTGTTCATTGTCTCTTGTGTTTGACTGCGATGATTTTTATTCTCTCAGTTAAATATCCTAATGTATTGCTCGCTTAATGATAAAAATATAACATCGTACATGCTACCTACCTTTTTTATTGTTAGAGTGTTTTCTTTGGAGTTAATGAGACAGAAGTTGATAGTGGAGAATGAACATTTTCTTACTTTCAAGAAGTCTTTAGAAATCAAGTTTCCATGGGCTATAGGCCCAATCATCATTAAGAACAAGTATGATTTACTAATGATAGGAATCTTGTTGAGAAAAATTGGGTTTCAAACAGAGGTTGCCATAAGTTATGATCCCCATCATATTATTTATGTCAATAGACAAGTTAATAAGAATAATCCCTTTGAGCATTTTGAGTTTGCAAGTCTATATGAGATTGAGAAATGGCTAGACTACCCTCATAAGACTCAGGGGGGTGTCAATATGCAAGAAGATTCCACTTCCTAAGTAAAGGAATTCAGCTCGTTACAACATGGAACTTCAAGCATAGTTCTAGTAGATGAAAAAATTACACCAATAGCCAACTTCTCTAAGAGAACCAATAAAAGAGACTTCTTTGATGCCATGGACAAAGAGGAGGAAGATATATCAAGAACACCAAAGAAAAAAAAGGTTGAAGAAATAGGAAAACTAGTGCAAATAACATAAGGCATGGGTAAGAAGAAGCAAGTGAAGGTGAAAGGACCTGCATTTGAGGTCAAAGAATATGGCTTTGCTGAAACACCCACTCATTCCACCTCCCAATTCAATACCAGGTCTGAATTATTCGATAAATATAAGTATGAGAAGGATCTGGATTTAGATGAAGCCATGAAATTGTATGCAGAAGTCAGGGAAATTTCTAATAAGGATGTATCCCTAGTGTATGTTAGGGATCACACCAAGAATACATTGAATTTGGAAATAGCAACAAAGAATAAGATTTCTGAAATGAAAATGAGCTTGGAGAATATACCCATTTCTGATATGATCCTTTTGCACAAAAAACCTGGGGATATTATATTTACTGACCTGCTAAAGGCTACATTGAAAGTATTTATATTTTATTCTAGTAAAAGTAATATTGAAAACCAACTCAAGCAGGAGAAAGTGGAGAACAAGTCCCATCAAGCAAAAATAAAAAAAAATTACAAACAAATTTTTTAGTTGCTGACAGTCAAGCAGACAAAGGATCTGTAACACATAAATTGTCGATTGAAAAAGAGAGTAACATTCAATTATTGAAGAAGAAGTTGAATATACCATCCACTCAGTTGATACAAGCTTCTGAGTTAACAGAGCTTGAAAAGGAAAAAGAATATTTGAATGGTGAATTAACTGATTGTAAATCAAAATTATTGAAATTCATAGAGAAGGAAAAATAGTGGGAAAGAGATGTGTCTCTTGTGGTTGAGAGTGAGAAGAATCTCAGAGTTAAATATGATGAATTAGAAAATAAGCTACAAGAGAAATAAAAGGAACTTGAAGACAAGATAAGAGAACCTTCAATAGAATCTGGTGAACAATCTATTGTTCAAGCTATGTGTCAAGTTAGTTTGAAAGAATTGGATCTTGCTATATTAAAGAACGTGAAAAAAAATATGGAAATCCTAGATTTGAAGAGAGAACAAGAAAGAAAATATTGGGAATAAAAGTGCCATCAATTGCAAATTAAAAATGACAAGATGATGAAATAGGTTATAGGGAATTTATCAGTACAAGAAGTGAAACACATAATCTCGGATGCACTCATATGAGAAGCATTTAGGTTAAGACCCTACCTGGATTATGTTTTAGACAAGGAGATGGTAATCTAGTCATCCAAACAGAGTGTGACAGATGTGAAAGAAAGGATGAATAAAAATCCCATAGATTATGCCAAAAATACCATAGACCTTCTAAATGGGATGACACAAGATGAATTGAAGAAAACTAATGTAAACTAGCTAATATAACATGGGCTAGAAAGGTTGTCCATAAACACGATCATTTAGATACTGTTGAGGATAATATTGGGATCATGGCACATTAGCTGAAGTTGTTCAGGGATATGTTTGATCCCTTTTTTAAGAAATGACTGCCTTTATTTTGGGAAGAGAAATGTAGCATGATGACACAAAAAGAGTATCAGGACAGGTTGATTGAATCTAGATCAGACCACACCAAATTTGCAGACATGCAATAGTCACTGTCAGTGAAAACAATTGTGGACAAGTTAACAGATGATTTTAAGATGGTTTTTTCTTTCAAGACCACATGTGCAAATTTGCCATATTATTCATACAGGGACCACAAGGAGTTGTGTGTGTTGTTGAAGGAAATGTTCACCTTGCATTTACCATCTGTGGATCAATGGAAAACAATTGAAAAATATGGAAGATCCAAGTATACGTTGCATGCTTGAAGATATTGAAGATCGTGGAGGAGTTATTGCTGAAGAATTAGTTAGATATGAATTTAGTTTACTTTTCAAAAACAATTAGTAGTTAGTAAGTGTAGATGACACATGTAAAGGTCGTTATGCCTATTTTTCGCAGTTTGGTATTTCAGCTCATGGAGCAATTTGTATAAGAACTAGTTACTGCAATGAAAAAAGGGTTGGAACCCATGAGAGCTGAGATTTGTAATTTGAGACTTATCTTTAATAAAATTACATTTTCGAGGCTGGCATTTTGCAAAGATTCCTATGTTGTTTATGTTACATCCTTTTTTCCCTTTCTCATTTGAATCTATATACTCTTATTATTTTCATAATGTTTTCTTTCCATGTATGAAATAAGTGTTTGATAGTACATAATTCATACATATATGTTCTGTCTATGGATTTCATGTATTCATAGAACCTTTTCCACTAAAGTTGACAATGGATTCATCCTTGTTATATTCCCATGTTGATGGACTATTCATTATTTATTCTATTTCACCAGACCAAAGCATTTTGACTGTGACTAAATTGCTACCTTTCCTTTGTTAGAAATTTCTATGCAAACCACACTGTGATTGATATATTTTTATTTTGAATCCATTTCCTAATGTATACTTTCCTTGTTTCAACCAACAACAACAACAATCTGAATTTTATTTCTTGTTAATATATCTGGCCTTGTTAAACGATCATTGAGAGATCACTCTCTGGAGAGAAAGAAGTCATCTTTCTTTCCCAAAGGTTGGTTTTTTGGTTCCCTTGAGATTACCTTTTTGCAACCGGAGGTACATTTTGAGTGCTAAAATATTGGCACCTTTGCCGAGGAACGAGAGTTCAAATATACCATGGGAGGAACAAAAAATATTACAAGATCCCAATAAAGATAGGATTTTTGTGGGAAAACAAATATTTTTGCATTTGAATAAGGTTATACATTTTCCTTGGTGACTTCACATTGTTTTCTAAAGAAGATTTCATAAGAAATCCTAGCTTCCAGGAGGGAACACACACGAGGTAATCCTAATTCTAAAATTTTACAAAGTGTGGAAAACCTAAGGAATCTGTTTAAACATAGGAGTGGAAAAGAAAAATCTAGCACTTCTCAAACTGAAAGTTCTTTATTCCAAGAAGACTTCTATACTTTTCAAGATTTGGATTTGGAAGTAAATTTTGAAAAGTCTCTATTAAGATAAAAATCAGAATCAGACTTAAAACATAAAGAAATTAATCCCAATAGGTTTTAATCATATTTGTTATATTCCTTGTGGCATAACTTGCAAAACAATGTAAAAATTGAAGGAAATAATTCTGCCCCACAAACTATTCATCTTCAACATACAAACCCCGTTCATATTCCTTCTCAAATTCCTCATGTTGTTCAATACCCTCCTAAATCAATGGTATCAGGTTTGCACCTTTGGCTTTGCCTACTATTTTACATGATCTCCCTCAAAATTATTCTCAGAGAATTTTTATATATGATGGGGAGGGAAATTTTACAGCAAGACAGCACATGAACAAATTTGAATATTTTATTGAATTACAAGAGGTGTATTATGATGATGAAAAAATGAGTTTGTTTGAATGGAGTTTGTCTGGGGAAGCCAAAAGGTAGTTTAAGGATTTGCAAAAAGGTTCTATTCCCACTTTTGAAGCTTTACAGACACTATTTTTCGATAGATGGGAGGAATAGAAGAGCCCTTTCCAAATACTCTCTCAATATAAAAATTTTAAAAAAAGGAACTTTGATTCTGTACATGATTTTTCTAGTAGATTCATGAGGGTATACAATTTCATTCCTGCTAAACTTCAGTATGCAGATGCCTTTGAAAGTGATTTTGCATTGTTATTAAGAGAAAGGAAATATGCAAGTTTGCATGCTATGTTTAAAGGTGCTCTATAAGTGGAGGAAAACTTGATGGCCTTGGGGAAAATGAAAAATAGAGTGGATTCAGATAGGAGAAGACAAGAAAATCAATTATCCACCTCTCCCCCTTGTTCTGCAATTGATATCAAATTTGAAATGATGATGAATACCATGGAGATATTAATGGAGATGTTAGCTCTACAAAATAGACCACGTAATAGAGAGCAACCTAAAAATCAGGTAAGAAATCCAAAATTTAGAAGACCTCCCCCCCTCAAAGAAACCAAAGAAACCCTGAAGATCAAAAAATAAGATCACCATTTCCAGAAAATTTGGTTGATGAGGAGGGAGAAGAATATCCAATGGATAACCAGATTCATCACTTTCATGATATTGATTCTGAAATATACTTAACTAATGAGGAGCATAATTTATTTTCTCAAGAATATGATAGTTCTATTTAAGAAATAGATTCTGAACAATATCAGAGAGGGTACCAAAATGCCATTCATGATTTTTTAGAAAAAAATATAAAGTTGAGAAGTCATGATGTAATGATAAATAAAGGAAATCCCAACTCAAATCATCTTTCCAATACCCAACAAAATTCATAAAAATAAAAAGATACTACTGTACAGAAAAATCTAGAAGATAAAGAACAAAAGTCAAAAGAAAATAAACAAGCATTGACAATTGATGTAGAAATACCAATTTCATCCTTCAATCTGCATTCTAAATTGTCCAAGATTAATATTTCTTTTCCATTTAATGAATAATTGAGGAACAATGAATACATAGAAAAAATTACAAAAATGGTCAAGAATCAGGATTATGATCAGCCAGATATTCTAGAAGTAATAGATGAATTTGCTACTATTGTCCTTGGGCCTAAAATTGAAGATATAGATGATGAGGAGGTCCCTCCTTTTTATTTAAGTCTAAATGTACATGATATGATCTTACACAATTCCATGTTAGATTCTAGCACATCTCATAATCTTATACCAAGGGTAGTAGTAGAAAGTTTGGGATTGGAGATTACTAGGCCTTACAAAGACTTGTTTTCTTTTGATTCCTTAAAGGCCAGATGTCTGGGATTGATCAAATATATGGTGGTAACCCTTGCACAACTTCTAGCTAAAAGCATTGTAATGGATGTTGCAGTAGCTAACATTCCTCCCACGTTTGGCATGCCATTGTCAAGATCTTGGGAGTCAAGATTGAAAGGAACTTTACAAATGGATATGTCATATGCCACTATTCATTTATTTGGAGGAAACATAGGGTTATATAGAGAAAATGGTTTATCTTATGTGTTCAACAGTCAAGCCTAAGCCTGGAAATCATCCTATTTATGTTGTTGATACAAATTTAGGATCCTCTATATTTTTTAATGATGGCCCTCACACCGAACTTGAAATTCTTGTACATATAGAGGTAAAGGAGGATAAGGAATTCACAAAAATACCAGAAGATTTAGAAAAGAAACAAAATGAAGAAGGATTGTGGACTATGTATTTTGATGGGTCCATAAGTAAGAATGGGATTGGTGCTTCTATGTACATTATGTCTCCAATCAGATATTTTAAATATTTTCCTTATACATTAAATTTTGAGTGTACTAATAATGTGGTTGAGTATGAAGCTCTGATGCTAGGTTTGAATGCTTTAAAGGATACACGATCAAAGACAATAGAAGTATTTGGGGATTTAGAACTTATGATAAACCAAGTGAATGATAGTTACCAGAAAAAAAATCCCAGGATGAGGTTCTACATGAATGAATTCTGGGACATGTTTGGAAATTATTTTATAGAGCATAAAAGCAGACTGGTCCCCAGATTTGAAAATCAAGTAGTTGATTCTTTAGCTACAATTGTTGGTAATTTCAAAAATCCCATTTATTCTCAGAAAAAATATAAAGTCCAAGTTGTAAATAGACCTTCTATACTCGACAAATCCAAATACTAGCAGGTTTTTGATGATGATATGCATATAAAAATATTTTTGGAGATGTCGGATGAATTTGTAAATACTCAGATTGATATAGAGAATGAAAATTTAGAAAAATTTCAAGATGATGTACAGACCGAAGAAGAAAAAGTTGAAAATAAAAAATTGAAAAAAATGATAGGGGGAAAGGACATAATTCATTTAAAAAGAAATTTTATCCCAAGAGGTCTAATTCACATAGAAAACCGGTTCGACCAAAATGATGTTGCAAAGGATCCCAAATTCCATCCTACTAAAAATGTCAGTGAAGATCAGAATATAGGTGCTGAAGAAACACCCAGAATCATAAAGCTGTCCAAAGATCTTCTTGCAAAAGAAAAAGAAGAGTATATAAATTTGATTAATAAATACATGGATGTATTTTCCTAGAGCTATGAGGACTTGAAACAGTATGACATCTCTATCATAGAAACATACTATCCCAATAAATATTGGAAAAAAAACGTTCAGACAAAAGATGAGAAGAATAAACCACATGTTGTTTCCTGTGATAGAGAAAGAAATAAAAAAACTATTCAATGCTAAAATTATTGTAACTCTGATATTTTGTAAGTGGGTATATAACTTAGTACCTGTTAGAAAGAAGAACGGTAAAATTTGACTTTGTGTGGATTTCAGAAATATTAACAAAGTTTCATTAAAATAAAACTACCCATTACCAAAGATGGACCACATTCTGCAAAAAGTAGTAGGAGCTACGAGGATTTATACTATGGATGGATTCTCAGGTTATAACCAAATCAAGGTACTTCCTGAGGACTAAGAGAAGACTGTCTTTACTACACCATGGGGTACATTCATGTATGCTAAGATGCCCTTTGGTTTGATGAATGTTGGGACTTCATTTCAGCGAGCCATGGATATTGCTTTTGCATAAGAGAAAGATAAAATTGTAGTTGTTTACATGGATGATATAACTGTTTATTCCAGGTCTATCAGGAGCCATGCTAAAATTTTGGAGAAGGTTTTTTTGAAGTGCAGGAAGTATGGTATCTCACTGAATCCCAGGAAGTCTAATTTTGCATTGAAAGAAAGAAAATTGCTAGGACATATCATTTCAAAAGATGGAATAAAGATTGATCTAGAAAGAGTCAATGCAATTTTAAAGATTGAAGATGCCAAAAGCAATAAAGAGGTACAATCATTTATTGGGAAGGTAAATTTTCTGAGGAGATTCATTCCTAGATTTTCTAAAATACTAAAAAACATTAATAATATGCTGAATAAAGAGAATGAAATAAAATAGATAGTGGATGCTAGAAAATCCTTTAAAGATATAAAAACCACCATCACTGAAGCCCCAGTTTTGGTGAATCCATATTTTGCTAAATATTTCCTTGTTTTTTGTTATGAATATGCGCATACTATAGATGGAGTCCTATTGCATAAAAATAGTCAGAACGTTGAGTAACCCATTTCTTTCTTCAGTAAGGTGTTGAGAGATGGAGACCTAAAATATGATATCATGGAAAAATAGGCATATGCTTTGGTGAAATCTTTGAAGTATTTCAGAGTGTATATTCTCCATTCACATATTGTTGCATATGTTCCAAGTAATGTGGCAAAGAGAATTCTCACTCAACTAGTTTCATAGGGGAAGAGAGAAAAGTGGATTGTTGTATTGTTGGAGTATGATATGGAAATAAAGCCTACAAAGTTGATTAAGGGACAGGGACTTTCCAAAGTAATGACATAATCTAATTGTGAATATCTACAGCTCAACTTCTTGTCTAGTCATTCAAACCATCTTGATAAAGGGTTATAGGTATTACCATAATTTTCTATTTCTCTATGGTACAATGATATCATATATGTTCTGCAAAATCTAAAATCTCTTGCAGGGTTGAGCAAAACTAGAGCCATATCTATAAAGTTGAAGGTTGCAAAGTTCTGCATTATGAATCAATACATGTACTAGAAGGACCCTAGTGGTCTGCTATTAAATTTCCTATTGGAAAATGAAACTCAACAAACAATGAAGGAATTTCATCAAGGAGACTGTGGAGGACACCACTCCTGGAAGGTGGCAACCAATAAGGTTTTGAGAGTTGGTTTTTATTTCCCTTCTATGTTTTCTGACATCTACAAGGAGATCACTACATGTCATCAGTGTCATATTTTTTATGGTAAGAGAAAGTTGGTTCCACTTCCTCTTAATCCAATTTTAGTAGAGGAACCCTTTCAACAATGGGGGTTAGATTTCATTTTGGAAATCATCCCAAATTCTTTAGGTCAACACAGGTGGATTTTTATAGCTACAGATTACTTTACAAAATGGATTGAAGCTATACCCACAAGGAGAGCCACTGATGCTGTGATAATGGAATTTCTAGAGAGTAATATTTTGGTCAAATTTGGTTGTCCAAGGATAATTGTCACAGATAATGCACTTGATTTCAAATCAAATAAAATGATCAATTTCTGTCATAAGTACCACATCAATTTGAATCATTCAACTGCTTATTATCCACAAGGAGATGGAACAAAATAATCTTCTAATAAGAGTATGGTAAGGATAATTAAGAATTTGTTGGAAGAAAACAAAAGGGCTTGGCATACAAAGCTGAAATATGCTTTGTGGGCTGACAATATTAGCACAAAAAGAGCAATTGGAATGTCACCATTTCAGTTGGTTTATGGGCATGAAGTAGTTTTTTCCCTCATCTTTGGGTTTTCATGTCATGAAGTTATTGCAAGAGCGGGAGGATGAGCCAAATCATATGCAAAGAAGGATCAATCAGATAATAGAGTTGAATGAAATGAGAGACAAATACTATGATAAAGTACAAATACATCAGGAAAATATGAAGAATACTTTTGACAGGAAAGTTAAAGAAGAATAGTTCCAGATAGATGATTTGGTTTTGAAGTGGGATGCTCCTAGCGAAGATAAGCATGGAAATTTTGATCATATGTGGGTAGGTCCATACATCATTGCAACATACAGAGGGGATAATTCATTCATTTTGCAGCATCAAGATGGGTCTTAGCTGAAAGGAGGTCCCATAAATGGAATATTTCTATAAAACATTACCTTTCTTGAGGGTAAAAGGTAATTTTTGTACCATAAATTGTATATATTTATTTACATTTTGAATCAGTACAGACAATGAGACAAAATATTTGAAGCCTGTAGAGAAGGCCCTGAGATCCTGAGCAGTAACCATGTTTCTTTATTTTTATTATTTTATACATGAAAAAAGAAAAAAAACAGATGTGTGAGGTTTGAAGTGTTTGTAAGTCAGACACTGGTCTGCGGGTTCTTTGCTACCTCGCAGGAAATATAACATCCCCAATTGGATCCAGCTGTTAGAGCCATTTTGGGATAAGAGGTTGGAAGGGATTAGATCAGTGAAAATGAAAGGGTAAGGTCTAAAAAATTTGTATCATATGACCTAGAGTTGTGCAGAAGGGGTTTTTAATGTCTTGAAAGATTTATTGTTTGGTTTGAAATGAAAAATATGAAGAAAATACTAAAGTATGACCTTGGTAATAAGTTGAGTATGAAAAATATGCTTCAGAGTTATGGCGTGGAAGAAATCAATGGTGTATATCTGTAGCGAGGAAGATCGATTCCTATAGGTAAATATGTAGACGTAAGATACACGGTTAAAAAAAATCATTACTTGCGGAATGGTGTTAAATTGTAGATGAAATTAGTCATCAGATCAACAGGTGGAGAGAGACATACGACCATCAGAAGTTCCGCTGGTTGAACATGCAAGGAGGAATAATCACATCAACTGAATTATGTAGGTCCCTCATTTTTCAACTATCATTAGGGTAATTGTGATGTCTAAATTGGCCCTCATAAGAGATATAAAATATTATGAGTCAGCCATTTTGTGGGAAAGATATATTTACAACTCACCTCTTACACTACAACCAATGTAACTATGGTTATGTTAAATTGAAAAGATGTTTAAAAATAAAGTCAATAAAAATATATTTGATGTGACTAAAAGTGGGAGTACTTTTGAATACATAAATTACTTTATGTACTTTAAAATAATACATTTATATATAAAATAAAGTATGTTAATTTTTTATTTTTTTTAATATATCTTTCTTATTCAATATTCACACTTTTATAATTTTAAATTTTTAATATATATCATATTGAATTATTATTATTAAATTTTATTAATTAAAAATAAAACATTAAATTTAATCATCATTTTATTAATTAAAAATAAAACATTAAATTTAATCATCATTTTAAATGTAGTAATTCTCTACTAATATTAATATCAAAATTATTTATATAATATTTTGATTAAACCATATATCCGATATGACGTAAGATCCATATCATATCAGACTTTGAAAGAGTACATATCATACTTTGAAATAATGTTTAATTTCTAAAATTTAATATAATGTATTAAATGGTCATCACACATTTTATTATTATTATTTTGAATAATCTTTTGATTTTTATTAATACTTTATTTTACATTGAATTAAAATATTAAAAATACTTTTTTTCTAAGTACTTTAGGAGTACTTTAATGCATTTATATTAAATTTAAAAGTAATCTAGAAATATTTTTTTTATTAGGAGTAATTTTTTACAATATTTTTATGGTTAACTATGGGGTTTCATTTACCATTTAGAATTTGACAACTATGCATCCTTAACTCAACTAGTGCCACCTCAACCATTATATATGATATCATCCTCTAGAATGTGATTGGCTATTATAAATTTTATTTTGATGGTACATTTTTTGTTTTGAGGCCCATTTTTTACCTCAAAAATCCTTTAATGGGGGATCGCAGGATGAAGGAGATCTATGACGAAGGGGGATTCCGCTACAAGAACTTACATGAGGAAATAAAATTTCAAAATTAATGGAATTGTTTAGAGCATGCACATTTCAATGACGGAGATCTGAAGATAAAATATTTCTAAGGTGGATATGAATTCCGCTAATAGAACATGCGTGGAGAAATAAAATTTTGAGATTTGTGGAATTTGGTAGGCCTAGTAATATTGAACGACGGAGATTTAAAGAGTTTTATGGTATATGGTTTTAATATATTCCACAGTGTGAACAAGCGTGGGGTAAGTTAAGTTGTAAATCAGCGGAATGGGGTAGGAGCCTAATGTTTCGACGGCTCAGATTAAAAATCGATCTAGATCGACGGTCAGGATAAATTCCACAGCTGGATAATGTATGGGAGAATAAAATATTGGGAATCAGTGGAATGTGGTAGGGACCATGCCATTCAATGGTCCAAATGAAGATATAATAGAGATCAACAACTGATAGTTATTTCGCTGATCAAAGGTGCAAATAAGAAGAAACCTGGTGAGGTTCTAGAATGAGCTAAAGGGTATATGAAATAGAGGGAATATATTTGATGTGAAACAAATCTATGGCTTCTAACCATTCCTCTAGTAAAACATACACACTTAAATTTGAAGGTAAAATCAACAGAATTGGGTAGACATGAGCATAATTGACAGTGAATATCAATCAGGGGATAGATCTATGGTCATAATTCAATTCGCAGCTAGAAGTTGCAAGGAAAATAGGGACGGAAGAATAGCAGAGAATGAGGATAGGAGGCTTAAACAAAGAAAAGGATCAATGAATGAGGATGAATGGTACATAATGGATAGATGGGAGATATTTTCGCTGAAAAAGATGCAGGAATCATATGAAAGGAAAAATAATATAAAAGTACATGCATGTGGATTTAGGTCATTTCTTTATTCTATGCATTGGAAAGTGAAAGCTCGGGACTATGAAAAATCAGTCAGCTCAAACAAAATCCTTGGACCACTTGTCAACAAACCAAGTAGGATACTTATCCTCATTGAGCAAATATTTAAATGGTTGAGGTAGAAGAGGTAGTAGCCGTGAACCTGGAGTATCAAAGGATTGAAGAAATGTTTTAGGATAAAGACTTGAAATTTTTTGACATGATACTACTGAATGGACCAATAGAGGCTACTAAAAATAAATTAAAACTCCTTAAATACCATGGGACATAGGTTCATGGTGTTTTTAGTTCATACTTTCATTATTTTTCCACAGACCAAACCATAAAATTTCATGATTTTTTCGACTGGTGTGCTTGTCATTAATCATCTTCTAACAAAGTAATTATGGATGCTACCAACTCTAAAATCCCGTGTCGAGTCAGCCCTTTGGTTATCCCAAAAAAAGTATTTGCTCCTGTCGAGTTCACTCAAGAATCTAAAGAATTTAATGAAGAAAGCATAGTCCATTATTTTAGAGAGTCTACTATTAAGCAAAAATAGGCTTTCTTCAAGACCTATTTCAATCCTAATATCCTATTGCAAAACAATCCCTTCCCTATTGATTCTAACCTATTCAATGAAGAAACAAAATGTGTCATAACCCTCACTAGTCAATTTATAGGGTTGGATACAGATAAGTATGTTACAAAACCTTTAATGAGCTTATTATTCACCCTTAGCACTGGTCAGAGCCATTCAAAACAGTTAGGTCAGTCAGTCCAACCATCATGCCTTAATTTTGATGAGTTTCTAGATAAAAATATTCATTCTCAACTAGTAGACCTCCACAAAAAAGATGCTTCAGGTTCCAGTCCTATCTACTCAAGATGTTCTTATCATTCAATGAAGAAAACTTAGAGCTCTGTGAAATTGTACTCACTGAATAAATGAACAAGGATTACAACAATTTCATGAATTTTCTTATGTCAGAAGTCTACAATGCATTATTTCAGAAAAAGTTGCCCAGGGTTCTACCATAGATGAAGGAAATGTTACAGTTCTCTCCTGAAAGGAGAATAGGAAACCGTTTTCTATTTGAGCAAGGTACAGTGATAAGATTATATGGGGTTTTTCATCAACCCTATATGCTACCTGCCTTTTTTATTGTTAGAGTGTTTTATTTGGAATTAATCAGATGGTAGTTGCTAGTGGAGAATGAAAATTTTCTTAATTTCAAGAAGTATTCATAAATCAAGTTCCCATGGGTTGTAGGCCCATTCATCGTTAAGAACAAGTCTGCTTTACCAATGATAGAAATATTATTGAGATAAATGGGTTTTCAAACTAAGGTTTCTATAAAATATGATCCACGTCATATTATTTCTATCAGGAGACAAGTTAATAAGAATAAGCCCTTTGAGCATTTTGAGGTTGCAGGTCTATCTAAAACTACAAAATGGATAGCCTACCCTCATAATACCCAAGAGGATGTCAATATGAAAGAGGATTCCACTTCCTCAGTGAAGGAAGTCAGCTCCTCAGAACCTGGCACTTCAAGCATAGTTCCAACAGCATAAAAAAATACACCAATAGCCAGTTTCTCTAAGAGAACCAATAAAAGAGACTTCTCTGATTCCATGGACACAGAGGAGGAAGATACAACAAGAAAACCAAAGAAACAAAAGGTTGAAGAAACAAGATAGCTGGTGCAAAAGAAAAGGAAATGGTAAGAATAAGCAATTGAAGGTGAAAGGACTTGCATTTGAGGTCGAAGAATATGCTTTTGCTGAAACACCCACTGATTCCATGTCCCAATTCTAGACTAGGCCTAAATTATTCGATAAACATAAAGATGATAAGGAGGTGGCTTCATATGAAGCCCTGAAATTGTATGCAAAAGTCAAGAAAATTTCTAATAAGGATGTATCCCTAGTGTCTGTTAGGGATCACTCGGAATACAATGAATTTGGCAATAGCAACAAAGAATAAGGTTGTTGAAATGAAAATGAGCTTGGAGAATATCCCCGTTCCTGATATGATCCATTTGCACAAACAAAATGGGAATATTATATACACTGACTTGCTGAAGGATACATTGAAAGTATCTAGATTGTAGTCTAGTAAAAGTAAGATTGAAAATCATCTTAGGAACGAAAAAGTGGAGAACAAGGCCCACTAAGCACAAATAAAAAAATTACAAATAGATTTGTTGGTTGCTAACAATCAAGCAAACAAAGGTTCTATATCACAGAAATTTTTGAGTGAAAAATAGAGTACCATTCAATTATTGAAGAAGAAGCTGAAGATCCCATCCACTCAACTCATACAAGCTTCTGGGTTAATAGAGCTTGAAAAGGAAAAATAAGATTTGAATGGTGAATTAACTAATTGTAAAGAAAAACTATTGAAATTCAATCTCAAAGGTAAGTATGATGAATTAGAAAACAATCTACATGAGAAAGAAAAGGAACTTGAAGACATTATAAGAGCACCTTCAACAGAATATGGTGAACAATCTATTGTTCAAGCTATGTCTCAAGTTAGTTTGAAATAATTGGAGCTTGTTGGATTAATGAACCTGAACAAAAATATGGAAATCCTAGATTTGAAGAGAGAACAAGAAAGAAAAGTTTGGGAAGCAAAGTGCCAGGAATTGTAGAGTAAAAATGATAAGCTAATGAAATAGGTTACAAGGAAGTTATCAGTAAAAGGAGTGAAGCACATAATCTGGGATGCACTCATATCAGAAGCAACTAATTGAAGAACCTGTATGTATTATGTTTTGGATAAGGAGATGGTAATACAGTCAACCAAACAGAGTGTGACTGCCGTGAAAGAAAGGATGAATAAAAAGGCCATAGATTATTCCAAAAATACCATAAACTTTCTAAATGGGCTGACAGAGCAAGAATTGAATACAACCAATATAAAAGATACAATATCTATTATAACATGGGCTAGAAAGGTTGTAAATAAACAACATCATTTAGATATTATTGAGGCTAAGATGGTTTTTTTTTTCAAGGCCACGTGTGCACACTTGCCATATTATTCATACAGGAACCATGTAGAGTTGTGTGTGATGTAAAAGGAAAGGTTCACCTTGGATTTACCATCTATGGATCAATGGAAAAAAGTTGAAAAATATGGAAGATCCAAGTATACGTTGCATGCATGAAGATAGTGAAGTTCGTGGAGGATTTATTGCTGAAGAATTAGTTAGCTAGGAATTTATCTTACTTTTCAAAAAAAGTTAGTAGTTAATAAGTGTAGATGACACATGTAAAGGAGGTTATGCCTATTTTTAGTAGTTTGGTATTTCAACTCATCGATAAATTTGTATAAGAACTAGTTATTGCAATGAAAAAAGGGTTAGATTCCGTGAGAGTTGAGCTTTGTAATTCGAGACTTATCTTTAATAAAATTATAGAGCCGAAGCTGACATTTTGCACGGATTCCTATGTTGTTTATGTTACTGGTTGTTTTTCCTTTCGTATGTGAATGTATTTCCTATTATTGTTTCCATAATGTTTTATTTTCATGTTTGAAATAAGTGTTTGATAGTAAAAAACTCATATATCTATGCTCTGTCTATGGATTTCAGATATTCACAGAACCTTTTCCACTAAATTTGACATTGGATTCATCCTTGTTAGATTCCCACATTGATGGAATGTTCATTATTTCTTCTATTTCACCAAACCAAAGTATTTTGACTGTGACTAAATTACTACCTTTCCTTTGTTAGAAATTTCCATGCAAACAACATTGTGATTGATATATATTTATTTTGACTCCATTTCCCAATGTATACTTGCCTTTATTCAACCAACAAGAATAACAATATGAATTTTACTTCTTGTTCATATATCTGGCTTTCTTAAACAATCATTGAGAGATCCCTCTATGTAGAGTAAGAAGCCAACTTTCTTTCCTAAAGCTTGGTTTTGTGGTTACTTTGAGATTACCTTTTTGCACCCTGAGGTACATTTTGAGTGCTAAGAGAGACCTTACATCACTATATATTGTGCGTGGTGATGAACACTCATGAAATATGTCTATTACGCCTATTCATGGCCATTGTACTCTTATGTATTTGAGATTGCTATATCTTTGTAGTCATTTGTAGATATCTATCATTGTATTGTACTGATGAGTGGTTGGTGTTTTCAGCATGGTTCTTCATTACTCCACTTATGGGACTATTATAATGTATTTCCGACATCGTGTACCCCCTAACGTCACACATTATGGGGCATATGTTATAGTGTCATTCACCAACCTAATACATCATGCTTTGATGGCCTATCCATGTCCCTATGCAAACTCCTTTTACCCTTTTTTTCTCACTATGACCCTCATGCTGCAGTGGAATCCCTTGAAAGAAATTTTTATATGTCTACTTCGGTCACAAGTCTACAACCTGTGTATAAGTATATTGCACCATTTTCACCGGAATACATTGGGAAATGTGCTAAGAAACAAAACAAGAAACAAAAATTATATTTTCCCCCACTAAGTAACGAAGGACTTGTCCCTTGGCCTTCCATATGTTAGGAAACACTCCATATCGACCCTTCACCTCCTATTGAAGGGATATTTATTGAGCTACTATGAAGAATTAGAGGAGGAGAAATTTGAGAGAAAATATACTATAATGGAATTGTGCCCCATTAATATGTACTTGAGAATGTATCCATTTGTGGTTGAAGAAACCATTAGTGTTATTTCCCAAGCTTACCTTGATCTTTGTGAGTGTGCCTTTGTATGGAGGATTGAAGTGGTGGAGGCTCGGATGGAGGGAATCAGTTTCTCGATTTCAAAAAGTTGACGTTAGAGTTTGTCATCTTTATCTATGTTCTTATTAATAGAAATATCCATTTCTCATCTATTACATGTGTAATTATAAATATTTTCTATCCATAGATGTAATTACTTTGATTATGTATTGGAATATAACATGCTAGATTAGATTCTAACACTTTACATATATCATGTTTGTAAAATTGTTGTTGGTGCGGACAATGTGTAGGTACAAGTTTCATTGAAATCTCAACGTGGATCTACATCGAACGTCTGGAATAATGTAGTTCCCCCTTGCTCCCTTAGTGTTAGTTTCGCTTGTATATTTAACATGATTGGAAATGGGTTTATTTCTGGTATCATCATGTCTGTTGTGGTCCACCCCAAGGCATAGGAGATATTCTTTGTAACAACAAGCATGGCCCATGGGGCTATGTAAGTAAAGCGGAGATATATGAGTACTAATATATAAAGTTGTCATTATTTATTTTTTGAACTAAAATTTCAAATATTTACTTACTAAATTGTGTTATGTTAGAGTATGTAGTCAACAAACTTTGGCATTATTCCCACCACCAAGTACCTAAAATTTTCCTTTACCAAAGGGTTTAAATCCCTAGTTGAAATGAAAAAGGGGAAAATAAATAACATGTATGCTATTAACAAGGAGGTATATAAGTTCAATACATTTTGAATATTTAATTATAAACAAGGTTATACAGTTTGGGCTTGCAATAATTAAAAAATTTATTGCAAACAATACATAAATATTTCAATATGGATCAGAAGCCAGTTTTAGAGACTCAAAGTAGCGATCAGCTAGAGGTTAACCTTATTGCACCAAGTACCATGAATGGTGTCATTATTAAAAAAAATTGTAGTTGACATGGATCCTACCCAGCCACCTACATGAAGACATATCTTGCATTCTCAAGAACCACGAGAATCAAGAGATTGACAAGAGGATCAAGAAGAAAATGCCATCATTAAAATTGTGGAACTTATAAAAGAAATAAAAAAACCTAGAAGGAAATAGTGCAGTAGAAATTAAACATTTTGTATGATTGACAAATTTTATTATACATTGATGTAATATATGTATCGTTTTATATACCATATAACATTGTTATATATGATGTATTTTTATTTTTATTATGTTTTTTTTCTATTGTGATGTGTGTGCATTGTTTAGTAATTAAAATCATGGGAATGGGGAGATGAGAGTGATGTGACAAGGGTGAGGAGTCGAGGGGTGACATAAACCATAGTGTATTAAGTTAAATTTTATATGTTTTATTTGAAATCCTTTCATAGACCTTACTCTACTAGTCCCTAGGTTTTGAGTATCTAGGTATTCAAAAGGTAGATCATAAGGGGAAAACTAATTATGTTGTTGAATGGGTAATTATAAACAAGAATTTTCTTCTCATGAATGGTTGTTGGGTAAAATATGAACTGTCTAATTCAACGCTTAATTGTCAACCTGGGGAGGTGGCCTATGAGATGAAAACACTATATGTGCAGGATTGAAGGCTTGAACTAACCTAAGATAACTAAATATGCAAATGCACTAACATGAAACTATATGATTTTAATCTACATGCATGACTTTCATAATTCAAACGCAAAAATTTAATCTATCTATGAAAAGAGGAAATTAACTAATAACTTGAAAAGTAACTATAATTTCAAATCTAATCTAATGTTATATTAATCTATTATATAAAGGCAGGAAACTGATTAATAACTGAGATTCAAACTAGTCTAATGCTATGCTAATCTATTCTATGGAAGGGAATTGCAGATACTAATATAGAAAGGTGTAACACTCCAAAAATTTGTAAAAAATTAAAATTTTTCATGTAAGATAAAATGTTCATAGTCGTCATTGCGTAGGAACAATTAACTGCTAACGGTTACTTTAATAAGTATTAAACTAGAACTTAATATTTGTTAATCTCTAGTTCTGTATACTTATTAGTTTGTTTTCATAATTCCATGTTAAGGATTTGATTTAGTAGGTTATGATTTGGAATAACAGGAATTGAAACATATGTTTAAATTCTAGTATTAAGTTTGTTTTACTGTCTTATGACAAGTAGGAAACAACTTCAGTTGAGATCGAGGCTTACTTAGCTTATAGCTAATGTAGTGAAGAGTGCTTCTTTTACAGGTTCTTTATAGGTGAGAAGTTTGTTACCAGTTTTCGAGATCGATATTATTATCTCAACTAGCATAGAATAAAATGCTAGTTAATTTATTTGTTTTACAACTTTGACTAGTAAAAGAGGTACCGTTGATCTTATTATTTATGTTCTTCATAGTTACTAGTAATATAAGTATTTTTAGTAATCGGAACTTAGCTCAATTACTCTTCCAATTCACTATAACTAAAACTTGTTCATTTAATTTTCATCATTCTATTTTCAGTTTTAATGCATGTATGTAACTCTAGTGAAAGGCATCTCGTATAGCAATTTACTTTGTTTCTAAACTCGATGCTGAATTAACCTCCAAGATTTTTGTTTCTACAAATATCCAGTTAATCTAGGAAACATACGATCTGAGTATATACATTAAGTACATTGACTAAAGGACACATATAGAACTAGTACTTAGTGCATAAGATAGTTTTTAAGCTATTCTAGTAATTATAAATTGGAGATGCACTAATACAACTTGAATTTATTTAAACTATAGTGTTATTAGTTTTTATGTAAGGAAGGAATAATTATTTTCTATAAGAAGTCTATCCTTTCTATCGTTTGTATAATTCCTCATCTCATAAGGTATTACTAATGAACAACACTCTAGTACCTCTAATCATGATATCAATTCAATATTTAAGCTAACATGATAGATATGCATCTTTCTATAGTTGCAAGTATATATATATAATTGATTTTAATTGTTATATTTTCTCAACTTGCTACAAGGTATTTTATTATACAATTTATCCTCGGATAGTTTCTTGCATATGTTTTTCTTAAACATTGCAAATATTATAAATCATACTATATCCCTATTATAATTACTACCTACCTTCTTTAATTGTAAGGGATACAACCATGTATACCAACCATGATGAAGGATAAGAAAATTTATAACAAGGTTATATCATAGTTTTTATTGATCAAATGCTTATTGTTTGCAGGTTACTCCATAGGTTTTCGAACTATATCAAAAACCCACATTTTGCAAATAAAATCTGAGGACATGTGGTTGAAGTTCAATAGATAAGGTTTGATCTTTTGGTTTTTACCATATAAAATTCTTTAAACCCTAAAATATCGCATTAACCTATCTTTTACCTTTCTTTGGAAGAAGAGGTTTGTGGGCTCATGGCCGCATGACCTGACTGTCACTCCATTGTGTAAACTTCCTTGCCTTTAGTTTTTCTTCTTCTATGTGTAGGGGTGCATTTGGATATTATCTTTTGGTCTGTGGACGAACCCCTCTTTTCACCATTACCTAGCTCTGTAAAAAATATGCACCTATCATTATATTGCCTCTGCAAGTGATATTTTTCATTCATTGGTGAATTGGTGAGATGATCAGGTGAGCATAGCTCTTGGGTTGTCATAGTGTGGTCTTGTTGGATGAAGTGTTAACTATTCTCACTGCTCAACTCCTGGCGTGGCATTTGAACCTGCCTAGTCGTGGCTTTGGATTTCAACTTTAACTCTACACGTTGTGTTTTTCTTCTGGCAGTACTTTTGTGAAGCTCGTTGTTCTCTAAATGATGCCTAGAGTTTGATTAGACCGTCTTTCATAGCAAGGGAAAAGAAAAATAGAACCAGGTATGAATTTTTCTAGTATATGTTCATTATTGCACTGTTTCAGTTTAATACTTTCGTTATTAGTAGTGGTTGAATATTTTTGTGTTTCAACACTTTTGTAGGCTTGAGTCCGAAATTATTGAGTTGACAGTTACCACAAGAAGGGGCTCCACATTGGCATTTCTTCTAGTAATCTTCAGTTTCACTAAGGTTCCTCTAGCATTGGTGTATGGTATTTACTTTTAGTTGAAGTAGTTCCTTGGGTTTCTGGTTTTGGCTCAGTCGTGGATCCACCGTGTTGTAAAATTTTTTGGAAGGGCATGTGGCTGTTACTTTAATATATTATTTAGTTTATTTAAAGCCCTTTGTGGCTGATTCATTATGGATACCTAGGGCTTTAATAGCCGAGACTTGAGAATTTACGGCCTTCCCAGTCATAGTTTTGTTTTTAGTTAAGTTATTTTATACAGGCTTCTCAGCCGTGACTCTGTTTGTGAAAGGCCATAGGGCTGTAACTGATATAATTCAGTTTAGGGTTTAACTAATACTTAAAGATTAGATAGGGTCAAAGATTACTATTTTGTAATTTATATATTCAGAAATAAAATATATACCGTGTTTAAAAAAAAAAGCAAGCTGTAATGTAATTTGTGTTGGTTTAGTTTTCAAATTATTTTAATAAATATATTACACAGAAGTATCCTTACTGTAAATTGATTTTTATTTTGATTATGTTTAAAAAGTAAAGAAATGTTCCAGACAATCGGTTTCTAGAAGATTATTTTATTTTTACTGTTAGATATTATTTACTTCAGTAGGTAAATAAAAAGAAAGGTTGTTTATCCAACCTAAGTTTTTAATGTGTTTTCTAGGTTATTTTATGTTGAAAAATATCTTTTAATTACCTTCTCCCAGTTAGTTCTGTCTATCACACAATTTTAATATATTATTGTGGATAATATATTAAATTTACTTATTTACCTGTTCAATACTTATGGTTATCTAATTGAAGTAAGATTTAATTTGTTTTGTAGTTGAAATGAATAAACTCTATGTTAGTAAAAGTGGTGGTAATGTTATTTATAGTTTTATAGTTTTTTTAAACAGGTTTATTTATAAACCCTAATTCCCTTAGTTTAAAATACTTAGTTAGTATTATAATGTTATCCTAGTTTGCATTTTACTTAGATGAATTTATTATAGTATATTTCTAGCTTTGTTTACTGTTTCTTTAAGTTAATACTGGTTATTTAATTTATGTTTTTATAATGACTGTTAATTATTATAATAATAAACCTATAATAAATAGTCTATGTACTGTGTAAGCAAATACACAGACTAAGTAAACCTATATGTTTGGATCTTTCCTAAACAGTTATGTTTATATTATTCAAGTGCTCTGACTAAATAAAGACATCTAAAATCAAACAAAGTACGTACATACGAATCACTCTTAAGAACCAATAGAAAAATAATAAATCACATTCATGCATACTTCATTCGATTCTTTTTCTGAAATTAATCTAACCTGTACTAGAGTACTACCTTTATAAAAGGTGTGGAAAAATGCAGTTAGGTGTTTGTTTATCTATTAGTAAAACTAGCAATTCTTCTAATCAATTACCCTAACCTATATATTCTATCATTTAACTATCTTTTCACGGTAAAAGTATTTCTTTAAACTAACCCTAGCAGCAACAGAATAGTATCATAACCTATCTTTGCTTAAACTTAAACTTTCCAGATAACAATAAATATTTATAAAGATAGATATACCAAGTATAACCAGGAAATATAGATGAGGTGACAACAACTTAAGGAACCTGTTCCTCCCAACCAACTCCTGGAGAAAAGCTGGATTGCAAATCTCAGAACCCCTGAGCTTGTCTCCTAGTCCACCTGGTAGAAGTACTGGGTGAGAGATGTAGTTTAGTATTCCTCTACAACTCTACTGAGTGTTCAATAGTCAATCATTTCTGCATGTAGCAACATGAACTCAGCTTAGAATGATTGCACTAGTTCAGGTCCTCAGCACTTTTCCACTCAAAACATACTTCAGCTAGTCCCCTCCATCAAATTTTCTTATGCAGTTTATTCACTCATAATGTTCACAAGTCAGGAGAAAATGATCATCCTTAGTTGTCTTCAATGGGAAGTTTTATTTGCATCCCTAGGTCTTTTGGGTTAGTTTTCACTTAATGAGCCACCTACTCTTGTTCCACTTTCTTGGGGAACATGACCACAAAAATAGGGAATTTGCCACCTGCAACATCTAGAAGTACTTTGATGATGCTACCAAGTGTCAATCTGCTCTCAACCTAGCCTTGTCCACCAAGTGACTAGTAAAACACTCATTTAACAACTTCCCTAAGATGTTGTCTCATCTTTTATTTATTTATTAATAAAATATTTAACAATTACATTCAATTATCCTTGACCCCACTTGGTCATTAATTACAAACTTTATAATAAAATATAACACAATGTTTCTTAAAACATAAAATGTTTTGCAAATTGGGGCATGTGACAAAAGCAGTCGCTTGGTCCGAAAGCAATTTAACTTGTTAGCACTCCACGAGTCTTTCCATGATTGTTAAGGGAATGGGCCTGGTAACTTAAATAGATAAATAATGTATGGAAAATAGGATCAAGTCAGATAACTTAATATATTCACATCCACTGAGAAACACATGAATATACTCGAAGACTAAAGGCTTTCTACTATACTGCTCAAAAGGTTTAAGTAAAGGGTGTGAAAGCATGAACAACACTTATCATACCAGTAAAAACAAACCTACGAATGTATAGAATGAATGGACAGCTATAATAGGTAAAATACTTCAGGTTCTAGATTGTCAATCCAAAAATAGGATGACATCTATCGGGCATTAGACAAACATGAAAACATGAATGTAATATTCATAAACAAGTATATCAAAGAAAAGGAAATGGAAATCTGAACAAAGTACAATGAAATAATCTTCTGTGTCAAGATATATTCATAAATGTTTCAATGAAGTATGGATACAAGTTCCTGAAGTTGAACCACAGTCTCTCGGATGATTTTCTTCCCCTTCTCCTCTTCGATAAGCCTTAGCTTTATAGTTTTTTACATTAAAAATCAGATCCTATCAAAGAGGATCAAATAGCTAAAAATAACATAATATCAAACTAGTTACAAAATAGTAGGAATAGATCCTATAAAAGGAATCAAATATTTATCTAAATTTGAAGTTTTCGACAGCCGCATAGATCTTCTGAGTAATGACAAGGAAACTCAAGATTCATTTCTGACACCTTGGCATATCTTTGACCAAAAATAAAAAATCTTGTCTATCTTTATCTCCTTTATATCATATTCAAAAACTTAAAAGAGAGATAGATATCTATCCTTTTTAATTTTATAATTCATTTAGAATCTTTCTGAAATAGTTTAGCAATGAAAACATCTAATCTGAGGGAAAATATCATCATCCTGTCTGTCTCTACGCTTTCTATGGCTAAACTGGTGAAAACTAGGGATCATATATGGATTTGGTTCTCCAAATCCATGACACTTGTGTATAAAATGAACAAGGTTATTGTTCTTTGACATGTCAAGCACAAAAGCCTCTGATCGTTTCTTGAAATGATCCTCCAGTTTCCCAGGATCATCATTTGAAAATGATGACTTAGCACAGTAAAACCAACACATCCCTGAAAACGCTGCCTCATCTTGCGGGGGAATTTTGACTGTCTTCCTGATCTCTCAATGAATATATGAAAGTAACATTGGAAATATGAGGATGTCTATTTTTCAATTGACTATTTTAGTGTGTAAAATGGCCTCTCCGTGGCTAAGAAAATTGACTTTTCCCAAGGCAGTTTATCATTCGAAAAACCTGTTATTTCGGTGGCTAATATAGCCTCAAATTTTACATTTAAGCTACCGAAAGCTAGGATTTCAGTGGCTAATGAGAATTTGAAATGTCCGCCTAAGCCACCGAAACTTGAGTTTTGACCTTTTTGAAGAAAAAACAAAATCCAATGTTTTTCAAACTTTATTACATATCTAAAGCTCTAAAAAATGAACCAAAATAAATTGAGAAAATTATTTTTTCATTGACTTCCTATCACTTAAAATAAACAAACTTTACTATTTTATTTGAGGAGATAACATCTAGCTCCTACTCGGGGATGGAAACCTCCTTTTGAGGTTCCAAGAACCACATATATGATGCCTTTCATGGACAAACAAAATATAGAACCTATTCTAGTGTTCCATTGGGCATAGAGTCTTTGAGCCTGTGCAACTGATCTTTGTACACCTTCAAAAACTGCCATTCTACCTTTATTCACATAAAGTGACTGATATTTCTGCTGCAAACTGGAAGAAAAAAATGCTCAGACAATGAGCTTATTTCCTACACTACCCTACTCTAACTAGTTCTGCAATTGGTTAAGTGAATTCTAACTTCCATAAGGGTTCTCTACAAAATATAAGTTGATGAATACTGCCACCGGGTCTTTGAAACTAAGATAAAAGACATGTTGATCCATGAAGAGCGCTTGCTAAAAAATGAAGGCTTCTCTGCTGAAAAACTGATGACCTTCTTGTTCTCTTATGATCAGATCTTGATCATCAATCATTAAATTTTCCTTTTGAGAAAAGTGCTCACAAGAGGATGATAAAATGGGGTTTACATCATATGAATAAATATCAGTTGAAAACATATAATTTCCTATACAATCATCAGTTGTCATAGGCTCATCCTGGTTTGCAAACTGATAATAAAATTCAGACTCATACCTGTCTTGGGAGTACTTTGTAAACACTAAAGAATCTGATTCAGAATCTGAAATGAGCTCACATGCTTGCTTCTGTTCCAAATCTGCTTTAGAATCCTAATCTTCCTTCTCCAAATCTAAATCATACTCATATTTATTTGGCTCAAATAGATGATGGTTTTCATAATCAAACTGCTGTGGGATTCTCCTTAAATCACAAATGCTTTCCTCCACCTCTAAAGCATCTTCAAATAGAATGCTTAATGATGAATATTTTCTTTCTAGTAGAAGAAGGGCAAGTTTTGAATGTAGTCCCATCACATAATATATCATGGAAGCTATCTCTGTGGGCCGGATATCCAAAGGCATATCATGATAAGTGTTGTAGAATCTTTAGTTGGAGATAGGAAAATTTTCTTCTTCCTCTCTCTTCAAAGAATAGAAATCAGCAAGATACAAATCAAGAGATTTGTTCTCACCCCAATGCTTCAAAAAGGTATTTGACAACTCGATCCAAGAGCTAATAGAATCAGCTCTCAGACCCTTAAACCGTGCAGTAGCATCTCTAAACAAAGTTTTGGAAAATATCCTCATAATCACATCATCATGAACTATCTCAAACTGATCAAGAAAGTTCTCAAAAGCCCCTAAGTGCCTCTCAGCTGTAACATGATCATCTCTAGAAAACCAGGGAAGATACTTAAAGACATCAAAAGGATAAGGGTTAAGGTGATTGGGCAACATTAAAGGTTCAAACATCCTATTTCTGATTTTGACTTGAAAAGTAGAGGGCTGAACATCATAGTTAATAGTTCTATAAGAAGGATAAAAAATAGGGGAAAAAGGTGCTGCCATATGGATAGGTTTTGAAACAAGTTCAACCTCCTCAAGGTTACATGGATGCTCAAATTCAGAAGGAATTTGAATGCATAACTCTTCTTTAGGAATACGCTAAGGTAATGATATAGAATTAATATCAACCACACAAGGAGGTTGCAAACCTTCTTATAAAGATGGATTTATAAATGATGGGTGATAATCTTCAGAATATAAAAAATAGAGGATGATTATTTTAATATGTGAAGGGAAAAGTATAAAGGAGCTGATAAAGAATAACAACAGTTCATCAATTAAACTGATGAACCGGTACTTGGTTTTTTAATTCAACCTCTTCATCTTCTATCAACCAGATCTCCCCAATGGATTCTTTAATGTGGAGTCGACATGCAAATTATTACATCAAAATTTATGTCTATCTCTTGTCTGCCATCAAGAAATAGATATATGTCCTTCTCCTAGGGAAACTCTGCTTTCACTTTCATTCCCCGGCAACAACGCCAATTTGTTAGCACTCTAGGAGTCTTTCCTTGACTGTTAAGGGAGTGATCCTGGTAATTTAAATAGATCAATAATGTATGGGAAACATGATCAAGTCATATAACTTAATATATTCACATCCACTTAGAAGCACATGAATATACTCGAATATTAAAGGATTTCTACTATACTGCTCAGAAGGTTTAAGTAAAGGGTGTGAAAGCATGAACAACACTTATCATACCATTAGAAACTAATCTACGAATGTATAGAATGAATGGACATCCATACTAGGTAAAATATATGAGGTTCTATCTCTTCAATGAAAAAATAGGATGACAACTATCAGGCATTAGAAAAACATGAAAACATGAATGTAATATTCATAAACAAGTATAGCAAAGAAAAAGAAAATGGAAATCTTAACAAAGTACAAAGAAAGAATCTTCTGTGTCAAGATATATTCATAAATGTTTCAATGAAGTATGGATACAAGTTCCTGAAGTTGAACCATAGTCTCTTGGACTGTTTCTTCCTGTTATCCTCTTCGATAAGCCTTAGCTTTATAGTTTTTTACATCAAAAATCAGATCCTATCAAAGAGGATCAAATAGCTAAAAATAGCATAATATCAAACTAGTTACAAATAGTAGGAATAGATCTTATATAAAAGGAATCAAATCTTTATCTAAATCTGAAGTTTTCGATAGCCGCATAGATCGTCTGAGTAATGAAAAGGCAACTCAAGATCCCTTTCTGACACATGGGCATATCTTTGACCAAAAATATAAAATCTCTTCAATCTTTATCTCCTTTGTATCCGCTTCAAAAACTTAAAAGAGAAATAGATCTATATCCTTTTTAATTTTATAATTCATTTAGAATCTTTCTGAGATGATTTAGCAATGAAAACATCTGATCTAACCGAAAATATCATCATTCTGTCTGTCTCTGCGCTTTTGGTGGCTAAACTAGTTAAAAATGGGGCTTAGATATGGATTCGGTTCTATAATTCTGTGACACCTTTGAATAACCCGAAAGAGGTTATTGTTCTTTGACATGTTAGGAACAAAATCCTCCGACTGTTTCTCAAAATGATCCTCTAGTCACCCAAGATCATCATTTGAAAATGATGACCCAGCATAGTAAAAACACCACATTCCTAAAAACGCTTCATCATCTTGTGGGGGACTTTTGACTACCTTCCCGAGCTCTAAATTCATATCTGAAAGTACCATTGGAAATATGAGGATGTGTAGTTGTTAATTGACTATTTGAGCATGTAACGTGGCCTCTCCATGGCTTAGAAAGTTGATTTTTCCCAAGGTAGTTTATCGTTTGAAAAACCTACAATTTTGGTGGCTAAGATAGCCCCGAATTTTACATTTAAGATGCCAAAAGCTAGGATTTCGGTGGCTAATGAATGGTTGAAATGTCCTCCTAACCCACCAAAGCCTCATTTTTTACCTTTTTGAAGAAAAAACAAAATCCAATGTTTTTCAAACTTTATTACATACCTAAAGCTCTAAAAATGAGCCAAAATAAATTTAGAAATTTATATTTCAATGAATTCCCATTACCTAAAATAAACAAACTTGACAATTTTATTTGACGAGATAAAATATGGCTCCTACTCGAGGATGGAAACCTCCCTGTGAGGTTCCAAGAACCACAGATATGATGAGTTTCCTCGACAAACAAAATACAGAACCCATTCTAGTGTACCATTGGGCATGGAGTCTTTTAGCCTGTGCAACTGATCTTTGTACACCTTCAAAAACTGCCATCCTACATTTATTCACATAAACTGACTGATATTTCTGCTCCAAACTAGAAGAAAAGAAATGCTCAGACAGTGAGCTTATTTCCTACACTACCCTACTCTAACCAGTTTTGCAGTTGGTTAAGTGAATACTGACTTCCATAACAGGCATTCAAGCAATTTGAAAATTGAACAAACCTTGTCTCTGTCACTGATCAATAGCTGATGTCCAAAATGTAACAACAGTTAAAATGACACCTTCAAGAAACCATACTTACCCATAAACAAACGCAAGCTAAGAAAATATGAAATCTTCAGGTTCTCTAAAAAATATAAGTCCATGAAGACTGCCACCGGGTCTTTGAAACTAACATAAAAAACATGTTGATCCATCAAGAACCCTTGCTAAAAAATGATTGCTTCTATACTGAAAAACTGATGACCTTCTTGTTCTCTCATGATCAGATCTTGATCATCAATCCTTAAAATTTCCTTTTGAGAAAAGTGCTCACAAGAGGATGATAAAAACATGTTTACATCATATGAATAAAGATCAGTTGAAAACATATAATTTCCTATACAATCATCAGTTACCATAGACTCATCCTGGTTTGCAAACTGATCATAAAATTCAGACTCATACCTGTCTTCGGAGTACTTTGCAAACACTGAAAAATCTGATTTGAAATCTGAAGTGAGCTCACATGCTTGCTACCGTTCCAAATCTGCTTCAAACTTATAATATTCTTGTTCAAAATATGAATCGTACTGATATTTATCTGGCTTAGATAGATGATGATTTTCAAAATCAAACTTCGCTGGGATTCTTCTTGAAGCACAAATGTTTTCCTCCACCTCTAAAGCATCTTCGAACATAATGCTTAATGATGAAGATTTCCTTTCTAGTAGAAGAAAGGCAAGTTTGGAATGTAGTCCCATCACATAATATATCATGGAAGTTGTCTCTTTGGGATCGATCTCCAAAGGCATATCATGATAAGTGTTGTAGAATCTTCGATTGAAGATAGGCAAAGTTTCATCTTCCTCTCTCTTCAAAGCATAGAAATCAGAAAGATACAAATCAAGATATTTGTTATCACCCCAATACTTCAAAAAGGTATTTGAAAACTTGATCCAAGAGCTAATAGAATCAACTCTTAGACCTTTAAACCATTCAACAGGATCTCTAAACAAATTTTTGGAAAATATCCTCATAATCACATCATCATGAACTATCTCAAATTGATGAAGGAAGTTCCCAAAATCCCCTAAGTGCCTCTCATCTATAACATGATCATCTCTAGAAAATAGGGGAAGATACTTAAAGATAACAAGAGGATAAGGGTTAAGTTGATAGGGTAGCCTTAAAGGTTTAAACATCCTATTTCTGTTTTTGACTTGAAAAGCAATGGCCTGAACATAAGAGTTAATAGTTTTATAAGAAGGATTAGCAATAGGGGTAAAAGGTGTTGTGATATGGACAGGTTTTGAAAAAAGTTCAACCTCCTCAAGGTTACACGGATGCTCAAATTTAGAAGGAATTTGAATGCAGAACTCTTCTTCAAGAATAGGCTAAGGTAAAGATATAGAATTAACATCAACCACACAATCAGGATGCAAACCTTCTTCTAAAGATGGATGTATAAATGATGGTTGATAATCTTTAGAATATAAAAAACAGAGGATAATTCTTTTAATATGTGAAGGGAAAAGTATAAAGGAGATGATAAATAATAACAACAATTCATAAAGTAAACTGATGAACTCGTACCTGTTTTTTGAATTCAGCCTCTTCATCTTCTATAAACTGGATCTCCCCAATGGAGTCTTTAATGTGGAGTCACCAAGAAAATGATTAGAGTCAAAATTTATGTATATCTCTTGTTTTCCATCAAGAAATAGATTTATGTCGTTCTCCTAGGGAAACTCTACTTTCACTTTCATTGCCTGGCAACGTTGCCAATTTGTTAGCACTCCGGGAGTCTTTCCCTGACTATTAAGAGAATGAGCTTGGTAAATTAAATAGATCAATAATGTATGGGAAATAGGATCAAGTCAGATAACTTACTATATTCATATCCACATAGAAACACATGAATATACTCAAGGACTAAGGGCTTTCTACTATACTACTCAGAAAGTTTAAGCAAATGGTGTGAAAGCATGAAGAACACTTATCATACCAATATAAACAAACCTACGAATGTATAGAATGAATGGCCGGCTATAATAGGTAAAATACTTGATGTTCTAGCTCGTCAATGAAAAAATAGGATGACATCTATCGGGCATTAGACAAACATGAAAACATGAATGTAATATTCATAAACAAGTATAGCAAATAAAATGAAATGGAAATCTGAACAAAGTACAATGAAAGAATATTCTGTGTTAAGATATATTCATAAATGTTTCAATGAAGTATGGTTACAAGTTCTTGAAGTTGAACCACAGTCCCTCAGACTGTTTTCTTCCCCTTATCCTCTTCGATAAGCCTTAGCTTTATAGTTTTTTACATAAAAAATCAGATCCTATCAAAGAGGACCAAATATCTAAAAATAACATAATATCAAACTAGTAACAAAATAGTAGGAATAGTTCCTATATAAAAGGAATCAAATATATATCTAATCTGAAGTTTTCGACAGCCGCATAGATCTTCTGAGTAATGACAAGGCTACTCAAGATCCCTTTCTCACACCTAGGCATATCGTTGACCAAAAATAGAAAATATTTTCTATCTTTATCTCGTTTGTATCGGCTTCAAAAACTCAAAAGAGAGATAGATATCTATCCTTTTTAATTTTATAATTCATTTAGAATCTTGCTGAAATGATTTAGCAATGAAAACATCTGATCGGAGTGAAAATATCATCATTCTATTTGTCTCTGTGCTTTCAGCGGCTAAACTTGTTAGAATAATCAACCCATAGTTAGCTACCTTACACATTAATTAATCCATTTTTGTCTTATTTGCCTAGTTTCCATATTCCACTCTATGCAAGTTGTCCTCCACATGTTCTAGATGGTCAAAATTGCTAAAACTAAGTCATGGAGTGCTTGGGAAACCTCTTGGAATCAATTTTTCTTTATTCCTGAACCTCCCTAGTGCATATCTACTTTTTCTGCTTTATTGCTGCTTTTACTGAGTTTTAAGGCAACTGGGAAAGTATGACTAGGTGAAGTTGACTTGTTTTTCCCTCATCATAATCCTCTCTTTTATCCTAATAAAAGCATGTATGAGTTGTCCTTCCATCACCTATTATCTTTTCTAATTTATTTTTCCAATTCGTGAGCTCCTAGGTAGATTTGGAAACTACTTTATGCACCTATGGGGGATTTGACTAGATTTAGTAAGCCTGCTTTTGACTAATTCGAACGGCATCCCAATGCATTCAAATATATCATGTAATTATTTATTTTGGAAGCCTATGAATTCACAAGGTTGGCTATTGTACACTTATTCAATACAGATTAGTGTTCTGCTCCATATTTAGTCTCCTTTGTGTGTAGTTTGCATGTGTAATTGGGAATTTTTGTGAGTGTAATTGTTTTAACACCTGGGTTCAATTTTTACATGGTATCAAAGCCTTTGTAGATTGATTTATCTCCTTCCATATTGTTATTGCAGGTTTGACATCATTGACTGGGAGCATTCTGCTTACTGAAGGGATAATTTCTGAGCTATGGATCAATCTCAAAAGATCATCTTGACTCCATTTAATTTCTTTGAATGGAAAGCAGAGATGGAGATATTGTTGAGAGTAAAAGGCCTCTACAGAGTGACTATGGAAATTTTTTTTGAGCCCAATGCAGCTGCAGAGAAAATTAAATGGCACAACAGAAGGGATGAGGCCTATGGTCTCCTGTGTCTAAGCATATCTAGAGACCTCCTTTTCCATCTTGATGGATTGACACCACCAAATTAAGTATGGGAGAAGCTTGTTGATATTTTTCGTAAAACATATGAGATGAGAGGACATCAAATTGAGAATTAATTGATCTCCTTGAGTCCCAGCAGCTTCGAATCCCTGCAACTCTACTTTTCCAAGTTTAAAGCCCTTGTTTTGCAGCTAAACCAATGTGGAATTGAAAAGAAGGAGGAGCAAATGGTTTTGGCCATACTCTCAAATCTTGGCCCTAACTATTCAGTGTTTATTTTGACCTTCCATGCCACCAAGTTGACAGCTTGAGCTTGGAAGATGCCTAAACTTTGCAGAGTTCATGGAATCTCTCACACAAGAACAAGATAAACTGGTGATGATGGGCACCATCAAACCTTCCAAAGACCAAGCTCTGGTTGTTGGAGATTTGAGGGTGAATTCAAAAGGCAAGAAGAAATATAAGAAGCCACCTGAGCAAAAGAGAGACAAGAACAAGTCTCCAGAGGAGCCCCAAGGTTCCAAGAAGAACCCCCAGAAGAAGAAGAACAAAGGAGAAATGAGCAAGTGTGCATACTTTAGTAAGGGAATCATCCTGAAAGCTCATGCATGAAGAAGCAAATTGACTTTCTAACCCAACTCCTATAGAAGAATGGAATCTCCCTTCCTAATAGCTCAAAGAAGAGGGAAGGAGGATCAAATTCAAAAGACAGAGAGAGAGTTCATGCATTGGTTGCTGGCACATCAAGCTCACCTAGTTTCATCATTGATTCTGGATCTTCAAGACATATGGTTTCGACCAAGGAGGCATTAACCTCACTTGACATGTCGAAAGTTCCACCAATAGTACTGGGAGATGACTCTCTCACTGAAAGTTTGGGCAAAGGGAGGATTGATCTTGACCATGGTAAGTTCAGCAATGTATTGTATGTTCCAGGTCTTGCCTCTAACCTCTTGTTAGTATATCAGATGACCCACACAGGGTCTCCAAATAAGGTCATATTCTTCCCTGATGAAGTTGAGATCACAGAGATCCCAAGTGGTAAAGTCATTGCAAAAGCAGCTACAAATCACACTTCAAAGGTATACATGTTCTCACATTTCCTATCGTACTCAAACCCCTCTGCTCTTCTGAATCATGCTAATGAGTTAAGAAATATTTGGCATGAAATATTTGGCCATATTAACTATAAGTATCTTTCTAATCTTAGTGAAAAAGAAATGGTCATAGGGTTACCAAAGATTAAGTTTTCCAAAGGAGTCTTTCAAGGTTGCATCTTAAGAAAACACCCAGAGCATAAATTTGAGAAAGCTAGTCATGAGAGAACCTCTGCACCTCTTGAGTTGATCCACAATGATGTTGCCGGCCCATTTCCTCATATGTCAATGAGTCAGGACAAATATTTGTTGACATTCATAGATGACTTTTCCAGGTACTGCTGGGTTTACTTCCTGAAGCATAAGTCTGAAGTTTTTGGCCTCTTCAAAGTCTTTAAGGCTTTGGTTGAAAACCATTATGGGAGGAAACTCAAGGTCCTCAGATCTGAAAATGGTGGTCAGTATGTCAAGTCTGAGTTAATTCAATATTGTGCAGATGCATGTATTCAGATGCAACATTATATCCCTTACACACCATAGAAAAATGGTGTTGCTGAGAGGAAGAACAGATCACTGAAAGAGATGGCAGCTTGCATGATGGAGGCTAAGACTTTGCCACCAATTTTTTGGGCCGAAGATATAAAATGTGCAGCCTATATCCAGAATAGGGTGCCTCATAAACAACTTTATGGTATGGCTCCTTTTGAAGCATGGAGTGGGCACAAGCCAGATGTGACCCATTTCAGGATTTTTGGCTCAAGGGCTTGGGCTAGAATTCCAACAGAAAAGAGGAAGGATTTGCAGCCCCAAAGCTAAGAGTGTCTATTTGTTGGGTACTCTGAAGACTCAAAAGGGTACAATATTATCAATTTTAGCACAAACAAATCCTTCATTGAAAGGAGTGTTCAGTTCCAAGAAGAGCCTTTAGCAGCAGTTGAAGTTGGAGAGTCTTCTTCACCACCAGAACCACTGAATGTAAGTGAAGAGATAAATGAGTTTGATGATTCTGATATGTCTGATAATGATGATTTAATTTCAGATACTAACTGTACTACAAGACCAAAATGGGCAGCAAATAGCATTCATGCAGCTGGGGAACCAGCTGGAAATCCTAGTGATTCTAGGAGGACTAGATCTCAGTTTGAGAGTGCCCTGTGTATGAAAGACCCTTTGTTTGCATAGAAATGCTATCTAATGGTTGAATCAGACCCAAATACATATTAATATGCATCACATGATCCAAGATGGCAAACAGCCATGAAAGAAGAATTCAGATCACTCTAGAAGAACAACACTTGGGAGCTGGTTGATCTCCCCCCAGGGAGGAAGGTAGTTCAATGTAAGTGGGTTTTCAAAACTAAGTTTTCTTCTGATGGTTCACCTTTTAAATATAAGGAAATATTTGTAGCCAAGGGCTACTCACAGGTACATGGTATAGACTACAATGAGACCTTTGCACAGTGGAAAAGATGGACTCCATCAGGCTAGCCTTAGCCATTGCAGCTTCGAAGCAGCGGGAGGTACATCACATGGATGTGAAGTGTGCTTTCCTGAATGGAGATATTACCGAAGATATTTACATGCAGCATCATCAAGGATTTTTTACTAATCCATCTCTTGTGTGCAAGCTAAAGAAATCATTGTATGGGCTTAAGCAAGCCCCTAGGGCTTGGTATGCCAAGATTGATGGCTTTCTGCTATCGTTAAGTTTTGTTCGATGAAATTATGATCCTAATGTTTATTTGAATATGATTCATGGTTATTTGATGATTATTTTCTTGTATGTGGATGACCTTCTCATTATAGGAAGCTCAAAGGATAAAATTGCCTCCTTGAAGGATGCAATGAACCATGCATTTTCTATGACTGATTTGGGGTTATTGAGCTAATTCTTCGGTCTTGAGATTGCTCAAACCAAACATGGAATAAAAGTAAATCAGTACAAGTATTCTTTGTATTTTGTGAACAAGTTCAACATGAAATATTGCAAGCCAAGAAAGACTCCTTTCCTTTCAGGAGTTAAGCTTGAAGAAGCAGGTTCTTCTCCTATGCTAAATAATACACTGTATAGGCAACTACTTGGGTGTTTAATGTACCTTACAAATAATCAAACTGATATTTATTATGCAGTAAGTGTGGCTTCAAGATACATGGATCATCCTCATGAGATCCATTAGATAGGAGCCAAAAGGATCCGTAACTTTGTTCAGGGAACAAGGACTCATGGGATGTTCTACAAAGCTAAATCTGATCTTGATTTGATTGGGTTTACTGACAGTGATTGGGAAGGTGACAACACAGATCGAAAGTCAACATCAGGTTATGTGTTCATGCTTGCTGAAGGACCAATCAGTTGGTCAAGCAAGAAACAAAGTGCCATTGCACTCTCATCTACAGAAGCAGAGTACAAAGGAGTTGTAAATGCAGTAACTCAATGTTTATGGTTGCAGGGGTTACTTGGTGAGTGTGGATTCAAATTAGAATACTCAACTACTATCTATTGTGATAATCAGAGTACCATTCGAATCTGCAATGATCCAGTTCAGAGACAGATAACCAAACACATTGAGATCCATATGCACTACATCAGACAGCTTGTGCATGATGGCACCATTCACCTACTCTTCTGTTCATCTTCAGAACAAGTGGTAGACATCTTCACCAAAGTTTTTTGTGAGAAGACTTTCAGCAATCTCAAATCACTATTGGGATTTCTGATCATGTTGTGAAGCATGATTGATGACAAGATTTTCAAATTTTGTTTTACTGTCCATGTTTAAGGGAGGATTTTTCACACTAGGTTTTTGCCTTTTTCCTTGTTTAAGTGGACATGCAATATGTAAAGGGTGACTAATCCTTGTTGCTAGGCCCTATAATTTTCTGATATTTTACTCATAAGTCAGGCTTATGGGGGGGGTTTTAGAATAATCAACCCGTAGTTAGCTACCTTAGACATTAATTAATCAATTTTTTTCTTATTTGCTTAGTTTCCATATTCCACTCTATGCAAGTTGTCCTCCACATGTCCTAGATGGTCAAACTTGATAAAATTGAGTCATGGAGCACTTTAAAAACCTCTTGGAATCAATTCTACTTTATTCCTGAACCTCCCTAGCGCATATCTGCTTTTTCTGCTTTATTGATGCTTTTACTGAGTTTTAAGGCAATTGGGAAAGTATGACTAGGTGAAGTTGACTTGTTTTTTTTCCCTCATCATCCTCCTCTCTTTTCTCCTAATAAAAGCATGTATGAGTTGTCCTTCCATCACCTATTATCTTTTCTAATTTATTTTTCCAATTCGTAAGCTCCTAGGCAAATTTGGAAACTGCTTTATGCACCTATGGGGGATTTGACTAGATTTAGTAAGCCTTCTTTTGACTAATTCGAATGGCATAATTGCATTCGAATCTATCATGTAATTATTTATTGTGCAAGATTATGACTTCACAAGGTTGGATATTGTAAACTTATTCAATACAGATTAGTGTTTTGCTCCATATTTAGCCTCCTTTGTGTGTAATTTGCATGTGTAATTGGCAATTTTTGTGAGTGTAATTGTTCTAACACCTGGGTTCAATTTCCATAAAACTGATGAAAACTAGGGATCATACATGGATTCGGTTCTCCAAATCCGTGACACCTATGTATAAAATGAACGCGGTTATTGTTCTTTGACATGTCAGGCACAAAATCCTCTGGCCGTTTCTTAAAATTATCCTCCAGTCGCTCAGGATCATCATTTGAAAATGATGGCTTAGCACAGTTAAAATACCACATTCCTAAAAAACGCTGCCTCATCTTCTGAGGGGATTTTGATTGCCTTCCTGAGATCTAAATGAATATATGAAAGTACCATTGGAAATCTGAGGATATTTAGTTGTCACTCAACTATTTGAGTGTGTAAAATGGCCTATTCGTGGCTGATAAAATTAAGTTTTCCCAAGGCAGCTTATCGTTCGAAAAAACTACGATTTTGGTGGCTAATATAGCCCCGAATTTTACATTTAAGCTGCCAAAAGCTAGGATTTCAGTGGCTAATGAGCAGTTGAAATGTCCTCCTAAGCCACGAAAACTTGAGTTTTGACCTTTTTGAAGAAGAAACAAAATCCAATGTTTTTCAAACTTTATTACATACCTAAAGCTCTAAAAAATGAGCCAAAATAAATTTAGAAATTTATTTTTCATCGACTTCCTATCACTTAAAATAAATAAACTTTACTATTTTATTTGAGGAGATAACATATGGCTCCTACTCAGGGATGGAAGCTTCCCTGTGAGGTTCGAAGAACCACATATATGATGCCTTTCTTGGACAAACAAAATACACAACCTAGTCTAGTGTTCCATTGGGCATGGAGTATTTTAGCTTGTGCAACTCATCTTTGTACACTTTCAAAAAATGCCATCCTACCTTTATTCACATAAATTGACTAATATTTATGCTACAAACCGGAAGAACAAAAATGCTCGGACAGTGAGCTTATTTCCTACACTACCCTACTCTAACCAGTTCTGCAATTGGTTAAGTGAATGTTGACTTCCATAAGGGTTCTCTAAAAAATACGATTCCATGAAGACTTCCACCGGGTCTTTGAAACTAAGATAAAAAACATGTTCATCTAGAAGAACACTTGCTCAAAAATGACTGCTTCTCTACTGAAAAACTGATGACCTTCTTGTTCTCTTATGATCCTATCTTGATCATCAATCATTAAAATTTCCTTTTGAGAAAAGTTCTCACAAGAGGATTATAAAATAGGGTTTACATCATATGAATAAAGATCGTTTGAAAACATATCATTACCTATATAATCATTAGCTAACATAGGCTCATCATGGTTTGCAAACTGATAATAAAATTCAGACTCATACCTTTCTTGGGAGTACTTTACAAACACTGAAGAATCTCATTCAAAATATGAAATGAGCTCGCATGCTTTCTACTATTCTAAATCTACTTCAAACTCATAATCTTCCTGTTCAAAACCTGAATCATACTTATATTTATCTGGCTCAGGTAGATGATAGTTTTCATAATCAAACTACTCTGGGATTCTCCTTAAAGCACAAATGTTTTCCTCCACCTCTAAAGCATATTCAAACAAAATGCTTAATGATGAAGATTTCCTTTCTGGTAGAAGAAGGGCAAGTTTTGAATGTAGTCCCATTTCATAATATACCATGGCAGATGTCTATGTGGGTCGGATATCCAAAGGCATATCATGATAAGTGTTGTAGAATCTTCTATTGAAGATAGGCAAAGTTTTGTCTTCCTCTCTCTTCAAAGCATAGAAATCAACGAGATACAAATCAAGAGATGTTTTCTCACCCCAATTCTTCAAAAATGTATTTGACAACTCGATCCAGGAGCTAATAGAATCAGCTCTCAGACCCTTAAACCATGCATCAACATCTCTAAACAAAGTTTTGGAAAATATCCTCATAATCACATCATCATCAACTATCTCAAACTGATCAAGGAAGTTCTCAAAATACCCTAAGTGCCTCTCAACTGTAACATGATCATATCTAGAAAACTAGGGAAGATCTTAAAGACATCAAGAGGATAAGGGTTAAGGTGATAGGGCAGCCTTAAAGGTTTAAACATCCTATTTATTATTTTGACTTGAAAAGCAGTGGGCTGAACATGAGAGTTAATAGTTTTATAATAACAATCAACAATAGGGGCAAAAGGCACTACGATATGGATATGTTTTGAAACAAGTTCAACCTCCTCCAGGTTACACAGATGCTCAAATTCAGAAGGAATTTGAATGCATAACTCTTCTTTAGGAATAGGCTAAGGTAAATATATAGAATTAACATCAACCACACAAGGAGGCTGGAAACCTTATTCTAAACATGGATTTATAAATGATGGCTGATAATATTCAGAATATACAAAACATAGGATAATTCTTTTAATATGTGAAGGGAAAAGTATAAAGGATCTGATAAAGAATACCAACAGTTCATAAAGTAAACTGATGAACTGGTACCTAGTTTTTAAATTTAGCCTCTTCATCTTCTACCAACCGGATCTCACCAGTGGAGACTTTAATGTGGAGTCACCATGCAAAATATTACATTCAAAATTTATGTCCATTTCTTGTTTTCCATCAAGAAACATATCTATGTCGTTCTCCTAGGGAAACCCTGCTCTCACTTTCATTCTCCGAAAATGGCGCCAATTTCTTAGCACTCCAGTAGTCTTTCCCTGACTGTTAAGGGAATGAGCCTGGTAACTTAAATAGATCAATAATGTATGGGAAATAGGATCAAGTAAGATAACTTAATATATTCACATCCACTTAGAAACACATGAATATAATCGAAGACTAAAGGTTTTCTATTATGCTGCTTAGAAGGTTTAAGTAAAGGGTGTGAAAGCATGAAGAACACTTATCATACCAGTAGAAACAAACCTACAAATGTATAGAATGAATGGCCAGCCATAAAGGTAAAACACTTGAGGTTATAGCTCGTCAATGCAAAGATAGGATGACAACTATCAGGCATTGGACAAACATGAAAACATGAATGTAATATTCATAAAAATGTATAGCAAAGAAAAGGAAATGGAAATCTGAACAAAGTACAATGAAAGAATCTTCCGTGTCAAGATATATTCATAAATGATTCAATGAAGTATGGTTACAACTTCCTGAAGTTGAACCACAGTCTCTCGGACTATTTTCTTCCCCTTCTCCCCTTCGATAAGCCTTAGCTTTATAGTTTTTTACATAAAAAATCAGATCCTATCAAAGAGGATCAAATAGCTAAAAATAGCATAATATCAAACTAGTTACAAAATAGTAGGAATAGATCCTATATAAAAGGAATCAAATCTTTATCTAAATATGAAGTTTTGAATAGCCGCATTGATCTTCTGAGTAATGATAAGGCAACTCAAGATCCCTTTCTGACACTTGGGCATATCTTTGACCAAAAATTGAAAATCTCTTCAATCTTTATCTCCTTTGTATCGGCTTCAAAAAATTAAAAGAGACATAGATCTATATCCTTTTAAATTTTATAATTCATTTAGAATCTTTCTAAAATGATTTAGCAATGAAAACATCTGATCTAAGCGAAAATATCATCATTCTGTTTGTCTCTGCACTTTTGGTGGCTAAACTAGTGAAAACGGGGACTCGGAGATGGATTCGGTTCTCTAAATCCGTGACATCTGTGTATAACCCGAAAGACGTTATTGTTCTTTGACAGGTTAGTTACAAAAGCCTTCGTCCGTTTCTTAAATTATCCTCCAGTCACCCAGGATCATCATTTGAAAATGATGACTCAACACAATAAAAGCGCCACATTCCTAAAAACGCTACCTCATCTTGCAGGGGACTTTTGACTTCCTTGTCAAGCTCTAAATGCAGATATGAAAGTACCATTGGAAAGACAAGGATGTATAGTTGTCAATTGACTATTTGAGCGTGTAAAAAGACCTCTCCATGGCTAAGACAATTGACTTTTCCCAAGGTAGTTTATTTTGAAAAACCTGCAATTTCGGTGGCTACAATAGCCCCAAGTTTTACATTTAAACTTCCAAAATCTAGGCTTTCGGTGGCTAATGAATGGTTGAAATGTCCTCCTAATCCACCAGAACCTGAGTTTTTGACATTTTTGAAGAAAAAACAAAATCCGGTGTTTTTCAAACTTTATTACATACCTAAAGCTCTAAAACATGAGCCAAAATAAATTTAGAAATTTATATTTCAATGACTTCCTATCACCTAAAATAAACAAACTTGACTATTTTATTTGAGGAGATAACACAACTAATGAGAGTAAAACTAACTACTTGCAGCAAATTATCTGATCTATATTATAAATTGGAGACTATTTCATGTATGCATAAGTAAATGCCTATCTAAGAATGCAAGTGCAACCGAGTTATGGAATGAACTATTTAATTGCAAATTCGTAGAAAGAAAAACAAGTAACCTTGGATTCATAGAAAGAAAAGCAGATATTATTCTAAAGAGCAAGCATAATTAAATGCATTGCAAAATAATAAACTAATCAAAGCAAACTAAACTTGGAGCTTTATAATCAAATCTAAAACTAACTACAAAACAATAACTAAAAATATATTCAATCTATAAGCAAACCTACAACAACAACAAAAAAATACTTCTACTCTGCCTCTTCAGCAAACTATACCATAAAATAATCTTAACCAGTCATAAAAGGATCATGCAACTCATTTACTACTTGAAAAGTAAACTTACACCAAACTAGGTTATGTGAACTTTTATCATCAAACTTTAAAATACTGAAAACCAATGCATCTTTAAAATCTAAATGAACCTATTAATCTTGAATTTGAAGCCGAGGTCTAATCTTTTACATTTACTAAAATGAAATAACTTGAAGAAATGAAACTAACAAAGAAAAAACCTAACACAATAAAGTGATGTATAATTGAAAATGAAAGATTGATTATGGACTCAAATGAAAACCGAAAATGGAATGTTGAACCTATTTCATAAATGAGACAAACTAATATTCAACAAATTATAAGACAACATTTTAAACAAGCTTAATATAATCTAGGTTTTACGCATGAAAACAAATGAAAGTAACTCATAAACTATCTAAGTCATAAACAAAAATAAAACGATGTTGTTTCTATTCAAACCAGAACTATTTTTTCACTTAAACAGTAAAATATATGTTGAATATAAATGGATTTTATCTTCATTAAAACTGAAATAATTAATCTATGTGTTAATATAGAATTAAATATGAATTGTTAGAGGTGGATTTGAATCCCAATTAGCTACATAACATGGTGTAATGCTAGAAAATTAACCTCTACCTTAACTAACTATTTCTACAAAAAAAAAATACGAAAAATTCTAAAAATGAATTAAAATTTTGTCTAAGTGCGAATTAAAGGTTCAACAACAATCTGCATTAAGGTACGAACAGAAGGCTAAAAGATAGACTGCATTAAGGTGCGAACATAAGGCTGAAAAACAGTTTAAACAGAGGGATGACTAGCCAGCCATATGAATTTTGAAGGCATAAATTGCATAAAAAACACAAGAAATTATATGTTATAAACAACAAAGTATTAGCTACAGGAAAACAAACTATTTGCTTGCAGAAATGAAATGACTTACAGGAAAATGTAACATATATATAAAAAATGAAATGACTTAGCTACAGACATAAAAAGAAATTGATGAATATACACAAATAGAACCTTTGGTTGCTAAGGGGCCCTTCTCACCAATCAGGGGCTACATTCCTACGCTACTTAGTCATCGGTCATTAACAAAGAAATGAGAATGATCACCAACAACTGAAATAGAGACTTTTTATTAAACTAAAGCAAAGTTTACAAAGCATTTTTCTATCCTCCTATTCAAAACCAAAGAGGTATTTATATGATGATTACAATCGAGATCGGGTCAACCACTTCTTGCTAAAATGTTTGGTTCATTACTGCTGTAACAACTACAACAAAACAGGAATGAATTCGGAAAATGGCCAACCACAATTTCTAGAAAATTTGGTTTCAAAGAACCATGATTGTCTCAGAAATGGCTTTCTATTTTGTGAAAATGCCTCACAATGATTGAAATGGGCCTATTCTGCACAAAACCCATGTGCCAGAATTTTCAAGCTCGCTTCTGTTTTCCCACAAATATAGCCCAAATATCAACTATCTGTTGAAAATAAGTGGTCTGCATGGGCGTCTAGATGAACGTCCGGATGACCTGTAACTAAAATTTGTTCATAAATCTAGATTCTGTGCGAATTTTCTACTAGTTTGGTGGCCACATTGATGATTGGGTTCTAGATGCAAATTGTGGCTAGATTCTATTGTTGCATGACACGATTCTCCATCCTTTTCATCCTCATGTTGCATGCCCTCCTCTTCGTGAGTTTCACGGCCTGCACATAACATTACATAAACATTAAACCATGGCCATAAGATTTAAAACATGAAAGTGCATCATATTAATATATTTGTTTAAGTGGAAAGTCAACGAAATGGTTATAAAACATAAAAGGAAATCCATATATGTTTTATGTGTTTTAAGCAATTGAAATATATTATAGCTTGTTAATATGTAATTATCATACTTTAACACATTCCCACTTTAAACGTTTTTCTCCATATTTTATTTTATGTGTTTCCATATTTGTTTTATATTAATTTCTTTTTACTTTAGATTTAAAATAAATTTTATCTTAAAAGATTAATAATAATCCTTCTTTGACATTCGATTAAGTTTTATTTAAAGTATTTCGTGAAACTTATCATTAGTCCCTGGTTTTTATTTTCATATACAGGATCAACATGGCGAGCAAGAAAATAGAAGACAAGGTTAAACCAAACCAAGAACCTAATAAAAGAAAACATGTCATCAAACCTAGTGCAGAACTTAGGACTGAAAGAAGGGGCTGAATGGAGTGCAGAATGTCTATTATTTGCAAAATACTACATTTAATACATAAAAATAACATATTCATCTTATTTTACATTTACGAGTTTTTAATTGATAAAAAAGACTAAAAGACAACCTTATTGAACATAGATGTATCAAATTACGATAAATAGGTCAGAAATTAATGTAAATAAGACCATTATAAAAGACAATTTTGGGGCCCAACATACCCCCAGACCAAAGGTATGGAACGTACTCGTGCCATGAATGAATCGAAAGTGGTCTTTCATTTATTCAAAAAATTGCCTTGATCATAAATAGTTTATAGGCGATCGTTCAGTAAAACGAAGCCATCTTTATTACTACATGAAAACTAGAACTTAGAAAAAAAGTTATGTTATGAGATGGCCAAAACAAATTCATATTATTTAAGATTTCTTAATACATACGATTTTGTCACTAGTAAGTTCATGCTTATGAAGACAATATAAATTAATTGAGACTCCCTCCCCCAAGCCAAAGGTATGGCACGTCCTCGTTCCATGAATGAAGTAAGATTGGATTAAAATAAAAAACATGTGGGTATATATAGTCTATAAAGCCTATAGGAAACCAGTCATCCCTGCTACTTCTCAAAGTTTTATCGCCATTGAACTAATTATGGACAGAGTTTGAATTTCAAGTTCATTAGAATTCTAAGTTTATGGGTCCCACTTCTAGGATAGTGACATCCTATGTATGGTATGAATTTAGACAATAGGGTCTTAAGTGCAACTTACAAACATTCTCAAATGGCAGATTGATGGACTTCATTTTAGATAAACCATGCATAGCTTCCTAGAGTAGACCCACAAAAACCTTTATTATCACAGAGTCATTTTCATATATTTTCTTTCTTTTTTTTTAGACTTTTTCTCTCTCTTTTTAACAAGTTGTCCTTCCTAGGCAGATTCCCCTCTTTTAGTCACTCTTGTTCAGTACCCCATCGGGTTTACTTGGTCATACCATAGGCTAGTACCTACTTCCAGCGAGCGTGTTCAATACCCCAATGGGTTAACCTCTTAGACATGTTTTATATTAGAGGATATTTTCTTAATGTTTCCATTCCCTATAGATATTCAGCAAATTATTTTTCCTATGAAGGAGTGGTGGGGGAGCAGCTCTGAAAACCATGCTACAGGGTGGTATGGTATATGTATTGGAGGATAGCTAGTCTTCTCTTTCTAATTATCATGCAAGAGGAATCTACTGAATGAAATATACACACGATTGATGGATTTAGTGTAAAGTGGATGGATCCATAAGATAATGAGTGAAATGTGTCTCTACTCCTAAATCTCGCTTCTTTCATATAGAGTTATAGTAGTGTTCCCCACAAAATAGGAATTTCATTCACCCTTATGCTACCATGTAGTAAATATGCTTAAATAACATGCCCTGATAATGAAGCTAGGATGTACGAGTGACCTCTAGGTTTTAGATAGACCTTAATTTATGACAAATCCCCATGATATTTAAATTTGGTCTTAAGTAACTGGTATAATATGTATGAAAATGAATAATGATGTAAAATTGTTTTGGTTTATTCATTAACGTGATCTCCTTCTTAGTTCTTTTATTGGAAAAAGAAAACAAAAAATGAAGTTGCATTATTCCCTAAACTAAGAATGCAAAATTTTATTTATATACATATTTCCTTACCCTAAGAAGAAAGAAAACGTGTTTATTCAAGTATATGATCTTTTCCAATGAAACCAAGTGCGAAGCAAAATGAGAATTGTACATTTATCCACATATGAAAATATTGTTGCAGCGATTACCTAAATGTGGAATTTCAACCAACTTACTTTTCTCTACATCAATAGGTGTTGAATTAAGGAATGGTATTACGGTAGAGTTACCTCCTGAAACCATCTTTCAATGTAGTCTTGGTACTCACCTTCCTTCACTATGTCATACAGATCATCTTCTTCTAGTTGAGTAGTTGTTTGAGCATATGATGGATCTCTTAGCTTGCATGTAAAGAACTCTTTAATTTTCAGTTTCTCTCCTCTAGATGCAATCCCCAATGTATTAGCTTCTTTTACAGTCTCACAAAGAACATCTTTTTGTTGTTCTTGGGATTTTGGTTCGTGTGTTATTTCGGGAGAGGTTGATAAGCTCTCAACTGCTGTCAAGATCAAGGATGATTTTAAGGAACCATAATTATTTAAAAGTGTATAAATGTTGGCAAATCTTACAAATTCTTAAAAGGCCATCTATAAAATGTTTGCCGATATTTTTCAAAAAACATTTTAATTTCCAATGATTTTATATCATTTATATAATAATTTGGTGATTTTTAGGGTGAAAAAAGTTTACCCCATCAAAATTGGGCAAAAGAGGGGTTCAAAAATTGCAAAATGGTGAATCATTTTTTTTGAGGAAAACCCCTAAAAATAGCCCATGGGCTAAATTTCGCCCCTAAAATTATCCATGGTCAAGATGGTTTTTACCTGGTGAGAATCATTCCCAGCTACTGCTAGGATTTGAGAGATTTCTATTAAACTCATGGTCACCTCTGAATCCATGTCTTGGTTGGTAAGTCCTTCTTCACATAAGGATTAGTGGTTGGGGCTCTTACTACACCCAAAATTTTGTTTATATATATATATACATATTTTCTTTAGAATCTAATTACGAAGCATATCACATATTTGAAAACAAAATACCTTATGACAACTGTAAACACACCTAAAAGAAATGAACCGAACGTAACATATCTGAATGCAATACTTAAGCTTGTTGAAGAGATAACACACTTGCATAATATTAAATGGAAGAATAGTAAACTACCTAAATTTGCAAAAGGTACACTTAATAGAAGTAAATAAAAATTTGCATGAATTAAACACACTTGTGCGAAAAATGAACAACAAAGCTTTGGGGAGGCCCACTAAAGTGGATGCATCATGCTGTCACACTATAGAAATTCCGTAGTGAAGTCGTCTTTTTGTCTTATTGTTTCCCCTCCTCCTTTTTATGTAATACAAATGCAACCTATATACCCTTATCTACTTAGACTCCAATCCCTTTAGCACCTCCCCGGCAACGGAGCCGAAATGTTGGGTAAAATATGCACTATCTAATTCAACAGTTAATTGTCAACAAGGGGAGGTAGCTTATGAGATGCAAACACTATATGTGCAGGATTGAAGGCTTGAACTAACCTAAGATAACTAAATATGCAAATGCACTAACATACAACTATATAATTTTAATCTACATGCATGACTTTCATAATTCAAATGCAAGAATTTAATCTATCTATGAAAACAAAAAATTAACTAAGAACTTGAAAAGTAACTATAATTTCAAATCTAATCTAATGTTGTATTAATCTATTCTATAAAGGAAGGACACTGTTTAATAACTGAGATTCAAAGTAGTCTAATGCTGTGCTAATCTATTCCATGGAAGGGAATTGTAGATACTAATCTAGAAAGTAGTTTCTTGGTCTGAAAGTGATTTAACTAATGAGAGAAAAACTAACTACTTGCAGCAAATTATTTAATATATATCATAATTGGAGACTATTTCATGTATGCATAAGTAAATTCCTATCTAAGAATGCAAGTGCAACTGAGTTATGGAAAGCAATGAACTATTTAATTGCAAATTTGTAGAAAGCAAAACAAGTAACTGCGGATTCATAGAAAGCAAAACATATATTATTCTAAAGACCAAGCGTAAATAAATGCGTTGAAAAACAATAAACTAATCAAAGANAAAAAAAAAAAAAAAAAAAAAAAAAAAAAAAAAAAAAAAAAAAAAAATACTTCTACTCTACCTCTTCAGCAAACTATACCATAAAAAAATCTTAACAAATTATAAAAAGATCATGCAACTGATTTACTACTTGAAAAGTAAACTTACACTAAACTAGGTTATGCGAACTTTTATCATCAAACATTAAAATACTGAAACCCAATGCATCTTTAAAATCTAAATGAACCTATTAATATTGAATTTGAAGCTCAGTTCTAATCTTTTACATTTACTGAAATGAAGTAACTTGAATAAATGAAACTAACAAAGAAAAATCCTAAGACAATAAAATGATGTGTAATTGAAAAGGAAAGACTGATTATGGACTCAAATGAAAACTGAAAATGGAATGTTGAACCTATTTCAGAAATGAGACAAACTGCTATTCAACAAATTATATGACAATATTTTAAACAACCTTAACCTAATCTAGGTTTTAGGAATGAAAACAAATGAAAGTAACTCATAAACTATCTAAGTCATAAACAAAAATAAAACTATGTTGTTTCTATTCAAGCGAGAACTATTTTTTCACTTAAACAGTAAAATATATGTTCAATATAAATGGATTTTATCATCATTAAAACTGAAACAATTAATCTATGTGTCAATGTAGAACTAAATATGATTTGGTAGAGGTGGAATCGAATCCCAACTATCTACATAACACGGTGGAATGCTAGAAAATTAACCTCTACCTTAACTAACTATTTCTGCAAAACAAAATACTCAAAATTCTAAAAATGAATTAAAATTTTGTCTAAGTGCGAATTAAAGGTTGAACGACAATCTGCATTAAGGTACAAACAGAGCGCCAAAAAATAGTTCGCATTAAGGTGCGAACAGAAGGTTGAAAAATAGTCTGCATTAAGGTGCGAACAAAAGGCTGAAAAATAGTCTAAACAGAGGGACGACTGGCCGACCGTCTGAATTCTGAAGGTATAAATTGCAAAAAAAACACATGAAATTGTATGTTATAAACATCAAAGTATTACCTATTGGAAAATGAACTATTTTCTTGCAGAAATGAAATGACTTAGATGAAAACGTAGCAGATATATAAAAAATGAAATGACTTAGCTACAAACATAAAAAGAAAATAATGAATATACACAAATAGAACCTTTGGTTGTTGAGGGGACCTTCTAATCAATCAGGGGCTACGTTCCTATGCTACTCAGTCACCGATCATTAAAAAATAAATGAGAATGATCACCAACAGCTGAAATAGAGACTTTTTATTAAACTAAAGCAATGTTTACAAAGCGTTTTTCTCTCCTACTCTTCAAATCCAAAGAGGTATTTATATGATGATTACAATGGAGATCAGGTCAACCACCTCTTGCTAAAAATAGAGGTTCATTACTACTGTAACAACTATTGTTGGGTGTTATATCGACTAGATTAATTCACCTAATATTTAATTATCAACTGAGGTTGGTAAGCTTAGAGTTGATACAAAATATATGCAAAGGTAAAAAGGCTCCTAGGGTGTCATGGATATATTTTAATAAACAAAAGATCAAAAGATCAAAAAACGAGTCAAACTCCTAAAATTATCTAAATAATTGGACTAGACCAGAATAACAAATTCTAAACATGTACTGAAAAGAAATACATAAACAATAATACTTATAACTTCAGACACTAACTCATACAAGAAAAGAAATTATAACAACTAAATTGACAAATAACCAACTAACTATTCCTTAAGCTGAAAGGCTGGGGTAAAAAGACAACTTATCTTATAACGAATAGAAAAATTAAAAAGCAAGTAGAAAACTTAATAAAGATAAAACTTTGAAAAAAATCAAGTAGAAAGCTTAATAAAGATAATAAACAAAAGCAACTAGAAAACTTAATAAAGATATTTAAAATTTGTTTTTCAATACACACATAATAACATGAATGATTCTTATGATTAAAAATAGTACATCTAACCCTAAACTCTAAATGCAAACAAAGGTGACCATGACATAAAACAACAATAAAACAAAATCAATGCTTTAATATTCAAGGAATAAAACAAATTAATTCATATGGAAAGGAAAAAATGATAAAACCTTAATCAATAACTTAAAACAACAAAACTTTAATTGAAATTCTTAAATAAAAATACCAACTACAAATGTAATCCAAAGATTGACAAAACAAAACTAAAAACAATATGAAAAAATACATAAAAACAGTAAAAACGAAACCAAGGGTTAAATGACAAACTAAACAATAGGTATGTAAAGGGTGATTGAATGGCAGACTGAACAGACAGTTCGAATGGTGGTCCGTAAAGTAAAAATGGTAAAAACTAACCTAAATGAACTATTTCTTCAGCTAAAGTTATGTAGTTCTAAACCTAATGCATGGAATTAATAGACAAACCTATTTAACCAACAAATTAACTTCAAACTAATACTATAAACAAAAAGAAAACATTGCATTGCAAACTAATTAATAAAGTGGAAATTAACGTAAACAAGCTGGAAATGACCTTAAACAAATTCATGACAGAAAGATAAATAAACAAAACTAAATTTAAATGAAAGCAAACTATTCTATATAAATAAATTAATGATAAGAAATAAATAAAGAATACTACATTGAAATGAAAACAAACTATTCTACTTAAACCAATTCATAACTAACCAAAACTAAAATCAAAATTGAAATAAACTACTCTACTTGAAAACTGAAAGCAATACTGGAATGAAATGACTAACTAAAAACAACTAACTAAGAACAAAAGACTGAAAGTAAAACTATGCATGCATCTGCTTACTTAATTACTGAAATAAAACTAAACTAATGCAATACAGGAAATAAAATACTTACTTAACTACTGAAAGAAAACTAAGTTAATGCAATATAGGAAAGACAATAACATCTAATGAAAACAAACAAAAAATTAAACTAGATTAACTAAAATACAAAAGCAAGAACTGAATTAAAAGTAAGCTAATGAACCTTTGGTTGATGAGGGGCCCTCCCAACAATCAAGGGTGAAGTTTGCTAACTCCTACTCAAACGCAATCTTCAATAGGAATGCATACAACTCTTTATTTAGATTCAAAAACATAGTTATAGTGCTTATAAAAACTATGACTAAATCTGGCTCTGACTAACTAACTTTCTCTTCATTCAAAGACCGATATATATAGTTTTACATAAGAGATGAGAAAGTCAACCCTAAAGGTTGAATGCTCTCTAATTTTAGGCAATATTTAAAGAACATTATTGATTTGCAACCAGCGCATGGTATGTCTCTTCATTCAACATGATTGTGGCGTGATGTGGTGAGTCCACTCATTTAGCGTAGAGGATGGATTGGTGTTCAGCGCAGGCTTGTGCACAGTAGCAGGTTCTAGAATGCAAGTCCCTCATAAGCGTCAGCATGTGAGTTTGGAAGGTGTGTGATCAGACGGGTGGATAATTAGTCGGTTGCATGTTGTTTCAATTTTAAATGGGAAAAGATGATTATGGACAGCGCTCAGGCTAATGAGTGGGTTGAAGGATGAGCTGAACGAAACACTGAGCTGTGAGATGGATGTGCATCGATCTAGGGAAAACATGGCGTCATGGTGAATAGGAAAGAGCACACACGATAGGTTTCTAGAATGAAGGTTCTTCTTGAATTCAACGTGTGGGATGGTGATGTGGTGGTAAGCAATACCATCATGACAACGACAATTCTCTAGAACGTTCCCTCCTTTGAATGCATGAGCAGCAAAACAGGATGGCAAATTCAATGCACCGACGATCCTTCTAGATTGTTGATTATGCTATCACCTGGTCACGTGGTCAACGAAATGGTTTGCATACTTTTTCAATGTTCAATGTCTGATATTGGATGTTAACAGTGCGCAAGCTAATGGACGAGCTTAACGCCAACCTGGATCATGAGCTGGACATATGGTGCGAAAGCAAGGCTGAATGTGTTTTGATGTTATTTTTTCCCAAACAAACTATAAAATCTGCAAACAAATACATATCAAATAATACATTAAATCTTCTTTAAATAATATACTTTTGAGTTAATAAAATCATAAAAATGATATTAATAACCAAAGTTATAATAACATCAAATTTGTTCTTACCTTGTGCTGAAATAATGATCTGCATGACATAAAATATACTAAAGTTAATAAAATATGTTATTTAATTACGAAAAATGATAACAAAATGAGGCTCAAAATTCCCCCAAACCAGAGAAATGATAGGTCCCATTGAGCAAAAAGAAAAATGATTAAGGAAGAAGGAAAAGTTGCGCTAGTAACTACCTTCTACTTGGTGAATGGAAGAAAGAATTTAAAATTTAATCTTATAAAGGAATATTTATTTTATGTCAAAATAGAAAGAAAATGATGATGCAATAGTAGAAGATTTAGATTTCTTAGGAGACCATACTATTATAGCAGAGTTTAAGATATGTATATTTTAACAAGCATATGCATTTGATGAATAAATTTATAAGGTTTATAACAAGTTAAACCATGTCCAAAGTAAAACTTTGGACAACTTGAACATATATCACAAATGCATAAATGACATTCAAGAAAAATAGTTTTCATGTGTATTTAGATAAAAAGATGCTAATAGTAAAATGATAACAAAAGAAATTTTAAGATCAAAGCATCCATACAGAAATAAAACTATATTCAAGAACAAAAATTTGGTTGACAAATTTCAATCATCCATGCTATAATACCACAATATCTCATTCAGACCATTATCTGAATCATTAGTCAAATCCTTCCTAAAGTATTCCATCAAATTTCTTCATATTTTCTGTAAAAACATGCATCATGTTATAACCTGAAAACACTTTAACATTTGTCAGAGATAAGCAATTTTGTCATAAAAAGATAAAAGCAGACAAATATTTTGTTTCGAATCATTAGTCCAATCCTAATCCTCCCCCAAACCAAGGATATGGCATGTCCTCATGCAAAGGAGAAGAATAGTTTATTTTAGATAAAGAAAAATGCAAGTATGTTGCCATTACTTTTATAAAGAAAAGAAAATTTAAGTAGTAAAGGAAGGTGATTCAGATATGTATATTTATGAAAAATAATAGTGTAGAGAAAGACCATAGAAAGAGATAATAATATAATCGAAAAAATGCCATAGGAAAAGCTAGGCATCTATGCCTCATTGTAAAGATATCTTGTCATCATCAAATACTTTAAGTTTACCCCAGAGTGTGTGAGAGATGTAACTATGGGTCCCATTTCTAGGATAATAACATCCTAGGTATGGATTGAATTATATGGCTAGGTCTAAACCCAACTTACAGCGATTCTCAAGTGACAGTAAAGAGAACGGGCCTTCATATTTTATTAATAGTATTTTTTTTCAAAAATTTCCTGTATATGATCATTATTTTATGAATCATGGGCATAGTAGTGCATTAACCAGACCTCTTTACTCTATATTTCCCTGCTGCCAGCAGGCCTATTCAGTACCCCATTGGGTTTATCTTGGTACCATGCAAGTATAGTCTCACTGCCATCGAGCCTGTTCAGTACCCCGGTGGGTTTACTTGCATTTATCGAGTTTCCTATTTTTAAATTTTTACTTAGCATTGACCCGCTGCTAGTAGGCCTGTTTAGTACCCCGATAGGTTTACCTTGTATATAATGAATTTAAATATATGGAAGCCAATTGGTATTAGAGCGTGCTAAGCCCTGCTAACACATAATTCAATTTTACATAAATAAACTTACAAATAGATTTTCATACCGGCCTTAAACATAAATCATGCCGAAAGAGAATAACTTAAAGATGTTCTTTAACCTTAGAATCCATCCTTTTTATAAGAGATAAGTAATTTTCCCCACAGGTAAAAAAATTCCACCTACTCTCGAGTTATCACAAAGATATATTTGAGAGACAAGTTTTGATAACAAGTATAGGATGAACTAGTAATCCATAGGAACAAGATGAATGATAATGAAAATAGGTCTTATCAAGCACTGTTCGAAATAACAAATCAGAATTATACATGTCTAAATCAAAATACCATAAACTATCTGAATCATAAAAGGAGCGGTTAAAAATGAGATGCAAGGAGTTATCTTTAATTGTCACTATACAATGCAATTTTAAGAAAATTTAAGATACCTTATAAGCGTAATTACCTATTCCAGATAACACTTCATGAGCTGCTTATAGAGATAAAGTATCCATGATCAAATTGCAAAACCACTTCTTAGATGATTCAATTTATTCATAAAAAACATAGAAAGCAAAAGAGTCGCATGTAATTTATGTTATCAGAAATGACTCTCATTCATTCATAGAAGAAAAAAAATATATACATATATATAAGTGATGATAACCCAAAATAATTTCATGGATTAGGAGGAGGAGGAATAACTTCCTCTTCAATAAATTCCATTTCTCTGTGCTGTAAAACATTTTGTACGAAATCCTGTCTCGGTGTTGGTTGATGATAAATCCTAAGTCTATGTCTGTTCACTATAAAGGAAACTTGAAATTCAATAGGTAAAAGGACTTGTTTTCCATATACTAACTCTTAGGGGGTATGCCCAGTATTATTTTTCCATGTTATTCTATAGGCCCATAAAGCCTTGGGAAGTCTATCCACCCAATCCTTATGATGTAAGTGAATGGTCTTGGTTAAAATAACTTCTAATACTTTATTGGTTGATTCTACATGGCCATTAGCTTGAGGATGGTAAGGTGAGTACTTACAATGCCGGATACCATACTTCATAGTGAGCCCTTGCATTAATTTGGAAGTGAATTGGGTACCTTGGTCTGTAACAATTTTTCTGGGTACACCAAACCGACTAAATATTTCTTCATATATGAATTCTACTACAAATTTCTCTGTATCCCTAAATAAAGCTTTATCTTCTACCCATTTGGTAACATAATCACTATCACATCCTTTGACATACTTGGCAGTATCCTTAAAAGTGCTTGGCTAGTGATAACTAGAGTGTAGTACTCTGTATGCCGTCTGTTTATCCAAAAAGTGGCCTCTGCATGGTCCATCATGGCATGCTTGGAGAATGTCTGTCATTTCATCCTCTCGCACACATATTCTAATAATAATATCTGGGCCAGTGTGAAAGAGGTCATTATCAACCCAAGAATAGTAAGAACTTTGTACTATTATGCGATGTTTCTCGTATGTAGCCAAATGGTGTGGTACTTTTCTAGTCACTATATAGTTTGCAATATCAACAAACCAAGGGGTTTGAACAGATAGAGAACATATGTTCGTCAGGAAAAGTATCATCAATAGGTTTATTACCACTATCATGTTGTATACGAGAAAGAAAATATACTACTAAGTTTTCTTTACCAAGTCAAACAATGACGGTAATATTAAATTCTTGCAATAGGATAAGCCACTAGGTAACTCTACCATTGGTAATTGGTTTATTCATTAAGAATCTAATGGCAGAGTGATCAGTGTGCACAAAAAATTCGTACCCTGTAATATAATGGTGGAATTTATTAATAGAATAAACTACTGGCAAAAATTCTTTTTCAGTAATGATATAGTTTACTTCGACAGAAGAAAGCTTTTTGCTTATAAAATAAATGGAATAAGGTGATTGTCCTTATTTTTGGCCTAGGATTCCTCCTATGTCCATATCGGAAGCATCGGTAGATATATGAAAGGGAAGGGTCCAGTCAGGGCCCCTAAGTATTGGTGCTACTTATAGTTTAGCTTTTAAAATATCAAAAGCATTTTGACAATATTCTATCCATTGGAATTCTACATCTTTTATGAGCAATTTAAACATTGGTGCAGCTATCTTTCTAAAGTTTTCAATAAAACGGTGATAATAGCTTGCATGAACCAAAAAGATTCTAACCTCCTTCTGGGTTTTTGGAGAGGGAAGGCCAACTATTACTTTGATCTTAGCATGGTCTACCTTAATTCCTTGAGAAGAAATATGGTGTCTTAGAACTATACCTTTTGTCAATAACATTTTACACTTTTCATGACTAAGAGCTAAGTTTGTTTCTTGACATTGGATCAAAACTTTCTCAAGGTTGTTAAGAGCTTCTTGAAAAGTATTACCATAGGCTATAGAATCATCTACGTATACCTCAACACAGTGATGTATAAGATAAGAAGAGATGCCTAAGACTGCTCACTGAAAAGTAGAGGGTGCATTACATAAGCCAAATGGAAAAACTCGATAAGAAAATGTCCCCCAAGGACATGTAAAAGTGGTCTTATCCTGATATTTAGGTGCTATTAGGATCTGATTGTATACACTATATCCTTCAAGAAAGGAAAAATACTGCTTACTTGACAATGTATCTAATACTTGGTCAATAAAGGGAAAAGGAAAGTAGTCTTTAAGAGTGGCTTTGTTTAGTTCTCTAAAATCAACACAAACATGCCATTTCCATGTAACTTTCTTTGGAACTACTACTAGAGGAGACACCCATTTTCTATCAGAAATAGGATAGATGAAACCGACGGTAAGGAGTTTTTGTAACTCTTCTTTTACTACCTCCTTCAAAGGAGGATTCATCCTCCTCTGAGGCTGTCTTACAAGTTGTATATTTGGATCCATGTAAATGTGGTGAATACAAGTGTTAGGGTGTATACCCTTCATATTAGTGTATTCCCATGCAAATGCTCTGGCTTGTTTTTTAAGAAACTTAAGTAGTTCAGCTTGTTGATCTTCACTTAATCCTGCATTTATGTGCAGAAACTTTTCAGGGCCAACTTCACAAGGTATGGTGAAATGTCCTGTATGCTCTTCGATGGTGAAGACACAAGGTGCTTCTATAAACATTGAAAGAGACATAGTTTCTTGAAACTCATCTCCAAATATTTGATCGAATTTAGCAGATGACTGAGGAAAATCTATACTAGTGGTGGAGGAAATAAAATAATTCAATACATTCTCAGTAGTCTTCTCCTGCAATGCCTAGGAGAAATCACTAGTAAAGGAAAGGTCATCAAAATCTTCATCCCCAAAGGAACAATTTAACCACCAGGAATTTTCAGTTATTGGTTGTGCTAGGGGATATAAAATAAGTCTTTGGGTAGACAACCCATTGGAAATGGTCATCTCCCCATCCCTAAATCCTATAAAAGCATTGGAAGTAGCTAACCATGGTCTTCCCAAGATGATAGGATGTCCTTTAGAAGGATCCTTTGATTCTATGACCATGAAGTCAACGGGGTAATCCCATGAAGCTACTGATACAATAATGTCGTCTAGGAATTTAGCAGGTTTTACCATAGTATGATCTGCTAGTTCCAAGATGGAAGGGGTAGGTTGAAGGAATTGTCCCAAATGTAAAACTTCTAACACTACAGTGGTCATCATATTGATGGCTGATCCTAAATCGACTAATGCATTACCTATGGCGGTAATATTTATGACTACAGTCACTACTGGGGCTCCTGGATTTGTATATTTTGCAAATTGGGACTGATCTATCATATTTTCAGACATCTCTCCTATGACATGAATTGTAAGGGGGTCCTTTTGTTTCTTCCCTAGATGTTTAATACATAATTCCTTTATCACCTTACTGTAAATTGGTGTGTCTTTAATAGCTTGTAATAATGGGATTTTGATACAGATATGTTTTATGTCATTCAAGATATCATACTCGGAGTGAACTACGGGTTTTTCTATTACTAGTCTTGCTGGAAATGGAGGAATTCTTTGTTCCTAAATAATTTCTTAGGGAGGATGGGTAGGTACTGGATCTTTTGAAATATTCACATCCTCCAAAATGGCATCATTCATGGGTTCATTTGAATCTTCTTCTTCATCATTTTCCTCATGAATGATGACTAACATTCTGGGTTTATCATTAACAACTCTTCCAGATCGTAATTGAATCTCATGTATAGGTACAAAAGAAACAAGATAGGATGGAAGAGTTTGCAACCCAATATTGTTAAGATCTTGAGTTGGATTATTATTAGGGTTAGGTATTAGTTGTGCAGGAAATAATGTCGGTCGTGGAGGATTTGTATTCTGGAAGTGATGAGATTGTTATGTAATGAGAGGAACTGGAGGTACAAATCTAGGAAATGCTATTGGAAATTTGATTGATGCTGAGGATAAGGATGACTAGGTGGAGGTATAGGTTGTGATAGAGGATGTGGCTATCTTCTCCACCCTTATGACCAATACTGTTGCTGTGGAAATTGAGGAGGAGGATATTGAGGTGGCCAACCCTGCCAACTAGGATTGTTCCATTGTTGGGGCTGTTGGTATGAAGAATAATAGGGTGGGGGTTGTGGTGAAAAATTCTGGTATATTGGCTGATCTCTAGATTTCCAAAAAGGCCTACTAGATGTTTCACCTACATCCCCACTCTTATAGATGGCTTGCAATCTAGGAAAGGATGGACAGTTATATGTCGGATGTTCCTTTGTACATATGTGGCATACAAAAATGTTGTTCAACGGACATTGCCTTTGGGGATGTTTTGTTCTACACCTTGGACAGAAAATTCTCATTGCTTCTCATTCTTCATCTTGCCTTTTCTTGTCTTGTAAAGCATTTAATTGAGACTCCATGGCTCTTAAGATGCTAGTCTTAAAATTCTCCAATAGGTTACCTTAACTCCTCTTGAACTAGGAAGATTTCCTTTTATGTTTCTACTATAAGGCTCTCAAAAGTTTTTCCCAACTTTCCCCCTACTTCTACAATAATTCTTACACATCTAACCAATCTGTGCAAAATTCTTACGAGACATATTTTCGGCTGCCATGAGATTAAGACTCTCTAGCAAGTCTTCGGAGATTCCTTTGAGAAAAAGTGTATGTACTGCATCTTCTTGAAGGTCATGATACTAAGATTGATGAAGGGTATAAATGAACCTTTTGAGATAATCCTCTAGGATTTCATCTTCAAGTTGTTGTATCTTGAATATATCTTGTCGAGAGTCTTTAGGTTTGCAATATTTTTGATAATTTTAAAATAATGAGGTTCTCATGTCGTCCCAAGTCCTGATAGTGGATTCACTTAATCCCATGAACCATCGCACGGAGGAATCTTTCAATGTAGCGGGAAAGAGTTTTAGTTTTTGAGCATCTTGTAGGTAATTATAGCTCCTACAAAGAATATCAAAATTGAACAATGATGTGCCAGGGTCCTCATTACTTTTTCCATAAAAGGTAGGTAAAGAAGAAGGAGGGATGTTTTTCATATTTACATCTAGTATAGTATCTAGGATAGGGAACTTGAAGGTAGCCTCAGTTTTATTTTCTCCTTCTCCTTCATTATTTCTAACTTCGTTACAATCTTTGTTCTCTCTCGGCCCCTCCATATAGGCTAGGTTTTTAATATAGATATACCTAGGAAGCTCCTTTCAAGGTGATAATGGGGCATCCCAATGTTCTATTTCATGAGAGATCTTCCTCTAGTCAACCATTTTCTTATTGAACTATAGAGGGAGAGTAGGTTCTACTATGGATGTCTCAATTTGTGAGATAACTGTATATAAGGGGTTTCCAAAGAGGGCATTTTCCTTCTCAAGATCAATAAGGTCAACAAATTTCAGACTTCCTACTAGTGAAAAGGTCGTATCCTTTGGTTTTGTGGCTAGTGGAGAACTAGAGGTTACTAGTGGCTGATCCTTCTAAATTTCTTCCAAAATGAGGTCCTTAGGACCTCCGGTCAAGGTTTATTCTCTTTCTATGGTTCCCTTGGTAATATCTCTTGGAAGAGTTTCTTTAGGTTTCCAAGCAAAATTACTCCCTTTAGGTTTTTTTCGATACCTTTCTAGTGAGTTAGTAGTTGGGGTGTTACGTCCCCTGGAAAAGTTAGCAGAAATGTTGATAGCTTTTCCTACATTAATAAATATACCCTAAGGATCTCTAAGTCTGTTCATGAAAAGAAAACTAAATTAAAGGAAACTCACACTATACTACTATTTCTAGATTTAGGGGCGCCTGTTATAACAAATGCACTGGTTCTAAAAATGAAAACAAGCATATGACAAAAGTAGAAAATAACACACTTACAAAAATAACAAAGGAACATCAAGGATTTGGGGCACCCCACTATAGTGGATGCATCTGGCTATTACACTATGGAAATTCCGTAGTGAAGTCATTTTTGTGTCTTACTGTTATCCCCTCCCTCTTGTTGTGTAATATAAAAGTAATCTATCTATATATCCAAAATTCATTAAGGAACCCTATTTATTCTACCTTGTAAAACAAATCCTCGGCAACGGTGCCAAAAATATTGGTTGTTATATCGACTAAATTAATTCACCTAATATTTAATTATCAACTGGGGTTGGTAAGCTTAGAGTTGATACAAAATATATGCAAAGGTAAAAAGGATCCTAAGATGTCATGGATATATTTTAATAAACAAAAGATCGAAAGATCAAAAATCGAGTCAAACTCCTGAACTATCCAAATAATTGGACTAGACTGGAATATCAAATTCTAAACATCTATTGAAAAGAAAGACATAAACAATATTACTTATAACTTCAGACACTAACTCATATATAAAAATAAATTATAACAACTAAATTGACAAATAACCAACTAACTACTCCTTAAGCTGGAACATTGGGGTAAAAAGACAACTTATCTTATAAAGAATAGAAAAATTAAAAAGCAAGTAGAAAACTTAATAAAGATAAAACTTTGAAAAAAAGCAAGTAGAAATATTAATAAATATAATAAACAGAAGCAACTAGAAAACTTAATAAAGATTTTTAAACTTTGTTTTTCAATACACACATAAAAACATGAATGATTCTTATGATTAAAAATAGTGCATATAACCCTAAACTCTAAATGAAAACAAAGATGACCATGACATCAAACAACTAGAAACTAGGAACATTTCCTTTTATGTTTCTATTATAAGGCTCTCGAATGTTTTTCCCAACTTTCATCCTACTTCTAGAATAATTCTTACACAACTCACCGATTTGTGCAAAATTATTATGAGACCTATTTTTGGCTGCCATGAGATTAAGACTCTCTAGCAAGTATTTAGAGATTCCTTTGAGAAAAAGTGTACATACTGCATATTCTTGAAGTCATGATACTTTGATTTACAAAGGGTATAAATGAACCTTTCGAGATAATCCTCTAGGATTTCATCTTCAAGTTGTTGTATCTTGAATATATCATGTCGAGAGTCTTTAGGTTTGTAGTATTCTTGATAATTTTACAAGAATGAGGTTCTCATGTTGTCCGAAGTCCTGATACTAGATTCACTTAATCCCATGAACCATCGCAATGCGGAATCTTTCAATGTAGTGGGAAAGAGTTTTAGTTTGTGAGCATCTTGTAGGTAATTATAGCTCCTACAGAGAATATCAAACTTGAACAAGAATATGACAGGGTCCTCATTACTTTTTCCATAAAAGGTAGGTAAAGAAGGAGGGATGTTTTTCATATTTACATCTAGTACAGTATCTAGGATAGGGAACCCAAAGGTAGCCTCAGTTTGATTTTCTCCTTCTCCTTCATTATTTCTAACTTCTTTACGATCTTCGTTCTCTCTTGGCCTCTCCATATAGGCAGGGTTTTTAATATAAATATACCTAGGAGGCTCCTTTCAAGGTGATAATGGGTCGTCCCAATGTTCTATTTTGGGAGAGATCTTCCTCTAGTCAACCATTTTCTTATTGAACCCTAGAGGTAGAGTAGGTTCTACTATGGATGTCTCAATTTGTGAGATAACTGTATCTAAGGGGTTTCCAAAGAGGGCTTTTACCTTCTCACGATCAACAAGGTCAACAAAGTTCAGACTTCCTACTAGTGAAAAGGTCGTATCCTTTGGTTTTGTGGCTAGGGGAGAACTAGAGGTTACTAGTGGTTGATCCTTCTAAATTTCTTCCAAAATGAGGTCCTTAGGACCTCTGGTCAAGGTTTCTTCTCTTTCTATGGTTCCCTTGGTAAGATCTCTTGGAAGATTTTCTTTAGGTTTCCAAGCAGAATTACTCCCTTTAGGTGTTTTTTGATACCTTTCTAGTGAGTTAGTATTTGGGGTGTTACATCCCCTGGAAAAGTTAGCAAAAATGTCGATAGCTTTTCCTACATTAATAAATATACCCTGAGTATCTCTAAGTCTGTTCATGAAAAGAAAACTAAATTAAAGGAAACTTACACTATACTGTTGTTGCTGGATTTAGGGGCACCTGTTATAACAAATGCGTTGGTTCTAAAAAAGAAAAAAAGCATATGAAAAATGCAGAAAATAACACACTTACAAAAACAACAAAGGAACAACAAGGCTTTGGGGCACCCCACTATAGGGGATGCGTCTATCTATTACACTACAAAAAATCTGTAGCGAAGTCATCTTTGTGTCTTACTATTATCCCCTCCCTCTTGTTGTGTAATATCAAATTAATCTATCTATCTATCTAAACTTCATAAAGGAACCCTATTTATTCTACCTTATAAAACAACTCCCTGGCAACGACGCCAAAAATACTGGGTGTTATATCAACTAGATTAATTCACCTAATATTTAATTATCAACCGAGGTTGGTAAGCTTAGATTTGATAGAAAATATATGCAAAGGTAAAAAGGCTCCTAAGATGTCGTGGATATATTTTAATAAACAAAAGATCGAAAGATAAAAAACCGAGTCAAACTCCTAAAATTATCTAAATAATTGGACTGGACTGGAATATCAAATTCTAAACATCTACTGAAAAGAAAGACATAAACAATAATACTTATAAATTCATACACTAGCTCATACATAAAAAGAAATTATAACAACTAAATTGACAAATAACCAACTAACTACTCCTTAAGATGGAACGCTGGGGTAAAAAGACAACTTATCTTATAAAGAATAGAAAACTTAAAAAGCAAGTAGAAAACATAATAAAGATAAAAATTTGAAAAAAAGAAAGTAGAAATCTTAATAAAGATAATAAACAGAAGCACCTAGAAAACTTAATAAATATATTTAAACTTTGTTTTTCAATACACACATAAAAACATGAATGATTCTTATGATTAAAAATAGTACATATAACCCTAAAATCTAAATGCAAACAAAGATGACCATGACATAAAACAACAATAAAACAAAATCATTACTTTAATATTCAAGGAATAAAACAACTTAATTCATATGGAAAGGAAAAAATGATAAAACCTTAATCAATAACTTAAAACAACCAAACTTTAATTGAAATGGTTAAATAAAAATACCAACTATAAACGTAATCCAAAGATTGACAAAACAAAACTAAAAAGAATTTGAAAAAATAAATAAAAATAGTAAAAACGAAACCAAGGGTTAAATGACAGACTAAACAGTAGGTCTGTAAAGGGTGACTGAATGGAAGACTGAACAAACAGTTCGAATTGCGGTTTGTATAGTAAAAATGGTAAAAACTAACCTAAATGAACTATTTCTTCAGCTAAAGTTATGCAGTTCTAAACCTAATGCATGGAATTAATAGACAACCCTATTTAACCAACAAATTAACTTCAAACTAATACTTTAAACAAAAAGAAAACATTGCATTGTAACTAATTAATAAAATGGAAATTAACTTGAACAAGCTGGAAATTACCTTAAAACAAATTCATGACAGAAAAATAAATAAGCAAAATTGAATTTAAATGAAAGCAAACTATTCTATATAAATAAATTAATCACAAGAAATAAATAAACAAGACTACATTGAAATTAAAACAAACTATTCTACTTAAACCAATTCATAACTAACCAAAACTAAATTCAAAATAGAAATAAACTACTCTACTTGAAAACTCAAAGCAATACTAGAATGAAATGACTAACTAAAAACAACTAACTAAGAACAAAAGACTGAAAGTAAATGACTGAAAGTAAAACTATTCGTGCATCTACTTACTTAATTAGTGAAATAAAACAAGACTAATGCAATACAAGAAATAAAATACTTACTTAACTACTGAAAGAAAACTAAGTTAATGCAATACAAGAAAGACAATAACATTTAATGAAAACAAACTGGAAATTAAACTAGATTAACTAAAATAGAAAAGACAGAACTGAATTAAAACTAAGCTAATGAACCTCTGGTTGATGAGGGGCCCTCCCAACAATCAGGGGTGAAGTTTGCTAACTCCTACTCAAACGCAATCTTCAACAGCAATGCATACAACTCTTTATTCATATTCAAAAGCAGAATTACAATGCTTATAAAAACTATGACTAACTCTGGATCTCTCTAACTAACTTTCTCTTCATTCAGAGACTAATATATATAGTTTTACATAAGAGATGAGAAAGTCGACCCTAAAGGTCGATTGCTCTCTAATTTTAGGCAATCTTTAAAACACATCATTGATTTGCTACCAGTGCATGGTATGGTTCTTCATTCAGCGTGATCGTGGCGTGATGTGGCGCATCTGCTCCTTCTTTAGCGTGGAGGATGGACTGGTGGTGAGCGCAAGATTGTACACAGTAGCAGGTTCTAGAATGCAGGTCCCTCATCAGCGCGAGCATGTGAATTTGCAAGCTGGTGTGCAATCAGACACGTGGATAATTAGTCAGTTTTAGGATGTTTCATGTTTAAATGCCCAAAGCTGATTATGGACAACACATAGGCTAAACGACGAGCTGAACGGAACACTAATCCGTGAGCTGGATGTGTGTCGATCTAGGGCAAGCATGGCATCATGGTGAACAGGAAAGAGAACACACGATAGGTTTCTAGAATTAGGGTGCTTCTTGAATTGAACATGTGGGCTGGCGACGTGGTGGTAAGCAATACCATCGTGACAGTGACAATTCTCTAGAATGTTCCCTCCTTTGAATGTGTGAGCAGCAAAAACAGGATGGCGAACTCAATGCACCGACAATCCTTCTAGATTGTTGATTATGCCATCACCTGGGAATGTGGTCAAGAAAACATTTTGCAAACTTCTTCAACATTTAATGTCTGATATTGGATGTTAACAACACGCAGGCTGATGGGCGAGCTGAACGGCAAGCTGGATCATGCGCTGGACATATGGTGCGAAAGGAAGGTTGAATGTGTTTTGATGTTATTTTTGCCCAAACGAACTATAAAATCTGCAAACAAATATACATATCAAATAATACATTAAATATTCTTTAAATAATATACTTTTGAGTTAATAAAATCATAAAAATGATATTAATAACCAAAGTTATAATAACATCGAATTTTTTCTTACCTTGTGCTAAAATAATGACTTGCATGACATAAATCATACTAAATATAATAAAAAATGTGTTTAAACATGTTATTTAATTTCCAAAAATGATAAAAAATGAGGCTCAACAACTACCCATAAAAACAGGAACAAATTCATAAAATGACCAACCACAATTTCTAAAAACCTTGGTTTCATAGAACCACGATTTTCTCCCAAATGGCTTTGTATTTTGTGAAAATTCCCCTTGGTGATTGAAATGGGCCTATTCTGCACAAAATCCATGTGCTAGAATTTTCAATTTTGCTTTTTTTTTTCCCAAAAATCAACTGTCTGTTAAAAACACATGGTCTACATGGCCGTCTGGATGAACGTCTGGATGACCTGTAACTAAAACTTGTTCATAAATCCAGATTTTAAGCAGATTTTCTGCTAGTTTGTTGGCCACATTGATGGTTGGGTTCTAGATTCAAATCGTGGTCAGATTCTATTGTTGCATCATGTGATTCTCCATCCTTTCCATCCTCATGTTGCATTCCCTCCTCCTCGTGAGTTTCGCAGCCTGAACATAACGTTACATAAACATTAAACCATGGGAATAAGATTTAAAACACGAAAGGGCATCATATTAATATATTTGTTTTAGTGGGAAGTCAACGAAATAGTTTTAAAACATAAAAGGAAATCCATATATGTTTTAGGTGTTTTAAGCAATCGAAATATATTATGGCTTATTAGCATGTAATTATCATACATTAACACATTTTCACTTTAAACCTTTTTCCCCATATTTTATTTTATGTGTTTCCATATTTGTTTTATATTAATTTTTTTACTTTAGATTTTAAACAAATTTTATCTTAAAAATATTAATAATAATCCTTCTTTGATATTCCATTAAGTTTTATTTAAAGTATTTCCATGAAACTTATCATTAGTGCCTTGTTTTGATTTTCATATACAGGATCAATAGGGCCAGTGAGAAAATAGAAGACAAGGGTAAACCAAACCAAGAACCTAATAAAAGAAAACATGTTATAAAACCTAGTGCAGAACTTAGGACTGAAAGAAGGGGCTGAATGGAGTTCAGAACGTCTATTATTTCCAAAACACTACATTTAATACATAAACATAACATATTTGTCTTATTTTACATTTACAAGATTTTAATTGATAAAACATATTAAAAGACAACCTTATTGAAATAGATGTATCAAATTACTGTAAATAGGTCAGAAATTAATCTAAATAAGACCATTATAAAAGACAATTTCAGGGCCCAACAATGGTTATATAGAATATTTGAACACATTCATGTATAACTATTTCTATGTTATATTGGACTACGTACCACTAAGGATGTTATAATAGTTTAGAAACTCTCTAATACATATGAAAAAAATTAGGAGATGATATTGGTATTTGAATTCATTGTCAATTTTGCATCTTATGTATAGTATAGGTGAGATTATTAAGAGAAATTTTGCATCTGTTTTAGGCTGTGTTTATCATTCCCATTATGTCCAATGTTTTGGAAACATACAAAATCTTGTGTTCCTTTCCACATTACCCTAAATTTTGGAAGTTGTTAGTGAGACAAACACACTTAAAGCACTAAAATTGCTCTACAACTTATCTATAAATAGTTTTTTTCATGGCATGTAATGCAGTTGTTATTTTAGGATCCTTACCAATACAAGAGAACTTAAGAAATATTATTAATGCAGTTGTAATGCAGTTGTTATGAAAAAAATGAGTACTCATAAGAAATATTCTAGTGTTATTTGAATCTTTTGTGCTCATTATGGTGATATTATGTGACTTTGGGATTGGAACAAAGCCATAAACAAACTGAAAACCAATTTAGTTTTGATGGTGAATAGTCTCAATACCTATTCCCAGTCAGCATTTCTAAAAGAGACAAAGGAGACTCACAATTATGTAATTGGAAGTAGTTTAGACTCAAATGATGTTGCATCAACTCATAATGTCGCATTACTAAAACAATATTAACAGGGGAAACCAAAACCAACCTAATTTTTTTGGATTTTATTTAATTAAACATGTTGTTTAATTGACTTGTAAATAATCACAAATGTAAGAGAAACATCAAATGGACATATCTCCAAAGACATACCTTCAACTTTTAACATCAAAAAAATGTCTCTTAAGCAACTTTTATATTGTTAGTTAAGAAGCATACATAAATTCCAACTAAAATGACTTAAGTGACATGTTTTTGACATTATAATGTTGAATATTTGATACATATTCATGAAGAATCAAACAATTTTGATCAGTTTATTTTTTGATATTTTGTCGATGCAAAAAAATGTCAAACTAGCATTTTTGTATCCAAAATGTAGCATTTTACCTAGTAACTAATTATTTAGAATCATTCTAAATATCATGTAGGTGTCAAAGCTACTATGATACCACACTGGTGAAATCTACCTACATTGTTTCAATTCAATTCAAATCACACACTCATAATTAGAAACATGCACACAACATATATTTAAATGAAGAAAACAAGGGCAGAAAACAAATGTTCATAACTACTCTATTAAATAAAAACTTCAATCCTTAACAACCAAGATTGAATGGGATATCATCATCCACAAAGAATACTTATAAAAAATTTGAATGTTGTCCTATATTTCATATAGCCTTACAATGGCTTGGTTTTCTTGGTTTCTTATATGGCTCAATTTCCTTTTATGATTTTGTGGGAGTATTCTATGTTTCTCCTCTTAGTGAGAGATACTCGTTCTCTTTTCTATATCCTTCCTTTAATTGTCTTATATATTTAATGACTATGTAATGATTCTATTTGTTTCTCCTAAAGTAATAACAATCATAATTTCATTAATTCCCTCCAAATTCCTCCTAATGAACAACCAAATAAAGGCGTTGTAAGTTTATTCTTCATGGACATCATGTGGCCTTCCACTATCCACCACTAAATTCTCATTGACATATTTGGGACATGGGCCCATCCTTAATAACTTATCACAAATTTTAGGAGTCATAACCCATGGCCATTTCACATCCTTCGATTTGAGGAATGATCCAACAGTGTTTTTGAAATAATGTAACTTCGAAGAATATGTTGATTAAGTTGTCATTGATGCCAACATGTATTAGTTCCCATTGAGGATCCCTTGAGGTTTAAGTAGGTGTTAGTGTCTAAGGATACCTTTTGATATTTTCCAAGCCCATGTTTGAAGCCCTTGGATCCCTTGGGACAATGGAAAAAGCCTCGAACACCCTGTAGAGTGTTTAAGTACCCAAAATATTTTTTACAGTTCCCGAGTTGTTTCTCTGGTTCCCTAGTACCACAACTTATGCCCCAATTGTTACATCAGAATATTGTCATCTTGATCCATGTGTCAAACTTGTTCCTAATCCCTAAATCCCCTCTGCTAAACTAGACTGATTTTGAGGTTATTTCTACCCTTTTTTCCTGTCTAGGAGGGTTTGCGCTCTTCCTCTTAAATAAAGGTGTTCTAGCCCCTTACCGGCACTCTTTCCCTTCATGCAAGGAGCGCCACTAGAACCTTTTCTCCTAAGGCAAGGTGCACCGATGCTCTGTTTCCTACTGCTAAGTGTGCCAGGTGTGTCTCTCTCCATTGTCAAGGGAGGAAGGACTATGGTACTCTTATGTTGGAGGAATTTCTAGGTGATCCCTATCATTCTTTGGGAGGCTTACTATATTTCTTTGGAGGCTTGGCTTGGATTGTTGGATGGAAGATTGAAGTGCTAAGTCTAAAATGTGATGTTCTTTCCTATGTTATTCTATGTATCTCCTTAATTACATTAATGCAAACCTCTTTCCATAAATGTTACTATGTTGACGATGTTTAGAGCTTTCTTCCTTAACTGTTAGCTTAGATAAATTCATGTTTAGACACGCATGTACTGTTTGCTTGTTTCCTCTTTCTCTATAGGGTTTTGCTGCTCAAGATATGAAGGATTTGGAGCTTGGATCATGAAAGAGAGAAGAGGATTTGCAAACCTCAGGTAGGTGATATATCTGTTGGATTACATTTCTATTTTGATCTAGAAAAATAGGTTGTATTGTGTACTTGATTTGTTCTAGATCCACTTGGACTAGGGAGATATGGATTGAGTATGCTTGAGTAGATTTATCAACTAACAAATTTGGTGACCATATTGGGGAGTTACATAGATTGAATTTCACTTTTTATTTATTTATTTCATGTCTCTTTATCAATCCTTTTCCTACCCGCTTGAGACCCTCCCTCCTTTAGATTTTGTCATAGACGATTTTCTTGTACCGCCTTGAATTTTTTTTGGTTTAGTGTTAGGCTCCTAGCCCTTCCCCTTAGGAGAACTAGTCTCCCTATCCCATTGGCCCACCTGGGTAGTGCATAGAGAACGTTGACGCCTTTTCCCTTAGTTGAAAATGCGCCACTAGAACTCTTTCCCACTGTAGTAAGTGCGCCAACCCTCTCTGGCGCTCTGGTGCAGTGTAATAGGTGCTCCAACCCTCTCAAACTTAGAGATAAGCTCATATTTCCTTCAATTTTTGGGTTTTGGGTTGATGGATTGTGGTTTGGAGGCTGCATATGCTAGTCAAAGAGCCCCTAGGTCCAACAGTACCTCTATTTGGAGTGTATTTTGTTGAGTTTAAGATGTTTTACTAGTTAAGTGTGTGACTTGGTTATGGAGGTCAATTTCAATACCCCACCTGTTGGTCTAGTCTTTCCATCGCTAATCACATTACTAGATCTTTTCAGATCTATTCATATTGTTAGACTTGATCTCTAAACCCTTCCTCCACCCTCAGTCATTGAGATTTGGTTGCATTTTGGTATTTTTGGAGCAATTCTTGATTGTTTTGGGAGTCGTTTGGATGCTCGCCATATTTCTTTTGATTTCTGAATGAATGGAGTGATGTAGATATTCTCTCATTTTCTATTTGTAGATCTAAAAATAGTTTAGCTAAAAAGTTTCATTTTGATACATGCATTGGCAAATTGAAGTGCTTCCCTACTTTGTTTTATACATTGTTGAGATTTGTTTCATCTTTGATTCCATTTGTGCTTTTTTGGGCTATTATTGCAGAAATTTAGAATTGTTTCACTCTAGGAAGGAATTTTTATTTTACTTACTGTTCAGATTCATGTTGGTTTGAAAATAAAACTCAATAAAAAAATATCAAATTTAAAGCTTCTCGCCTAAGAATTCATAGGTGTTTTCAAGAATTGTGATTGATGTTGGTATTTAAAGCTTCATAGTTGTATTTTACAAGAACTTGGTCTTCTTAGATCTCTGATTTCTGTCTTCTTTAATAGAAAAAACTTTCCCTACCTTAGGTAGCTTTCATCGAAAGATAAATGTGCATCATCATGTAGCTAGGATTTGCATTCTTTTTACATTTCATGTCTACAACTCATGCATCCACTTAACCACTCAAGATAAAAGTAATTCTAGATTAGGATTAAAATCATTTAGTAACCATTCATAAGTTAGTGACATGTTTCAGTGTCATTAAGTGTGGAAGTTGTCATTTATTGCCTACACTGCATCCCAAGGGCTTGTAGTTCTTCCACGTACCAACCAGTGTATCGAATGGCTTTTCATGTACCTTTGGTTATATAGAAAAGTAATCCATGTACTTGGTAGTATATCGGAAGGATCCTATCGAGAGGTTGTGCATTACATAGCACCACTACAGAGTTTAGCTCCCCCATACCTAGTGTATATTGGGAGACCCTCTTAGTATTCTTGTGACCAACTAAGTTAACCTTTTGTCCATCTTGGAATTGCAATACACCGAGAACAACGCTAGTGGATATTAATATGCATGTGTCATCTAGTTAGTCGGGTATTTAGGAAAGGGTACAGTCCCAATCCTCCTTGTCGCATTTTACTATTGGACCTTGCGCTATATAGCGAGTTGTGAAGCCTTAATAATCCCGTGGGGATCCCGACTTTTGATCCAACCCTATTCACACAGTTTGCTTGTTTCTTTTATACTTGAGTAGTGTTTTATTTGTGTGGTACTTTAGATATTATTAGATATTTCAGATATGGGAGACTCTCTCGGGACTAGCAGTCAAGAGAGCCCTTTTCAGGGTATTCTTTTTTTCTTCCCCTATGTGTATTTGTTGGTCCTCCCTTCATGGCCACTTTGAGTCTTCCTATATTGACTATTATTCTCCAATCTGGTTATACCAAATACACCCTTTGTGTCGGATCATGGTCCTTCACCATGTGAGAATCAATGTCACGTTAATCCTTGTCCTTCTTCATTGAATGTTGAATCAACTTCCCTTTCTTTCTCTTCACATGTTGAAAGCTTTGATGTTAGTAAACGGGTGGTTAAGAATAAGATGAAAAGGAACGCTAAGAAGAAGAAAACTAAGCAGAAGGTAATAGCTCAAACCTCTGATCGTCATGTTGGAAACCCATAAGCCACTAATCATAGTGATGAGAGTGTTTATTTTCCCACAATAACACATCATAAACCTAATTTCCCTTGCAGAATTTGCAAGGGTGACCATCTTCTGAAAGATTGTCATGGTCTGTCCTAGGTTTTAGAAGTGTGGTCCGAAGCTTCCCAACAGTTTGTGTCATTAGTAGTTGATCATGATGATGATGATGCCCCATCAACCAGTGACTATGTGGTTAAGAGTCGGAAAGGAAAGGTCAAAAATCCTTGCTTTCTATGTAAGGACATGCAACTTACTTACCTTTGTCCTCTCATGGATGAAGCTTCTAAGTTGTTGGAAGATATTACTATTTTTCAACAATAGCTTCCAACTAATTATCATAAGTTCTCACTTGACTTCCCATTGGTTGATAAAGTGGTTGATCCAGTTCTAACCTCATTCGATCTTACTCTTCCCTTGAATAGTGAAGTTAAAGTGGTCAATCCAGTTCCATCCTTCATCGATCCCACTCTCTCTTTAGAGAGTGAAGAACAAATAGTTCATGCCACTCTTACTTTGGAGAGTGAAGTTAAAGTGGTCGAGTCAATGTCATCTCCACCTGATCCCACTCTTTCATCAGAGAGTGTTAAGACTAAATTTGTATCTTCAACATAGTCTTTTTCTTGTCTCTCTCTTCTAGTTGAGAGTGAACTGAAACCTACTGAAGTTTAGTAGTTAGTTATGATTATTCTACGCAACAGGAAGTTTTGTCTCTTTCAACAGAATAATCTCCATGTAATGAGGTTATTTCCTTTGACGGGAGTAACCTAACAGAATCTCGTCTTCATTTGAGTGTTGCTTTCAAAATATATGTGTGAGTTACTGCTAAGAGTATACTTTGTACTATTGTTGACAAAGTGGCTTCTGTTAGTATTCTATCCTCTACTACCTGGAAAGCCAGAGGTTCACCTCTTCTTGTGCCAACTACCGATCAGATACTAGATTTTAATCAGACACTTACTGCACCTTTAGGGATCCTTCCTCATTTTCCTATCACTTTAGGAGGGAAAAATGTGTGCATTGATGTCATGGTACTTCAAGGTCCTTCAGATTTTAATCTTATCCTTGGAAGAGATTATGTTTATGCCATGAAATATTTAGTGTCCACACTCTTTCAAGTGATGTATTTTCCCCATGATGGGAAGATTGTCACAATTGATCAACTTTCCTTGTTAAACTTGATCATCATATGAATCTGTTGCACTTGGAAATATCACATTGCTTATCAGCCTCCATGAGAATTTCAATTTTCCTTTCAACCTCCCAGAAAGCTTGGCTTGAGTCACCTTGGTCACTTTTTCCCCAGACCTAGAAGGGACGGTGCCTTCTTATTTCTACATAGAGCATTGGTGACGCCTATCGTAGTTGAGAAAAAAATGTCATTTTCCCTCTTCTTTGGAAAAAACCCTAGGTCAGCGCCATTGTCAATTTTGCTAAGAGCGTCGGTGGTTAGTAAATGAGAAAAAATATGTTTCTAGAAGCTTCCATGCAGAAACCTCCATAAGTTTAGTTCCTATATGCTTGGGAGAGGTGGCATTCATCTTCCTGACCTATAGGGATCTAATCCTATCCTTTTTCCAAGTCATCTCTTGAGTTATAGGCCTATAAATGAAGCCTTCATGGGGAGAGTGAAGGAGGCCAAGAAAATCACTCTTATGCTGCTAGTTTGAATCCTGAATCATAGGCAAAGTAGAGTTAGCTTGTGGTTGGAGAGGTCTTCATACTCATAAGAGATTGTAGACATTCTTGTTGATATTGAAGCCATCGACATCAATGCTTTTGGTTGTACTTCTTTCTCATCCATATATTAATACAAAGACATTTCCCTTTAGTATATTTGATTGTATTGATTGTAATTAGATATGATTGGATTCCTTGGTCACCAATATGAATAGTCAATTTATCATGATGCTCTCATCCATTTTGTTTGTTTTGTGATCTATTTTGCAGGTACTAAACTATTGCAAGGAATTTTTGGAAAGAAGAAAAATGGATCTAAGGTTGAGGTATATTGTTTTTCATGATACTTGATTTGATTATTCAAGGAAAGGATATGTTGTTGTGTCTTTTTGTTCTATAGTTGTGACTTACATTGTCGAGGAACAAACAGTGTCCACACTGATTGAGAATTCCTGATAACAAAATTGGCGACTCCACCGAGGAAGCTTAATCCAGTAAGATATGGGGAAGATCCAGTCAGATCTACAAACTTTGGTAACCATTCCATATATGAAGGTCATTCTCTCTCCTTTCAGTTGTTTCAGTTAACAAGGTAAGTTGTCTATCTTATGTTTCTGATTCTTTTCCTTTCTTCTGAGTAGTGTTTTACCCTTTTCTCACTCCAGCTCAGTTTTTTCTGGTTTCTCCTATAGGCTTTCAGCATTTTAGTTCATTGTTCAGTGGTTCTTTTCCCTATGGATGACATAGCGTCGCTTCATCCCAAGGCGTGTTTTCTCCTTTTGACCAGAGTGCCAACACCGCCTTCTCCTTTGACTGACAGAGTGTCGATGACGTTTGTCTGCAGAAGGCTAAGAGCCCCATAATAGCCTAAGATTCCCTGGTGCAATGCCCTTTAGCGTGCCAAGGTAGGTCTTCAAAAACTGCCTGTTCAAGAATTTTTTTGTTCAAAATTTGTAAATTGTCCTATTCTCTGAAGTTTTTAGTGGTTTTCTTGCTTGCTTGTTGTCTGATTTATTGGTTTTTGTGAGTTTGATTCTCTATTTGAGCTCAGATCCAAAAGTTTTATCTTTTGCATTGTCATAAACGAAAGTGGAAACATAGTTCAGTTTTGGTTTTTTAGTGAAGTATCTAAAAATTTTCCTTTTGAAAGAAAGCCTATAGCCTCTTCCTAGAAGATTAGTTTCTTTTTAGAAAAGACTTCTTTGTGTGCCTCATATTTTCTAGAAAAATACAAAAAGAATGATTTTATTTTTCTCTTGTTTATTCTTGCGAATTTCCATTTCCATTTTGCATGTGTGATTCAGAAAAATAGGTCTTTTAAACATTATAGCACAAGTTAGTTTTGCATGCATGTTAGAGGCTTCTTTCTTACATTTTCAGAAACTTTAGAGTGCTTGTTTGGAATAATTTTTGTCTTTGAAAGGACTTCCTTTACATTCTTTATTGGATCTTCTTTTGATTGTTGAAAACAACTTTCTAGTGGTATATTGTTGAACAAAAAAGAAAAAGGTTTGTTCCTTACCCTAGTTAGTTCTCATCGAAGTCAAAAGGTGCATTTACATTTAGATTAATTTGCATCATTGGAGATAACATTTCACAAACATTCACCTAATCGTCCAGATAAAATTAACGATAGCTTTAGGTCTAAAATTCCATAGAAATTTGAGTGATAGGTTAGTGATGTGTTCGGGTGTTGTAAAGCGTAGGATCTGACCTTATTTGTTTGCACTACAACCCAAGACTCGCGCGGTTCTTCCACGTATCATCAGTATATAGAATGGCCTTTCACGTATCATTGAGGTATATAGAAAGGTACTTCATGTACTTGATTGTATATCAGAAGGCCCCTTGTGAACAGTTGTGCATTAGAGAACACTACTACCGATTTGAGTTCCCACGTACCTTGCATATATTGGGAGACCCCACTAGGATACCTTGACCATCTGAGAAAAACCCTTTGGCCATCTTGTGTGGAGAAATACACTGAAAACATCATTCAGGGAGATTACTATGCACGTACCCCTGAGGTATATCACGCGTTGCACCTACTTGACAATCCTGGTGAGAGATTGACTATTCTAAACCCATCGTATCATTTAAGTTTTCTTGTTACCTTTAGCTCTGTGTAGGCTTTGTTTTTGTGCTTTTCTCCTTTTCTAACCTAGATTAGGTAAATTTTGCCACCACCATGGCTGAGCAACTTGTGAGACGTCAATATCATAGATTGCAGGGTTTACCTCCTGACTCTCCTCCTGCCATGGAAGGACAAGAAGGGGTAACCATGGAACAACCAGCTTCTGCTAATGTTCTCGTAGGAACTTCCTTAGCTATTGAAACTAGAGAATATTTCACTATTTTTACAAATCCTTTGGTTCAACTCCCTCTTGCATCTGATGCTTCTATGAATTCGTCGTTGGAAGGCCATGTCAATAGTCCTACTCCATCGGATTATGACCTGGATGCTCCCTTTTGGAGGAATTCTATGGGAGAATCTCTTGCAGAATTCAGACTTATTAGACCTTCACCAGGGAACCCTCCTTTAGGAGGGGAGGAACAGAGAAGAATTAATGCATCTCTTGATCGAGCTCGTAACTTTTTAGAGAGAGTAGAAATAATCATTCCTCCACCCGTGTCTCGTTATGAAACTATGTAATCTCATTTACCCTATAATACATACCCTTGTCCTTTATCTAAAATTAAACCTTTTTGTGAAGGTCATCCAACCTATGGTGAGACTTCTCACAACCCATGGCCTGAGGGATACTGTGCATTAGCTCAAGTGTTACGTCCTATTGAAGAAGTTCCATTTCAAGGTAGTCCAGGTACAAATGACAATCCTACAGTCTCACATCCTAGCCCCATTACTAGGCCTTCCATACCAATCATGGTTGGGGGGAATCCACAAATCAAGTTATGTCAGTACACTCTAACGCCGATGGGAAACCCCCAACGCGAGTTACATCATCTGTTAGAGGAATTATTACTAGTTTAGGATAATTTGTAGTTGTAGAATAACTTGTAGTAGTTATCCCTCCTACTAATACCAATGTTGTTCCCCCCCCATCCATTTCAGACCAACCCTTAGGGGTGCAACCTATCAATAATCCAGCTTCTTGGGGATATACTTATCTAGGAACTCAGCCACCTATGGTTAAAAAATTATATCAACAACCACCACCAGTGGCTATTTATTCTTGAATTCCCTACCCTAGGAATGCTTTTGTACCTTGGAGACAACCCAATTGGTCCAATGTCCCATCATATGGAGGATATTTTGTTAATACTGCTGGAGGATATGGTGGTTTACCTTCCAAGGGACCCCCACAATGACCTGGAGGACCTGGTGGACCATTTGGAGGACCACCACCTAGAGGCCCACCACCACCACCTAAAAGTGGAGGACCACTGCCTAGAGGACAAACACCACCACCACCACCTCCTGGAGGACCACCACCACCTCTTGGAGGACAACCACCACCACCACCACTGGAGGACCGCCACTACCAACACCACCTTCTGGAGGACCCCCTCCTTTGGGTGGCCCACCTCCTCATAGAAATTATAGAAATCAACAACCTTTTCAACAAGCTTCGGGGGAATCATCCATACCCATCTATCAATATGCATATGGTCCTACTGGCCATCAAATGCCATACTAGTAATACCAGTATCTACAACCAAATCAACAACTTCCATTTCTAGCTACTTTAGATCTGTGAGACTTGTCAAGATTTATAAATGACCCAATCCATCATGACCCCTCTTGGCCTGCCATTCCTATAAACATGCCTTCCGATATACCCAAGTTTGATGGTAAACCAGGTGAAGATCCAAAAAACCATGTGATAACATTTCACTTATGGTGTTCATCCAATTCTTTGATGGAAAACTCAATCCATCTACAGCTTTTTCAAAGATCCCTCACTGATATTGTTGCAAAGTGGTACATTGAGTTACCACAAAACTCTTTTTGGGACTTCAATGCCTTAGAAATGGTGTTTTTAACACACTTTCAATTGTCAATCCGGTATTAAACAGGTAAATACCTTTTGAATTCACTTTGACAAACCACATCAACTCACATCTTCGATCATATCCATGAATGGAGACTACGACAAAGGTTAATTAAGGCCCCCATTCCTAATCAGTTGCTCGCTGATTGGTTTACAAAGTCTTTACTTCCACCTATTGCTAGAGATGTTTCCATGGGAGGTGTTGTTACTAAGAAGCAAGCTATTACACACACTTTTTACCTAGACTTGGTTTATTCCCAGTCAGGTACTCTGTATGATATGGTTCCCCATACTCATCAACCTACAACAGATCCATCAAGACCTGCAACTGAACCACCTGGTGATGGCATACTTGGTTCGGTTCAAACGCAAATGGTGGCCAAATCTTCTAACAAAAAAAATCAAACTACCACTCCATCAAATCAACCAGCACCATCTACCAAACCTGCATCCTCTCCTGTTTCTTCCACTGAAATAAACGCAATCCAATCAAATGACTCTTCAGGCGGAAAGAAGAAAGGAAAAAATAAATCTAAAAAACTTGATAATCAATAGGGAGGAAACAAAACATAGAACTCAGATGTTCATTCAAAAGGTAAGAAAAAAGTAAATTATCCTTGTTTAATTTGCGGAGGTGATCATTTTACAAAATAATTTCCTCGTCGTGAGGAAGTTGGTAATTTTTTGAAAACTTCACCCACCCCCATAGTTTTGAAAGATCCTTTCCCTTCCCAACAGTAGTTAATTGATCACAAGTCCTTGAATGAAACTTATTCATCTACTGATGAAGTTTGAATGATGTCTAGTGAAACGGTTAATTTAAACACAATATCACATAGTTATGACCCTCCTCCAGAAAATAAATCTGATTATGTTCCACCTGAAAAACCATCAGCTTCCACACCTCCTCCTAATAATGGTCTTCACATTGAAAAACTTATTCCAGAAGCAATTTTCCACCCACCAAAGGGTACTCTACATAAGTCCATAATCAATCCTAATGCTCATGCCGCTGAATATTATAATATTGTCAAAGATTTGGCCCAAGCACCCTGCGCTATGTTGGCTTTAGAGGTACTTCAAACCTGCCTAACTCAATGGAAAAACTTGCTTACTGCCCTTGGAGCTATGGATCCTAAAAATAGTAATATCATCACTTTCAAACTGGAGGATTTCAAGACGAGACTCTCACATTAGTTATATTTCCAGATTGCTACCAATATTGCTAGAAATACTATCCATCGTACCATTTTGGATGAGGGTGCCTCTACATTAGTTATGTCTTTATCTTGTTGGAGAGCCATTGGCTCTCCAGAAATCAACCATTCACCCACCACCCTTAAGGCTTTTGATGGTCACAGTTTTCAACACTATGGATTACTACCTGCCATCCATGTTGAACTGGGGGAAAGTCAGTCTCCATTAACATTGAAGTCATCTATGATCATTTATATTACAACTTACTCCTAGGTCATAATTGGTTCTATGCTATGCAAGCTATAGCATCGACCATTTTTCGGATCATCCAGTTCCCATTCCAAGGAAATATTTTTATAGTCGATCAGTTATATTTCATCACACCTAGTTCCATTACGAATGATGAAAATATTGTTCCACTCTTAAATACCCTACATTATAAGGATATTGGAGTAGGCCTTATCAAAGACTCTTCACTAATGGGAGTCTTTCCCTCATCTGATCCTACTCCTGCTTTGCAAACAACATCTATTAACATGATTTATACCTCTCATGCAGACAAAGGAAAAGAATTTGCTAATGAATCAACATCCTTTTACCCTTTCGAATAAATTTACAATGCAATCCAAGCTACCAGTGATTTCCCCCATCAATGACCATCTGTTGGTGGCCTCAGACCGCTATCACATGCCATACTAGCTCAAACCCCCCAACTGTCTCTAGATTATCTTTGACACACACTTCCTATGGATGAATCTATTATGGAAGTTATGTCATTAGAGGAGATGCCTTGGGAATATTATCATGACCAATCTTCTTTCCTTCCCCCTTTCCATATGGTAGAAGACTACTTCACCTCCACGGTTTCATATGATATAGTCATCAACCCTCAGTCTCTGATCCTCACTTGTAGTGTCGATTCTGAAGGAATTTTTTGTAACATTACAAAAACCATGCCTGTAGACATATTAGTGAAACCGATTGTTTCTAAGAACATTTTCATAGGACAGAACTCTTCACCTGAAGAGGTTCAAACATACACGTCCCTTTTCAAGGAGTTTAGAGATGTCTTCGTATGGAAATATGAATAAATTCCACGGATTGATCCCTCTATCGTTGTTCATGAGATCAAAACTTACCTCGATGCCAAGCCCTTCCATCAGAAACTATGACAGGTCCATCCAATAAAAGTAGTCGTTGTTAAAGAAGAAGTTGAGAAACTTGTGAAGGCTGGTTTCATTTACCCTGTACCATTAACTGAATGGGTGTCCAACATAGTCCCTGTGAACAAAAAAAAAGGTACTATTAGGTTTTGTATAGATTTTAGGGATTTGAATTGAGCTTGTCTAAAAGACAACTTTCCCACTCCCTATATCGATCAGATAATCGATACTGTTCCAGAAGCATTATTTTTTTCTTTATGGATCGGTTTTCCAGCTATAATTAGATTGAGATTCTCCCATCATACCAAAACAAAACAACAATTATTTTCCCTTGGGGGTAGTTTTCTTATCATAAACTACCTTTCAGTTTAAAGAACGTTGGCGCGACATTCCAACGTGCCATGTCCTATGCTTTTCATGACATTAAACATGTTATGGAACCTTATCTTGTTGACCTTCCTGCTCATTCCAAGCAGCGGGATATTCATGTCGATCATCTGCGAGTTGTGTTTCTTCGATGTCATCATTTTAATATTCATCTAAATCCTCATAAATGTGTTTTTTGTGTAGAATCTAGCTGATTTCTTGGATTTATTATTTCCAAAGATTGCATCCGTATAGATCCCTTGAAAATTGAAGCTATCTTAGCTCTACCTTCTACCACAAATGTAACTGAACTCCAAAGTTTTCAAGGTAAGGAAAAATTTCTACGTCGTTTCATCTGTAATTATGCAAAAAGGACACATGGTTTCATTAGGTTGCTCAAGAAAGATACCCATTTCATCTGGGATGATTTCATGGAATGAGCATTTGATAATCTCAAACATGCACTTACCCATGCACCGGTATTGCAGCCACTTAATTATGCTAAGGACTATTCCTTGTATGTGGCTGCATCCTTGTCTACCATAGGCATGGTCCCTATTCAAGTAGATGAACACGACCAAGAACATGTGATTTATTATGGAAGTAAGAGTCTTTTGGAATCCAAAAATTGATACTCACATGTGGAGAAAATCGCTTTGGCCATGGTTATCGTGGTCCAAAATTTTTGTCATTATATCTTTCTCCGCACCACCACTGTTTACGCGGATTCCAACCCCATGTACTACGTTCTTACATAGCAAGTGCTTGGGGGGGAATATTCACGATGGACTGTGATTCTCTAGGAATTTGAGTTAGAATTCGCTAAAAGCACTTCTAAGAAGTCTCTCGTCTTTGTAGAGCTTATATGTGACCTTCCCTATACTACTGAGACTATAGAGCCCTTTGATTCATTTCCTGATGAGTCATTGTTTCTCATTATTATGAATTACCAATTATACAGAGATATCATTTTGTATCTCCATACATTATGATACCATCCCACTGCTCCTAGATATGAACGTCGTCGCATTCACCACCAAGACAAAATTTATCTTATCTTGAATGATGCCCTATACCACCCCGGTGTTGACTCCATCTTACGACATTTCCTTACACATGAGGAGGCTGAGATTGTTTTAAATGATTGCCATGCTGGAGCTTGTGGCGCTCATCTCTCTGGGTTGGCTACTTCCCAAAAAATATTCTATGCAGGGTATTTTTGGCCCTCTATTTTCAAATATTGCATTGAAACAGTCAAGAAATTCCCACCACATCAAATGTTTACTTCCAATAAATGCACACGTACAGCTCTGCTCCGTCCCATTGTAGCAATTAGCCACTTTGCAAAATGGGGCATAGACTTCATGCACTGTAGACCTACCTCAACCGAGGGGCATGGCTACATTATCGTGGCTGTAGACTATTTTACAAAATGGGCTGAGGCAATGCCCACATATGCTGAAGAACGTAAGACTACTGCACTATTCTTATTCAACCATATCATTATGAGATTCAAGATTCCTAGGGCCATCGTGACCGATCATGGATCACATTTTCAAAAAAAAATGATGGTAGAGCTTAGTGTAAAATTAGGGTTTCGTCACCATAACTCTACACCATACTATCCTTAGGACAATGGCCGGGTTGAGGACAATGCTTCATTGGATGGTAGGGAAAGCCAAGTTAAATTGGCATTTACAGCTTTTCTCTGCACTCTGGGCTTATAGGACTACTGTTAAAACTTCCACCGGTTTTACACCTTTCCAATTAGTATACAGGTCGGAAGCTACTCTCCCAATAGAGTGTGAAATCCCTTCTTTAAATATTTCTGTGAAACTATTATGCAACTCTACTATAGAGGAAGAAATATTCCTACATCTAAACAAATTTGATGAAACTCGATGCGATGCTTCCTTAGCTAATGAGGCACATAAACAATGAATGAAAGTTCAATATGATAGGACTGTCCAACCCCATTCCTTCAATGAAGGAGACCTGGTATTGACTTATGACCATAATCATGACAAGCTGGGGGCAGGAAAATTTGAGTCCATGTGGCATGGGCCCTATATTGTCATTCTCGTTTTAGAGAAAGGGGCATATGAATTGGTTGATTACAATGGGATACCTTTGGGAGAGCCCCGAAATGGGCTCTACCTCAAAAGATACTATGCCTAGGTTATCTAGCATAAGGTCTTTGTAAATATTGCTTATATTTTGTTGTGTGTCTTAGCTTTGATAAGTGTGTCTTTTATCTGATTCAAAATGTGTTTTTCATAAAACCCTACTTATGCATGTCTTCTGTCTGATAGACAGATGACTTCCTTCATTGGTTTTGTTGATGGTACTCATCGATAAACACTTAATCTTGCATCAACAGCTTGGGTACTATACTATTCTACAAGTGAGCTAGTGAGTTAAGGGGGTATTCTTTTAGGTCCCTCCACCAACAATTTGACGAAATATCAAGCTGTGATCATATTGTTGACATAATCCCTAGCTAATGATGTAAGGGAAATTAGGGTTTACCTAGACTCTAAACTAGTTGTTCAATAGCTTAATCGAGTCTACACCATTGGAAATCCCATGCTTCTTCATACTTTTCGAAGAGTTAGGTTGTTAGATAGTTATTTTGATAAAGTTACATATCAACACATTCCAAGACATTTAAATGATGTGGCAGATTCCCTAGCTAACTTTGTCTTAGATTGGCATATTGCTCATTTTTAAAAGTCCATTTGAAACATAAACAACACATGTAAATTCATAAGTAGATGATCATCTCACACATCCCATTTACCACACACACAACTTTAAATATAAGAGCTTTTCATATATATATATATATATATATATATATATATAAAGTTGTATCACTGAGATACAAAATTTGGGCTGATGCATCTCTAGCTTTCAGTTCCCGTTCAGGACCATAAAAATTTAAAAATACATATACATAGGGAAAAATTTGAAGCTTAGAAGCTTTCAGTAATACATATACAAAAAGTGAAAATCAAGGCAGACTAATCCTCATGATGCTCATGGTAGCATGCAATGGCTTGGGACACTCTACGGAGTAACCTAGAGAACCATCTAGAGACACCTGCAGTATGGCACTGATAACGCCTAGGTACCTCCCTAGTAGTCATGTTAGGGATGCCCACAGTCAAGTGTTGTATGTTATCCTTGAGATCTCAGAGCTCTTCATCAGCTTCAGAGGGATATAATGATCATATCCCTGGTACTTGCTCGCCTAGCAATAGGCAACATCCCTGTTGGATGAACTGATCCAATGCTTGCATGAATTTTTTTTTATCGCAATACTAGAAAATAAAAAATGAAATAAATACAAAAAAAAATTAAAAACACAAGTGGATAATGTATTTTCTTACCTCGGTCATCCCATAATTCTCCATCAGGTAAAGCCAGCTCTAGGTCATCACAAAATTCTTCCACTTCATAGGCATAATTCTCCACCATAAGTAACTGGTTTCTCAACCAGCGAAACAAGCCTGACCCGTAGCTAACTTTGGGCCCTCCACCTCCAAGACGAGGCATGGTTGTAACCCATGCACACATCCTTGAATCCTCAGGATCAAGTCTGGTAATGGTCACCTATGGTCTCATGTGAGGTACCCACTGTAAGATAAAGGACACTATCACTGCTCCATAGCCAAATTGCTTCAATGTTCCTCTTTTTCACTTGTTTAATTGACTCTTCAGACATACTAGCATGCCTTCACACTAGTTGAAGACAATGGGTTGCATGCATTGTAAAGCATATAGCATATGTGATCTACTGGTAAGGTGGGAAGCCCTAGTACTTTCCACCTTGCCCATAGTGTACAACACTATCCTCAAGGGAAGATATACTAGAGACTTGATTTGTACCTTCCCCGATTGGGACTGTGTACCTAGTGAGAAATGCTGATCAATAATATCATCCAAGGAGTCTTCCCCTCCTCGTGCTCTAGATAGAACTACTAGGATTATCCTCATAGATAAACTGGTCAGAAAATAAGTATCCTTGACCGCTATAGGTAGGATATGGACTCCCACCACAAAATTATCTTGGTCGGGATCCCACATATCTATGATATATTCTAGTAGTCGGATATGTGCTTTCATCCCAGGTATCTGAAAATACTTAAGAAGCTCACAATTCCGTAGAGCCTCAATGGTGGTTGGATCATTTGTAGCCTGGTTGTCTGGGACTTCATGTACCCTTTCCTTAAAAATTACCATGATGCACCTGTAACATGAAAATTTTGTAGTTAGAAAACATGTCATGGTTAAAAGGAAGAAAATCAAATGAAATTACAAATTACAAAGCAAGAAGAAAAACATGGAAAATTTGTTTTTTGGTGGATTGGGGTTTTTGTTTTCTTTCTTTCTCCTCCTATAGTACTGCTATTCGTAGCCCAAAATGCATTGTGGTGCTACATCCTGTGGCTTGCAGAGTGTCGGGCACCTATCTGTTGTGGACAGAGCACCTATGGTGCTTCTATCCCAGCTTGACAGAGCACCATCGAGGGCTCTACCCGATGGCCAAAGACCTTACGGGAAGAAAACATTTTCCTTCTAATACGGCCAGAAACCTCTATTTGGATGGTTAATCCCCTACCCTACCATTGCAAAAGATAAATCTACCTATTATCTTTCCTTTTAAACTATCAAAAACATTTTAGGTACTTGGAATTAAACAATGCAAAAAAGAGAAAAATGACATTTTGTGAACATAGAGGGGGAAAGAAACAAATGCTTACCTCTTCTAAGGAGAATGAAGAACAATGTGGTGAAGAACCCTTGCAAAATCACCAGAGGAAACTCTTGCTATTAAGGCCAACTACCAAAACTCACCAATGGTAAAAATGTATTACCTACCCTTCTATTTATAGAATATTTGGAGTTTTAAAAAATGCATTGTAATTTATTTGATTTTGAAATCCAAATTATTTTGGTAAAAGTGGGTTTTTATTTTTTACTTTCTATAGTTTTGGGAAAATAGATTTTAATGGTATTTTTTGAGTTTTTTACGTAAAAATTGGGTCATGGCTACGATGTAAGCTATTTTTGTCATTTTAGAGCTTAGAGAAAAAATGAAAAAGTATTGAGCGTCGTTTTACACTTTTCACATGCTCATTAAAATTCCAGTAGAAGGGTGTCGAGTATACATTTTCACTTTTTCAGACTCTTTAAAAGTGGATTATGAAAAAGGAACCTAGTTTAGGAGTTATATTTAAGCTCTTTTCAGTCTCCTCAAAACACAAAAAGATTACCAAGAAAACTTGTTGCGTTCACGCTTGTAAAAGAATCAAAATGGTCGACTAGTCGGGGGTAGGTTATCTCTTTCTCGGACCAACTCGCCTTATTTATGAAAAAGGACCTCTTGGAGTCTTCTTAGTCATTTCAGACTCTCTAAACATGACACGACAAATGAGTTTTATTTCATTGGACTCATAAAACAAAACGATGAAAGGCCCTATTTGGGAATGAACCCCTCCTTTCTCAGGTTCATGAAAAATATGAGAATGGAATCATTAGTTGTTGAGCTTTAACGAGTGCTTGTTTTGACTTGTTAAAATTCAAAGAGGCACTCACCTATCGAGGTGGGGAAATTAAAGGAAATGGGAATGGTTTTCATTTGTTTATATGGAAGTAATCTATAGTCCACCTTTGAACATGGCACCTATTTGCATTTGCATATCTGAACAGTTGGGTTTTCAGCTTGTCTCTGAGTCGATCCACTTTCGTGAGTCACCTGACTCCTTTGAGTCAATTCAAAGAATTCTTTTTCATAATCCTTGCATTACACCTAGTTCTATTCTCGTTAAGTCAATGCTACCAAGTCATGTGTCATGTCATCATATTGTTCAAAGGATGTCTCTCCCAGAAAAATAACTCATCAGTAACTTCAATTGTCCTGAAAAAGTTAGTCATGTTTGATTCAGTCTCGTTACTTCAAATGAATTTTTGTTCCTAGTTTTGTGTCACTGATGTGGGTATCATCATGGCCCTCCTTTGAGAATTATATTCCTGCCAACTTCAAGTCATTATCCAAGAGTTATACCTAGACACCTAGATAGTACCTTGGGCCTACATGCCTCAATGGCAAGTTACCTTGCTTTCAACATGAGTTTACATCATTGACTCTTGATTGAAAGATCTCATCGAATGTTTGACTTCAAGTCCTTTATTCACATTCGATGGTATGTATTGAGATACCTTGGGAATCATTGACATCGATGGTGATTTCCCTCACACTTGTTAACAGTTTACATTATTGACTGGTAATCAAGTGGTTTCTACCATGTTCGATGTCAAAACATTGTAATCACATGGTTAGATTCGTACCATTTGGGGATTGGAATGAAGAGCCTAAGTGGTTAGGATAATATCATCATTTCCTATGCTCAGGTTGTGTTTGGAGATCATTTAGAGTCATGACACGGATCCATATTATATGTCTGGTGGCTGTGTTTCGTATTGAGGTTGAGAGATATGGATCTACTTTGTATATTCCGTATCTATTTCCTACCTCCTATAGAAATTATTCATGGATCTACAGTGTATTATTGGTAGCCATGACGTGGTCATCATCATAGATATGCAATGTATTGGTCTGCAACTATGATTGGTTTGGATAAGGTTTGTTACTGGTCCTGTATGAGTTTGTCTCTATTTTCCTTTTTATCAGATGAAAAACATTGCAAACTATTTCACCTATCACCTTCTTCTAGCTCCATACTTTGAGGGCATTTTGTTGCACCTATAAATCTCACATTGCTTATCAGCCTCCATGAGAATTTCACTTTGCCTTTCAACCACCCAGAAAGCCTGACTTGAGTCACCTTGGTTAATATTTTCCTAGACCTAGAAGGGACGACACCTTATTGTTTTTTGCATAGAGCGTCGGCGACGCCTATCCCAGTTCAGAAAAAAGCATCGTTTTCCCTCTTCTTTGGAAAAACCCCTAGGTTGGCTCCTTTGTCAGTTTTTCTAAGAGTGATAATGATGAGTAAATGAGAAAATAAGATGTTTCTATAAGCTTCCATGTGGAAACCTCCATAAGGTTAGTTCCCATAGTCTTGGGACAGGTGGAATTTTCCTTCCTCACCTATAGGGATCTTATCCTATATTTTTTCGAAGACATCTCTTGAGTTCTAGACCTATAAATGAAGCCTTCATGGGGAAAGTGAAGGAGGCGAGGAAAAGCACCCTTATGCTACTAGTTTGAAGTCTGAATCAGAGGCAAAGTAGAGTTAGCTTGTGGCTGGAGAGGTCTTCATAGTCATAGGATATTGTAGACATTGTTGTTGAGATCAAACCCATCGACATCAAGGATTTTGGTTGTACTTATTTCTCATGCATATATTAATACAAATACATTTCCATTTCCTATATTTGATCGTATTGATTGTAATTAGATATTATTGGATTCCTTGGTCACCAATATGAATAGTCAATTTATCATGATGCTCTCATCCCTTTTATTTGTTTTGTGATCTATTTTGCAGCTATTGAACTATTGCAAGGAATTTTTGGAAATAAGACAAATAGATCTAAGGTTGAGGTATAGTGTCTCTCATGTTAGTTGATTTGATTATTCAAGGAAAGGATATGTTGCTATGTATTTTTGTTCTATAGTTGTGACTTACATTGCAAAGGAACAAGTAGTGTCCACACTGATTGAGAATTCCTGGTAATAGACTCCTAACAATTATACTCCCTTGAATGTCCCACATGTTCTTGTGGTTCGTTCCCCTTCACCTACCGTGTCTCTTTCCTCTGAACATTGTGACGAATTTCAGTCGTTTGAAAACCATAGCGTAATCTCCTAATGAGGAAGCTTTGGGGGCATGTCTCCTGTAAGGGGGAAACCCACCAACCTATGGACATCATGTTGGATTATAAATTCTAGTGAGCATAGTTCTATTTCTATGTCAAGTTCGTTAAAAAATGAAATAGATGCCTGTGAGCATAGTTCTCTTTCTATTTCAAGCTCGTTCAAAAATGAAACAGACTCATGTGGGCATAGTTTTCTTTCTGTGTCGATCTCGTTAGAAAATTAAATAGATGCCTATGAGCATAGTTAATTTCTATGACAAGCTCATTAAAAAGTGAAACAAATTCTTGTGACCATAGTTCTCTTTCTGTTTCAAGCTTGTTCAAAAATGAAACATATGCATGTGAGCATTGTTCTCTTTCTGTGTCAAGTTCATTAAAAAATGAAACAGATTCCTGTGAGCATAGTTCTCTTTCTATGTCAAGCTCATTAAAAACTGAAATAGATGCATGTGAGCATAGTTCCCATTATGTGTGAATATTGTTACAAAATGAAACAGATGCCTTTGAGTATAGATCTCTTTCTATGTTAAGGTCATTAAAAAATGAAACGGATTCTTGTGAGCATAGTTCTCTTTCTGTGTCAAGCTCATTAAAAAATGAAACAGATGCATGTGAGCATAGTTCTCTTTCTGTGTCAAGATCCTTAAAAAATGAAACAAATGCTTATGAGCATAGTTCTCTTTCTGTGTCAAGCTCGTTAAAAATGAAATAGATGCCTGTGATCATAGTTCCCATTGTGTGTCAAACACGGTTAAAAAATGAAATAGATAGATGTGAGCATAGTTCCTATTCTTTGTTTCAATCTCATTAAAAAATGAAATAGATGTCTATGAGAATAGTTCCTATTCTTTGTTTCAATATCGTTAAAAAATGAAACAGATTCATGCGAGCATAGTTCCTATTCCATGTCAAGCTTGTTAAAAAATGAAACAGATGCTTGTGAGCATGGTTCCCATTCTGTGTCAAGCTTGTTAAGTAATGAAACATATGTCCTCAAGCATAATTACTCTCTATTTCAAGCTTGTGTAAAAATGAAATGGGTCCCCACAAGCATAGCTCCTATTTTGTTTCAAGCTTGTGTAAAAATGAAACAGGTGAGCTTGAGCAGAGTTCCTTTTTCGTGTCAATATTGTTAAAAAATGAAACAGATTCTTCCATTGTGTCAAGACTCAATTTTTGAACCTTCTTTTCATCTTCGTGCAAAGAAGACGAAATGAAGCTTGGGGGGCATGTACCCTACCTCTTTATATTGGAATTAAGTTACTTGAAAATTATATCGAGGGAAAGTACCAACCACTAGACATCATGTTGGGATATCACTTGTCAGTGGGAGTCTTTTTTAGCATACTTTCTTTTAGTTTTGAGCTCTTTAAACCATGAAACGACCTTTTGAGCATAGTTCTTATTTTGTGTCAAGCTCGTTAAAAAATGAAGCAGATACCCTGAGCATTCTTCCAACTGATATTCGATCTTGTTAAAAATAGTAAGATGGTGTTGATCTTACTTTTCATTTTTCGTGCTCTGGTTAAAATATGAAAAGTGGTTTGAGCTTACTTTATCGCCTTTTCGTGCTCTGTATTCAAACATGAAAAAGGTTCTGGGTGCTTTTTATACCTTTGGCATGGTCATTAAAAAATTGGTGAATAGGTATCAGGTGTACTTTTACTGTTTTTCAGACTCGTTAAAATTGGATTTTGAAAAAGAACCCTAATAGAGTCCTCTTTAATATATTTTCGGACTCTTCAACTGTGAAAATCTTGATGAGTGAAATTTTCTTCTTCATGTTGGTAAAAGGACCAAAAGAGTCATCTTCCTAGTGATTGTTACCCCTTTTTTGAACCAAGGGAACTACTTACAAAAACATTATATTCCAACCAATCATGACTGGAAGAGTTCTCCTAGGAATTAGTTTTATACTTTTTTGGGCCTTAGGGACTAAATTTACAAAAAATTCCATTTTGGAGTCTTGTTAGTCATTTCAGACTCTCTAAACATGAAATTAGAAATGAGTTTACTTTCATCGAACTCATAAAATCAAACGATGAAAGACCCTTTCTCAGAATGAACCCCTCCTTTATTAGGTTCATAAAACATATGAGAATGGACTCATTGCTTGATGAGCTTTAACGAGTGTTTGGTACCCTCTTTGAACTTGTAAAAATGAAAAGAGGTACTCATCCTTCGTGATGGGGAGATTAAGGGAATAGTTTGTGTTTCATTGTATTTATGGCAGTACATAGTTACTCTTGAACATGGCACTCATTTACATATGCATTTAAGTACTTGGATATTTTGTTTGTCTTCGAGTCCTTCTAATTCCATGATTCTTCTTACCTCGTTTGAGTTTTCCAAGAATACTCTCGCTGTTAGTTGCATTGGGGGATTTGTATCATTCTCGTGTCAATACTACCAATTCATACCATGCCCATGTTCAAGAGAGATTTAGTCATCCGTTCATTATCTGTAGTCAATTTACCTTCTATCATGTTGGTCATCTCTGAGTCAGTTTTGTACATCACTCTGTTGTCCAGTTTACTCTAAAAAATCTTTGATCGTGTTTCATGTTGATGATGGGGGATTCATCATGGTCCTCCTTCAACAAGTCTATTCCTATCAACTTCAATGCCTCATCCATGAATTAGACTTAGAAACCAAGACAAGTATCTTGGTCCTACATTCCTTAATGGAAGGTTACCCTGCTTTCAACATGAGTTTACATCATTGATTCTTGATTGAAATATTCTACCGAGTGTTCGAATTCAAATGCTTTTTTCACACTTGGAAGGATGTATTGATATACCTTGAGAATCATTGACATCAATGGTGATTTCCCTCTCACTTGTCAACAGTATACATTAATGACTGGTAATCAAGTGGTTTCTATGATGTTCGACATCAAGACATTGTAATCACATTGTTAGATTCATATCGTTACGGGTTCGGCTTGAAGACCCTAGGTTATCTGGTATCTTGCTTAGGTTATGATGGAGTTTATTTGAGTCATATTACATGGATCCACTTTGTATTTGTCTTGGCTATGTTATCATCTCATCGTGGATCTACATTTGTGTCTAGTAGCCATGATTGTGTTCAGTCAGTCTCTACTACCATGGATCTGAATTGTATTGGTAGACAACCATGTTATGAGTCATATGAGATTTGAGTTAATTGTATTGTAGCAGCTTCCATCCAATATCCTTGCCTTTGATTTATTCACTTTGCAAAGAATTCACCTACCACATTCCTCTAACTTCATGCTTTGGGGGGCATTCTGTTACACCAAAATCTTGTAATCTTTCTCCATGTGTCAACCTTATTCCTAATCCCTAAATACCCTCTTCTAAACAAAACTGATTTTGAGGTTATTTCTACCCTTTTTTTCCCCTTCAGGAGGGTTGGTGCTCTTCCTCCTAAGGAAAGGTTTGAAATCCCCTTGCTGGCACACTTTCCCTTCATGCAAGGATTTCCATTGGCACCTTTTATCCTAAGAAAAGGTGTGTCGAAGCTCTGTCTCCTACTGTTAAATGCGCCAAGGTGTTTAGAGTGAAATAAACGAGGTTTCGAGACCCTTCTCAAAGGTGCATGAAGTGGAGGATCATCCCTAGTTTCTAGGTGAGGTTGCATTCATTTCCCTAACTTATGGGGAAGATCCCTTAGACCCCTCCTCTTAATCCTCAACCTACTCTATTCCTTTAGCCTTATAAATTGAACCCTCTCTCCATTGTGAAGGGAGGGATGACTATGGTACTCTTATGTTGGTGGAATTTCTGGGTGATCCCTATCATTCTTTGGGAGGAAAAATGTCATCCTTTGGGAGGCATACTATCTTGCTTTGGAGGCTTGGATTGGATTGTTGGATGGATGATTACAATGTTAAGGCTAGGTTGTGATGTTCTTTCCTATGTAATTCTATGTATCTCCTTGATTACATTAATACAATTCTATTTCCATAAATGTTACCGTGTTGATGATGTTTAGAGATTTCCTCCTTAACTAATAGATTAGATCAATTCATGTTTAGATACGCATGTATTGTTTTCTTGTTTCCATTTTCTCTACATGGTTTTGCAGCTCAAGATATGAAGGCTCTAGATATTGGATCAACAAAGAGAGAAGAGGATTTGCATACCTCGGGTAGGTGATCTATCTGTTGGATTTCATTTCTATTTTGATCTAGGAAAGTAGGTTGTATTTTGTACTTAATTTGTTCTAGATCCACTTGGACTAGGGAGATCTCGCTTGAGTTCGCTTGAGTATATTTATCCACTAACACCAGTACCCTAAAAAAGTGTCCTTGGTAGGTTGAAGAAGTTAGAAGAGTCCAAATGACTCTTTAAATGGTCATTTGTGTTTTATTGAGGTCATGGTACCCCAAGAGAAGGTCTATCATACCCACAGGTGATGTCATGATGGATCTTGACCCTTGGAGGTCTCCTGGTGTGGTTGACGTGGTTGAAGAAGCCTATGAAGGACCTTGCTTGATGAAGAAACTATGAAGAAGCCCTTGGACCCAAATTTGATGGATTAATTGTCCTTCTCCCCTTAAAGGTGATAATGTCATCATTAATGACTTAATGAACATCTTGATGCCTGTGTAGCCCTTATTGGGTCCATGGAACTGTTAGATATGGTAATTATGCATGAGAAGGCCTGGTACCCACATAAATGGAGGCATGATGACCCTTGGACACTATATGATCATTGATGGTCCATTTGGAAATGATTTGGGTCTAGGAATCCATACATATGGTGGTTTGTAATGGCATGATTGTTGGATCCTTTGATACGATGGAATATTTGGTCATGATTCCCTCATCACTTGGTGATGGAGTCCTATGTGATAGGCTTGAATTCCATGGAAAGTATCTTGTTTAATTATTATATGATACCTTTGAAAGAGTCCTTGAAACCCTTGCATGTGGTGCCTTGTTTCTTGAACCATGATGATGTATGGTCCTATTTGTGGTTATATGGATATTTGGAATTATATGGACGTAAATCCCACGCACGTGCCTTGATATGATGAAGAATATTTTGAAACTCTTGTAGTTGGTGGTATGGTCTTTGGCACCCTCATGTGTGGGGTCTTTGACGTCCTGTAAATATTGAATAATTTAAGGATATTAGACCAATAATTTTAAAATAAACCCATCATAAATATATATTCCTTGTCAAGCCATTTCCTTTGATATGTGGAGCATCTTCTATCTCCTTACAGTTGAAGAGATATAGATTTTTGAAGTTAGTGTACCACACCTTTTTGGGCCAGCTAACCAAACAAATAGAATTTAATTATTTGTGATTTTGATTTGCATGTCAGCCTAGTTTGAGGTACTAACTTTCCTTCACAACCTATATAAATATAATATTAAACATTTCATTTGTTCATCATCAATTCTCTCAGTATTTTCACAACTCTCGGAAAAAAGTGGGAAACTTTGTGGAGGAAAAATTTATGGGAATATTCACTAAAATTAGCATAAACGGAATCAAAATTACAAAATTCTTGGCTTGTTTGAAATCTTATTACGAGGTTTATGTGGTGACATGATCTAGAGCTTATTTTGGTTTTTCTATTGTTTCTTCATCTTGTGATCTTCAAAAAAGTATGGTTCATTCTTACGGGTTTCTCTTGTGATGGCACATGTCTCTCATGGATAGAGTTCATCTTTGATCTGACTATGTGAGCCTATATATTGGTATATATAAATAAAGTCATTGAATGTGTTATGGAGGCTATTTTCATGGTTATCTTGGAATATATCTTGATGTGATCTTGATATAGATCTTGATGATTATCTTGGATATTGTTGGCATAGATTTTGGTGTTTATCTTGAATTTAGTATAGTGTAGTATTGAATGAGAAGTTGACATGTAAATAATATATCTTGTGAGTTATTTCTTTGATCACCCTAAGTGTTTTATTTGAAAAATAGTTTGAGAAGTGTTGATCATTGTGTCTTTGACCTGAGTGGAGATGGACTGTTATTGACTGTTAATGACAACCTTTGACAGTATTGTAAGTGACTATTTCCTTGCTATTTGCTTTGATGAATTGAGTTGACTGGAGTGATAAATCCTTTTTTGTGTAAGAGTTTATGAGATTTATTGAGTTTGACCTACATTTTTAATTCTTTTATCTTCTTGGTTGAGGTTAGTTTTTGAGGTTTGTCATGTTTAACTGTCAAGTCTTCCTTGACTATGTTTGAGGTTGGTTTTGGTGTCATTGAGTTGAGTGTTATTGGAAAAAGTTTGTTTGAACACATGTGAAGTCTCTTGGTTTCTAAAATGTGTTTCTTACTTGATGTACTAGGCCAAGTAAGAAGGGTTTCTTGGCCATCTTCTTATTTGAAGTTGGTTGGTTGATGTTTTCTGTCAAGCTTTGGTTGACTGAGGTGTTCCTGGAGCCTTGAGTGTTGGTTATGGTGTCACCGAGGTGAGTAATACTGGGTGAGGAAATCCATAGTGTTGGCAGGGGTTTTGGGGTAAGTGAGTTGCATAGTACCATGGAGGCTGCGCAAGCTCACGCGACACGGCGCAAGGAAAAGACAATGTGATGGGCGGAAAACAAACCATTTTTTAATATTTTATGCATCTTTTTGTATCAGTTGACCACATTCTGTGGATATAGGTCATTAGTGGTTAAATCAGTTAGGATCTAGTTATAAGTGGACCATGAATGTAAAGACACAAGCCTACATATAGAATTAGAATTGCAAAGGATAGAGAGAGAGAGAAGTGACAGTAGAGAGAAAGTGAGAGATTGAATCTTTCGTTATCTGTATCTGACCTTGTGGGCCAATATTTCTCTCGTTGTGGAGAAAAAAAGCTATTTTTTTGTCTCTGTTGCACAAAAACTAATATGATATGATGGATGTTGAGTTGAACCACTATTGTATTTTGTCTCTTTCTGTATTTATGTACTATGATGTCAATGTCTCATGATTATATTTTCTGAATAAAGAATGTGATACTGTTGCGATGAGTAGATGAATGATACAATATGTTTGATCTGTGGTTGTAATGGTAGATCTGTGATGAATGTTGCGATATTTGATGAATGGCTCTTCTAGATCTAATAGTTATGCTGATAAATCATTGATGCCCCAATCCTCCTCCTTACTGTTGAAAAATTGGTTTCGACAGCTCTCCCTCGAACATCTCGGGTGAGACTTCATCCGCTCCCTGGGTGTTTTCGGGCAAAGTAAAACCGGTCTAGGCCGGTGCTCAGGGAGATCACATAGGTTGGGTGTTGATAGAATGAGAAACCATGTCGATGAGGCTTTATTGATGGGTTTTTTCCAACAAATGGTTCTTTTCGAGGAACCTCATCGCGGCTGAGAGGAGGGTATGTTGTGGCATCCGACGAAATAGGAGATCCAAGATTGGTTCGACCTAAGACTGGTAGAGCTCGTTGAAGCCAATAACCAAAACCTAACGTTGATGAAAACTGGATGGTTGGAAAGATACATTCATGACAGTCCTCATGAATGGTTTTTCTGTGAGTTTACCATCATACTCTATGAGTGGTTGGCGCGATTCACATACAAGAAGTGCAACTTCCAGGGAGGAGAGCCGACATCCTGGACTCTCGAGCTGATTCAGGAACTACAAGATATGGATAAAAAGGCATCATGGGCTGTCAAGTTTGGTTAGATAGTATTCTGGAATGATACATCACTGAGTCTGTGGTTGATACCAACAAGTCCTACAATGAAGTAGAATGGGAATTCTTCAATGGACCATGATGTATGTTCTTGTTGTCTCTGCAATTGTCTATCAAGATGCTTGTTTGTGAGAAGGGCATAGTAAAGATGCACCTCGAGTAGTAAAAATATGGTCTGCAGAGGCTGTGAACACCGCAATAGAAGGGGGGAGACGAATGGAAAGATAAAGGATAGATGGGTGTAAGTTTCAACGAGACTGTGAGGGTAGCTGAGGAAGAGAGTGGTTGTACAAGGGGAGGAGAAAGGTTCTGAGTAGAGAATAGGTAGAGGACTAGGGAAGGTCCTACTATGTTCGAAACATAAGACCACGAAGGAAAACCACACAAGACGAAGCGAACCTACAGTGACAAAGAGGACGATAAGACCCAGGCTAGGCCCATGGTAGAAGCAAGGTCAAACCCCGGTAGCAACGTTTCCACACCTTCACGCACTACTCCACTATCAGGAAAATATACGCAATCTATGTCGACATGTCCAACATGCCAAGCGGCCTCCAGTAGTAAAGCAACATCTGTAGGAAGAAGGTCTAAGATTGCAGGAGACAATATGAAGCTACCTATGTTCCATGGAAACAACACTGATGACCCAAAACAATATTGGTTCTTATGTGAGGTAGTATGGACTGCTACACAGACTATAGATGACAATGTAAAGGCTAGTTAGCGACCACCCTATGGGGCTGTGCACTTGATTGGTATGTGAGGTTCATTCAGGTTTCATAAAGGAACATTGCAAAGAATTTGAATGAGATGCAGAAGGGTCTTCTTGAAGAATTCAAGAAACCAAAATCTGAAGCATAGTACATTACAGAGCTGAAGGAAATCAAACAATTTCATAATGAGACAGTTTGGGACTTTGATTAGAGGTTTAAGATGCTGATGGAACGCGTCATCTGAGTGACGTCCAACACAAAGAATGGTTCATCGTGGCACTGGTCCCTCATATCTGACACCCATTAATGCAGCAAAAGATTGTGACACAGAGCAAGGCTCTGGAAATTGCAATGAATCTAGAGGCTTCACCTGTTGAAGAAATTGTTGTTAGCATGAACCAAATCTAGGCACAACTGGTGAACCTAACATTTCAATTACAGGATATCAAGAAGGTGAAAGATGAACATGACGATTTGTGGTGCACTCGGTGTCATATGGATGGACACACGAAAGATACCTGCCCTTCTTTCTGGAATTATATACTCTCAGGAGCACCTAACCCATTGAGTTACGGTGGTGTGCCGTGGTGTCACATATGTCAAGTATATGGGCATCGACATGAAGATTGTACCTACATGTAGAAAATGGTTACGAAGCCAGCAATATTATATTGCACCTTGTCGCTCATTTGGGAACTGGGATAAGGATTGTTGAGCTTATGATCTGCTTCAAGAATGGACATATATTCATACTTTGTGAAAGGTGAAGATCCTTGCATGGTGCCATAGCTGAAGGTGATACATTCACCACCTCAAGTCCAGTATATGCCACCACCATAGATGCAGTTTATTTCATTGTAACCACAGATGCAGGTTGCACCACAGGCACAGTTTGTGCCGTGACTGCAGTACACCCAAACCCAAATGGCTCTGCCACAACCACAATATGTCAAAGTAGCGCACTATGTTCAGTAGTAGCTAAATCCCCCACAACAACAAATAGCGCAACCCGAGTATCAACAGCAAGTATCTCAACGACAATATCAGCACCATAGAGGATTCTGCAGAGGATTCAAGGGAAGGTGAGGTTTCGGCCGTGGAGGAGGATGAGGTCATCCATCAATATAGTGTTACAACTATGGGAAATTTGGCCACTATTAGATGGATTTTCCCCATTTGAAATGTGTATATTGCACGGTGAATGATCATACTATTGAAAATTTCCCTTAGTTTATTACGAGATGGTAGGCCGATAATGTTCCTTTATTACAGAATCAGAACCAGTTCCAAGCCCAAAATCAAATACAGAACTAGTAGCAACTGCAAAATCAAGGTCAACCCCAAATTCCAATACAAAATTAGAATATCAATCAGCCTATGAATCCATCGGTGAATGAGAATGTACCTTTGAATTAGCCTCCTCCGCAAAACAAAAATCAACGGTTGACGCTTGTGACCATTCTAGCAGAGCGACAAACAGAGGATGTTGATGTCAAAATTGTTACTCGAGGAGGCATGAAGAATAGAGAATATGGAACATGACCATTAGTGCGATTGGCTAGAAAGAAGAAAGCATAGTTTGATATCACGACCAAGAGAGATACCTTTTTCGAGGCTCGCGAGTCTCTTGGAAGAAATCCTGGTAAGACACCTATTTTTGGCATGCCTTCTGCTTTTGATTCTTTGTTAGAAGTTAGACCATCGCGGTCATATGGTACCTTAAAATAGTTCTTCAAAAGTTTTTTATCCCTGGAAAGAGATCTTGGTGCTCTGGTTGAGATCAATAAGTTATTGCACCATCTAGATAGAGAGTTGCAGGACTCTGTGGTAAATTCTTTATAGAAGAAAAAGATGGGCAAGGAAATTTGGATGAAAATCCATATTGGGGACTATGAAGTCGATTCAGTTATTCTAGATCTTGGATCCGATGTGAATATCCTAACAAAACATACGTGGTACAATATGGGGGAGCCAAAACTTGGCTGGTCCCTAGTGCAGATGAGATTGGATAATTAGGCCAAAGTTCAACCAATCGGCCAGGTGTCAAACTTAGTCATAGATTTCGAAGGTATGAGGACTCATGTTGACTTCGATGTAATTGAAGTCATTGATGGAGGGAATCCTATCCCACACTGCTAGGGATTGGATGGGCAAATGACAACATGGTTGTGATAATTTTTAAGAAGCGGTTGATGACATTTAAGAACCAGGATATCCGAGTCATTTGAGAACCAGGATAAGTAGTTCATAAGGAGACCATTCATGAATGGGCACAGTTTCAATGATTGATGACTGTGTCCTTTAGAAATATGGAGGTATATCACACTGGGAGATATGATGGACATAATAACCCTTGTAGTCATCTGAGGGAATAATAGACATTGTGAGCATCGCGACCCCAGGATGAGTGGGTCCATGCTTTTATTCACACATTGGATGAAATTCCAAGGTCTTAGTACATATCAACATAATTGCGTAGAGAAATAACTACTTGGGAGGATTTGATTGTTTTCTTTGCACATACCTTTGTCTTTGCAGAGGTTAACAATGCACTACAAACTATTCGGGATGTAGTCTTGAAAGTTGTCCCACTCGCATATCCTATGGACCCACATGCGCATTGCCACATGCAATCGATGATGGAATGCTACAACATCTCTGGAAAGCTAGAGGATGATGATGAGTTGCGCAATATTAATATTCCGAAGAATGAAGGAACTTGGGATATTGCAGCACTGGATGTGTTGACTGATCCCATGACTCAACCGCTGAAGCTTAAGAAAGTTAACATTGGGACATAAGAGAATCATAAATTTGCAAATATTGGGGACTAATGGGATGAGGAGACCATGAGAAATATCACATATCTATTGCATGAGTTTCAAGATCTATTCCCAACCAAATTCTCCAAGATGAAGGGGATATTGGGTGACCTAGGGTAAATGAAAATCTTGTTAAAACCAGATGCAAAACCAATGTGACAGAGGCCATATCGCTTGAATCCACGATATAAAGAATGAGTCAAGGCTGAACTTGACTGGATGCTAGATGTAGGGTTATTGAGCCTATTGAAGAATTAGAATGGATAATTCCTATGCTGGTCCAAGACAAGAAGACTGGGGAAGTCCGAATTTGTGTCGATTTAAGAAAACTAAATGATGCTTGCATGCATGATCCCTTTCCAACACCATTCATTGATGAGGTTCTTTAAGGAGTAGGAAGTCAAGAAATGTAATCTTTTATAGATGGATTTTCTGGTTATCACCAAATAAGAATTGCAAAGGAAGAGGGCCATAAAACCATATTTGTCATCGAATGGGGTTGTTTTTAGTAAACAATGATTCCCTCTAGGTTGAAAAATGCACCTGCAATATTCTCTCAAGTTGTTGTCACTGCATTCAAATATTTTCTTTTGAAATTCCTACAAGTATATATGGATGATTGGATAGTCTACAGACTGATTAAGTATCACTTGGAAAACCTACGCTTGATGCTGGAAAGGTATCGACAGCATCAGATCACCTTAAATTCAAAGAAGTGAATCTTTTGTGCACCATTTGGGATGATGTTGGGTCATATTGTTTGTAAGAAGGGGATTTTGGTTGATACAGTGAATATTGCACTCATCCTAAGCTTGCTGCCACCTACAAATACGAAGATGCTTAAAGAAACACTAGGACACACTAGGTACTATCGCAAGTTCATCTGCGGTTATGTTGCGATTACTGCCCCCATGGAGAAAATGTTAAAGAAGGATGTCACATTCGTATGGAGCCAGGAATTTCAAAACAAATTCGACACATTCAAGGCTAGGATGGCTTCAGCACCCATACTTGTGTTCCCTGACTGGAACAAGGAGTTTCATGTCCATGTCGATACCTTGTCCGTTGCGCTAGGAGTGGTACTTGCACAACCAGGAGAAAGAGATTTGGATCACCTAATTTCCTTCGCTGGTGGGAAGTTATCCTTTGCTGAGAAGAATTACATGACCACAAAAAGAGAGGGGTTGGCGATGGTATATGCATTGCAAACGTTTAGGCATTATCTCTTGGGCAGTCACTTCAAAATGTTCACTGACCATTCGGATTTGAAATATATGGTTAATAAGCCTGTGTTGGGGGGGGAAGATATGTTGCTGGCTACTTCTCCTTCAGGATTTTGATTTCGAAATAATTGTGAAGCCAATAAGCCTGAATGTTGGTCCTGATCATCTGTCCCTCATTGAAACAGGTGAAGAGCCCACCAATATTAACGATGGTTTTCTAGATGCGCAGTTGTTTTGAGTTGATATCACAGATGACCATTATGCACCGATAATTCAATTCTTGGAAACCAGAGTTGCACTAGAGGAAATGTAGACCAGTGAGAATAAGTAGTTGGTTGTGAAGGATTTGGATTTCCAGTTGATTGTTGGGAAATTATACAAACTTGGACTAGATGAAATCCTGTGATGGTGTGTTCTACCTCATGAACTAGGGAAAATTCTGGCAAAAACACTTGCAAGTGTTGTGGGTGGACAATATGGAGGATGGGCTACCACACATAAGGTACTGTGCACTAGGCTATGGTGGCCTACTTTTCATAATGATGCTATAGACTATGTGCAAAGCTGCGATGTATGTCAATGCGTCAGGAAACCATCGTGGTGAGATGAGATCCCACTTGTACCATAAGTAGCTTTGCAACTTTTCGATAAATGGGCAGTGGACGTTTTGAGTCTAATCAACCCGCCAGGAAAGCGAACCGATGAATGATACATCATCATAGAAACTAACTATCTGACAAGGTGGACGGATTCCACACCATTTGTGTATTGCACCATTGCTACAGTATCAAAGTTCATATTCAAAAACATTGTGACACGGTTTGGATTCCCTAGGATATTGATGAGCGACCAGGGCAGTCACTTTATCAACCATAGAGTAAAAGAACTGACGAAGGAATTGTAGGTGCAACATAAGAAAAGTACCCCATATCATCCGTAGGATAATAGAACCATATAAGCCTTCAACAAAATCTTGGAAACCGCACTAAGAAATGTATGTACTGCTAATCATGATGATCGGGATTTAAATATTCCTGCAATTCTATGGGTATATCGCACCACTTGCAAGAGGATGACGGGGAAAATGCCATTAAAATTGGTATATGGGAAAGAGGAAGTGATTCCTATGGAGTAAATTATTCCTAGTATGTGCATCACCATAACAACTGGCATGGTCGATGCAGTAGCACTTGAGGAGCGAGAAACATAGCTAGTCCAACTAGAAGAGGACTGCTTCATTGCAAGCTTCCAGCAGCATGTCAAGAAGGATCAACGGAAGGCGTGGCATGGCCACCACATAAAAAAAAACAATTTTCACAAGGATATTTGGTGTTGTTATATGAAATCAAGTTCATGAAGCATCCAGGTAAGTTACAGATGCACTAGTTAGGACCGTATCTCGTTCATTCCATTACTTCTGGGGGAGTAGTTCAATTGCAGCAGTTAGATGGAATGGTGCTGCCAAAACTTGTGAACGGTAGCTACTTGAAGCCCTATAGGACAGGGATGGAAGTGCACACTGCGCAGTTAAAAAATAAAAAAAAATTGGATATATAGAGAATAGTAGGGTGCACCAGGAGGAAGTGGATGTGCAAGTGTAGGAGTTGGTAGCGCAGTTAGATAGAGAGACCGCGATAGCCACAAGGCTGTGATTGGGTTAAATCAGCAGTAACTATAGGTAGTTAAGAGTAGTTAGCCAACGATGCTTGTTGAAGCAATGCGCATTTATGTCCAATCCGACCATTAGCATGCTAGGATCGCTAGTGGATTCGGGTCATTAATGCAGGATTTGGTCATGATGGCTACGATGGATTTGGCAATGATGAAGTGGGATTCATCATTCGATATAAGAATGTACAGGATGTGGGATGAAGGAATCACTGTTTTCAGTCGATTTGAGTGAAGTGTAGATATGAGTGAAGTGGGAAGCATTGTGATCAGCAGCTATGGTGTGAGATTGGGGTGTGTTCGATCGCTAGGTAAGGTTTGTTGGTGCGACATGCTGAGCAACCCCGACACTATGGATATTTCAAGCGAGCAGGATTCACCCATCTGTCCAAATTCCATAGTGGAAGAGATCATGAGTTTTTTAGTCGGATCATCTTCAATCCCCTGGGGCAAGTGGAAGGCTCAGAAGCGAGGATCAACGCCGCCAGAGAAGAGGCACACGCGCACTTCCATTAGGGAACAAGAGGAGGGAACTGCACAGACATGGCCATCTAGTTCGGGAGATATGGTTTCTCTGACACCCAGGGGCATGTCCATTAATGATATACTTGGATATGTCGCTCCCACACAAGCTAGTGCAAATCCCTGGTGGTTAACCAAAAATCATAAGTATCAGCTGAAAACATCATCGCTGCTTGAAAGGATGACATGCACTGTGGAAATTATCCCTGCCTTGATCAACATGAATTACATGGACCATGACTTGTTGTTGTTGAAGGATGTAGCGGATGAGCCCTACGTGTCCTTTCCTTTGGTTCCAGGTGCAACCATCGAGCGTCTTCTGCACCCATGGGTGCAATGATTGAATAAATCTGGGTTAATGGAGATTATCAACATGCCCCACTTTAGACGGTTGAATGAAGTGAATGCATGAATCAAAAAACTATTGGCATGTTTCCATGGCGGGACATTATGGTTGGATACCCCAATCATGGTTATGTCTGACATGATTTCAGAGATCACGGGGATGCCAAAGGTTGGGGTGGACCCCGCCCAATATATCATAGGAAGAGACAATGACAAGAAGATTTCCACGAAGCTAAAGGATAGATATAGATTGCAGTAGGATGGCCATGTATACCACATCAACAACATTAGCGAGTAGGAAGTGCGTATTGGTGCCCGTATCTTAGCAAGTAAAATCTTCTGGAAGAATCACCCGATCCAATGAAATTCGAGGGTTGTTGCTTATGCGTAGTAGTGTGATGAGGGAGTCCAAATGAATTGGTCCCTCTTCTTGTTGAATCAATTGATGGAGGATGCGGTTGAATCTCGGGCCAAGGAGCACCCTTTCTCTTATAATTGGCTTTTGATCCTCATCATTTTGGTGGCTTGGATGGAGCTAGAAGACTACCATCCTATGTCTGTTGAAGCAGTCAAGGTGTAAAAATGCGCACGATACCACAATTTATGGTGGTTAGAGGAGCTGAGTCAGAAAATTGATTGTGCAATCCACTTTTGGATCTACTAGGAATCACTACAAGCCAAAACAATTAAAAGTATGTGATTATTAGATTCAACAATGGTAAAATATCATAGGATCATCTAGTTCTCCATCAAGCCCCATTCAATTCATATCCAAGTGTGATGAGACCCTGATTGGAAATGGTTGTCAATGCCTAATAAATTAACCAATGATGAAGTGGAAGTAGTAGTTCAGGACTGCCCTGCTGACTGGTGTGAATTAGTTAGTGCTGAAGAATTATCAACAAAACCACCAACAGATGCCCCTATAGAGCATGTGTGGGAAGGCCATATTACTCATGACTCGAATGGAGAATCATCGATTGACATAGACCCAGAAGCCCAGCGCATCCTGGAGGAGTGTAGAACCAAGTGGCACATGGATTTTGATGTGGGAAATAGCACCATATCAACGTTGGAATCCCAATTGCAGTGGATAATTAAGGTTGTCATGGATTCATCTGACGTCATTGTGCAAGCAATGCACTAGTCCCACCATGAGGGGTTTTTCATGGAAAGATCTAAGTTGGATTCTATTTATGACACCATTGTGAAGACTGCACCAGAGAGTGTCGCTATGCAGGGACTACCATTGATTAGAACTGAGCCGTGGGCTGGGAATGTCCAGGTTCTCACTTTTGCAATTGACATAGGAAGTGAGGATGTGAACTCCTCCTTGCAGCAGCTACAGGGTTTTGCAGTAGATATCAATAAGCTATCAACCTAGACCATAGTGCACATATAGTGGGTCACCAACCAGAAGTTGGACGATAGGAAGAAAGAGCTCAGTGACTGGTACTTGCAGTCTCATGAGGAAGCTACAAAGCTGAAGGTAGATATTGAGGAGTTGTGACACATAAAGGAGCACTTAGCAGAAACAAAGGCACAAGAGGTTGTACCATTGAAAAAGACGTAGGACAAGCTGAAGAAGAAAATTGCTGAAGAGATCATTGATCTAAAAAAGTAGACCAACCTCCTGATTTTCTAGAATGCGCAGCTGGTTGTGAGTAGAGGTGAGGTAGAAGTGGCTGTTGACGAGGCATGCCAACATGTTTACGAAATAACATCAGAACTTTATGCAGTCGCAAAATACAATTGACTGGGTGAGGTCATCATCCAGCTCTAGCTAACCAACAATATACTCAATGCTATGGCCTACCCAGAAACGCCACCCGAGCAGGTTGCAGAGTGGAAGAATGCCATTGAAGTGATCACGACATAGTTTGAAGTGGTGGAACAAGAAGCAAAGAGGATATCAGAGGCCATGACACAATTTTGGGGAAGTGTTGTCCAAGAGGAGAAATTATATCAATTGACCACGTAGGCACAGGAAGCTAAAGAATAGTTGACAATGTTGAAGACTGCATTAAGGACAATGCCACCCATGATTCAGCTTACATGATCCAGAAGCTGAGAGAACTGTAGCAAATAGCTGCAAAGGCACAAGAACAAAAATGTAAGTGCAGTGCCCAGCTAGATGAGTTCCAAGAGATTGGAGCGTAGTTGGCTCTCAAAGAAGTTGTCGCACTACAGGCTGTGCAAGATGACAAGAAGATGGTGAATACCATGTTAGTGGAGCACCCTGCAGGACCTGCTGTGATGTCAGGATGAAGCTGAAAAGGTTCACGCATAGGTTGAGGAGATTTCACAGCAGTATGAGGACTTCCGGACGAAGATGATGGAGTACGCCTTGTCCATCTGACATGGATCGGGGACGAGCCATAAAATTGTGTTGGGGGCTTGCTGGCTGGATTTTTGGGGTAAGTGAGTTGTGTAACATGGCGGAGGATGTACAAGCTCACACGACATCATGCAAGTCAAAGATAGTGTGATGGGAAGAAAAAAAAACATTTTTGAATATTTTATGCATCTTTTTGTATTGATTGACCACATTTTGTGGAGATAGGTCATTAGTGGTTAAATGAGTTAGGATTTAGTTAGAATTGAACCATGAATGTAAATGCGCAAGCCTATATATAGAATTAGAATTACAAATGAGAGAGAGAGAAGTGATAGCAGAGAGCAAGTGAGAGATTGAATCTTTTGTTATCTGTATGCGACCTTGTGGGTTGATCTTTATTTCACTGTAGAGAAAGATATTTGTTGTTTTGGATCTATTGCATAGAAAGAAATATGATACAATGGATGTTGAGCTGAACTAATGTTGTCTTTTGTCTCTTTCTATATTTATGTAATGCGATGTCAACGTCTGATGATTTTATTTTATGAATGAAGAATGTGATACTGCTGCGATGAATAAATGAATGATGCAATCTGTTAGATCTATGGTTGTAATGGTAGATCTATGATGAATGCTACAATATTTGATGAATGGCTCTAGTCGATCTAATAGTTATGCTAATAAATCGTCGATGCCCCGATCCTCCTCCTTGCTATTGGAAACTTGGTTTCGACAGATCTCCCTCGAACATCTTGGGTTAGACTTCATTTTCACTATGGGTGTTGCTCGGTAGGGTAAAACCTATCCAGGTCGGTGCTCAGAGAGATTTCACTGGTTGGGCATCGATAGAACGAGAACCCCTATCTACGAGGCTTTGTTGGTTGGTTTTGGCCAACACATAGTCATGTTGTAATTGTACTATCCTAACCCCATCTTGACTAAGTAATAAAGTAGGTTTATGATAGAGAACTTGTGGTTAGGTATTTGAGCAATTACATATTTGTTTTGGCATAGGTTCAGTTGAGCAAGATTGGCACATGTTCTCTTATGTGTAGTTGGTCTAGCTCAGACTGGTTAAGTTGCATGAGTAGTTGTTTTGACTCATGTGGATTGATTTTGGTGTGCAGTTAGTTCAACATAGATTGAATAAGTCAGATGATACAAGAAACAAATTCATTGGTACAACTTGATTGGACAAGTTGATGAGCAGTGTGATATAGTGGACAATATCTAATTGATGAGTAGTGAACAGATGATGACTAGTGGTTAGTAGTGGCAGTGGTTATGCAATGTGGTACATATTATGTAGTATAGTATAGGTGTTGATTAGCAGGTCCACGTGATTAGTGCGGTCGTGGTTCATAATTTTCTATCTTCGTATCAAGGTGGAAGGACGGGGCAAGGAAAGGGTGTTATAGCCTCCTTCCGGTTGTATCCAGTGAACTATGGATTTTTAGCTTCCTTAAGTTTGTAGCCTGTAAATCATGGCTTGTAGCCTCCTTCTAGTTGTAGCTAGAGAACTGAAGTCATTGTAATAAAGGGGTTGTTTCCTCCTTCCAGTTAATTCTGGAAAACTATTATAAAAGCTTCTATGGGTTTTCCCCCATGAATTGGGTTTCCATGTAATATGGTGTTCTTTGTTTTATGATATGATTATGATGTGAGGATGATGTGATGATGATAATAATGTTGATGATGATATAATGATAATGTGATAATTCATAATATTTAATAAGTTATTGATTGTTAATAAAAATGAAAAAGTAATAGAAGTTTTGCACACTGATTCACCCCCCCCCCTCTCAGTGTAACTAGTGTGTCCAAGAATTGGTATCAAAGAGGGTCTACACCAGAAATCCTTAGCAACTTAAACTAGTTCCTTGACACACAAGGGGGTTCTCAATGAATGAAGTACCATTGACATGTGAGTCAAATTATTACTTGATATGGAAAATGAGAATGAAGGCTTATCTTGAGGCAATTGGTGTATGGCATTCAGTTGTTACGAGATATACACCTCGAAAGAAAGTGAAAACAACATCTCAGAAGGAAGAAAAGAAAAATAATTCTATGACTATGGAAACCATCCTTGAAGGCCTAACAAATATCCAAAATAAGAAGATAGGGAAGTGCATCTCAGGTAAGGAACTATGGCTTAGATTCGAACAACACTAATCAATAAAGAAGAAGAAGAAGAAGAGATTATGGAATTAATTCATGAATATCTAACATATCTCCAAAAGGAGAAAGTATGAAAGTGTAACTCAGTTGAAGAGTTGTCAATGAAAACAAATAAGATAAACGTAGACAAAGAACAAGAAGCAGAATACAACCCCATCAAAAGGTCAATACAAGATCTAGGTAGGCATGAAGGTAAGTCCCTTGGACACTGTGTTTAAAATGAATTTAAAGAGATATGTTTATCAGGTATAGAAAATAAGAGCTATTTTGAATTCATTGAATGAAATACTTTAGATTATGATGAAAATCCTTGCTCTTCGATAACTGATATTATGATAGATAATGAAATTACTAATGTTTAGCAAGAAGTGAAAAATATTTATGAACAGAACCATGTATTTCAAGTGAAATTGGACAAAGGCAAGAAGAAGAATCAAGAAGAATCTGAGAAGGCCACACAGACCATAATTAATATGAAACTCCAAGTCGAAGAGGCTATAAAAATCAAAGAAGCCATATCCAAATCTTTGAAAGACAAACTTGAGAAGTCAGCCACATAATTTGAAAAGAAATCAAAAGAAATTTTCAATCTCAGAAGACAGCTAGAAGATAAAAACAAAAAGAGTTAATTCGCAATCTACAAAAAAATACAATGAGATAAGTGCATACACGACTAAAGAAATATTGGAAGAGAAGTTAAGAATAAAACAAGAACTTAAAATCAAATCCTTGAAGGAAGAGTTATGGAAGGTATGTCTGACAGACTTATAATTTGGAAAGGACCTCTCAGAACTCAAAAAGGATAATCATGCACTCGAAGTTCAACTGCAAAAATCCATTGAGAATGATCAGAATTCAAAAGGACAGATGGAAGACAATATCCTTGATCTGAACAAACAGGTAGAAGAAGTCAAGAAAATAGAAGAAGATCTAACAAGACAAATCCATGAAAAGATATAAATCTATCAAAAGTAATAATTGAATATCCTCTCTCTAAGGGAAGACCTAGACAAAAAATTGCTCAATTAAAGGAAAATTCAAAGATCGATAATAGCAGTGAAGAATCTATGGAAGAGGAAGAAAAAAGTAATAGTTATATATGTATTCTTAAAATTCTCCATGATCAACAAGAATAAAGAGAAGTTATATATTAGTTTTATCCTATGATGTGCAATGGAAACTATTACAAGTGCAATAATTATGGTCACAAATATATCCATTGTAGAGATCATGAAAAGATCACGAAAAGAAGAAATCAAGATGGTTTTTTCGTTCAATGTTACAATTTCTATCGTTATGATCATTTCACAAAACATTGTAGGATGCAGGGACCAATTAAAGTTTGGATAAGTGTTGATGTATTTGTAACTTCGAAATGTATCCACTTGTATATTTTATATTGTATTTCATTGTACCCTGATGGTGATGTTTTGTTCCGTTGATTGTTAGCTGGAATATTTCACCTCCTACGAACAACAAGGTGTTCCACTGGTCTGAATGGTTCAAATCCAGAACAAATAGAGGATATAGGTTGAAGACTCTCCCTAGACTTTGTAGATATCTAGAATATAAGGATTTGATAGTTCACCTGTGTACCTACAAAAAATCTCAACACAAAACGAATCAAAGCAACCAGAATATGATCTACTAATATATGCTAGTGACTAAGGAATCTAGCAACATATATATGTGAAATCACAACAACAACATCATATGTGGGATAGAAATCGACATGCATTAGAAATATGAAGAAGTTTACAACCAAGCCTTAGTGTTGACATGCATCTCCATGAAACCAACTCTTCATCCCCAAAAGCTCCAACTCTATCTCTCTATGCTCTCTCCAAATGATCTTGGGCCAAGGATCAATCCAACAACATAACAATACCTTCAATGTTCTTTCCTCAACCATGGCTATGAGATCATATTTATAGGGCTTTAATGGATAGATATGGTTGAGAAATTAGTGGGTGAGGTGGCCTCTAAGATCCTAGGATGAGGGATCTCAAGCTCAACCAACCCACAACAGTAGGGATAAGGTAGTACACGAGGCATATCATCTAGAAGCCTCGAAAAACTTCTCTTTTTCCATTCTTACCGAGGGCACCATGGTTTTCCTTCTATCATAGATTCGTTATAGTAATAACCACCTATGGACCAAGGGAAATGGGTTGTGGCACCGCTTGTGGACAACTGATGAAAGCTAGTGTGAGCAGGGGTACTACTTCTGGATAAAGGGGCATGCGCGGTGCTGGGAATTTGTATGACAGATTGATGAAAAACCATTTAGTTTCCACTCCAGAAGCTGGGATTCAAGGCAAGTAGATATGTCAAATGTCTTATCACATGATGGTGATAGGATTTTGGTATAACAGGATGCCCCCCAAAGCATGAGTCTTAGAGTGATACGATAAATGAGAGCTTTGAGCACAAGTCGTCACCAGGAGATGAAAATGACAGCTCGATTAGAGTATGCAGTCAAGTAGGCATCTATAGTACATCAGTATGTTGAATCATAGACACAAGTAACCAAACTCATAGTTGTAGACCAATACAAGGTAGATCCATGAGTGGAATTAACAAGCATGGCTACTAGAATACAACATAGATCCATGTGATAGAGGAATCAAACTTGGACATAGCTACCAGACATACAACGTAGATCTATGCCATACAAATGCAAATTTGAGCATAGCCACAACAATACAAATTTGGAACCATTCTAGATATACAAAATTCCATCACAACCTGGGGAAAAAGTAATGAGTGCTTTTAAACAAATGCCCAAGGTCTTCGTCTCGTCTTCCACAAAGTACAATTCTATCCATGTGATTACAATGATATGAATTCGAACATGGTAGAAACCACTTGATTATCGGTTAATGATGTGAACCATTAATAAGGGCGAGGGAGATCACCATTAATGTCAATGATTCCCAAGGTACCCTAGTACAATCTACTGAGTGCGAATAGATGTCCTGATGTCGAACACCTAGTCGATTCCATCGACCAAAGGTCAATGATGTGAACCTATGTCGAGAGTGAGAGAATATGTCATTAAGGCATACATACCTCAAGGTACTAAATATTGTTTCTAATACTATTTCCCAGATGATGAGCTAATGTTGACGGGAATAGTCTCGTCGAAGGAGGGCCATGATGAGTCCCACATCGACAACACGAAACTCAGAACATAGTTCTGGAATGATGTGAATGTAGTAACCATATGATTGACTCAAAGATACTGACACAAAGATTGTGTAGACTGCAGAGGTAAAACTTCTTCAAATCCCCTTTGAACATCAGGAGGCAGGACAAAAAGACTTGGCAGCATGACTAGACAGGACAGATACACAATGCAACAGTGGACAATGCATTCTTTTGAAAGACTCAAAGGATTGACATGACTCATGAAAGTCGATCCTCACGGAGATCAGTTGAATACCCAATTGAATGACATGATTGTGCAGACAAGTGCCATGTTCAAAGGTAATGACAAACAACTGCCATTATTTACAAAATGATTCCCTTCCCATTTTCCTTATCATGATTGATGAGTGACTCTTTTCAGTTTTACGAGTTCAAAGAGGGTAACAAACACTCGATATAGCTTGTCGGAAGACAAGTCCAAACTCATATGTTTTACGAACCTAAGAGAGGAGGGGTTCGTTCCCAAAACGGGTCTCTCAATGTTTAATTTGATGAGTCCACTGAAAGAAAACTTGGTATCGTTCTGTTGCAGCTGCAACCGTTCTCCCCAAATTTCTTAAATTTTGGGCCCCTCCTCATGATTTTTCATTCTTTTAATCGTTGGATCCTTTGAGTTTTTGGTCGTGTTTTAATTTTAGATGATTGTAAAAGCTTAACTTTCACCCAAGATTTGAATTGTGATTGCATTTGGAATTTATGGTGAGTTGCAGATTCTAAGTTTGTTTAGCTTGTTGATCAAACCAAGTGTTCTTTATTGTGGGTCACCGTTGCGGAGGTATAACAGGTTTCTATCCATTGTTGAGTTTGAGAAGCTGTCCAAAGCACTTAATTTTTTTGCTAAATCGGGCGTCACACTATGTTAAATCGGTCACTTTTGTCCTTTTCCCTTCCGCCGTTGCGGCTCCCAAAGCAGCTTAGTGTCCAAAGCGTAAAAAGCTCCGACAGCTGATGCGTGTTGACCCTTTTTCATCACAAACCTGTAGTTTTTTCTCTTCCGCCGTTGTGGCTGGGAAAGTCATTCAGCTTCTGATTTAAATGTCTTCCGACTTCTAACTAAAGCCTTTTCCTGCCCGCGTTTCGCTTGTCCATAGCTTATGTCTCTTCTGTCGTTGCGGCTGGGAAAGCCGTTTAGCCTCCGATGTTAATATCCTTCGACTTCGGGTTAAAGCTTCTCCCGCCCACGTTTCACGTGACTTTAGCCCTGTTCTTTTCCACCATTGTGGGTAGGAAAGACTTTTCATGTCTGATGTCAAAGCCTTCCGACTGCCGATTTAGAATTTTCCCGCGTAAGGCTTAATCAAAATTCTTTTTAGATCAAGAGATGCACCTGGTCGTTTCCTTGTGGAATAGTCGTTTCAATTGGTAGAATTTGATGCTTTGTTTTGTAACGCAGTCCTAATGAATGATGCTTGTCGATTGATTGCAGGTGGGTTCGGGAGATCGATCAAACTACCCCGGCGTGGAGGAAGACGGACCGAAACTGGTAGGATCTCAAGAACGACAAACGAAGGAAAAAACAAATGAATGGTGACAGAGGAGCAGCTCTGAAAGTTCGGCAGTTACTCATCCAAGCACGAGCATGCATAGAAAAGATAGAGGAATATGAAGCGTTGGGGAACTGAAAGGTCAGATGCTTGGGGGGCAGCCCAAGCGGTCTACAGTTGTAGCTTAAATATTTGAAAATAGAGCTTAGACGGGGACTTTTTCCGGGGAAAAATGGGTAAACCATTTTCTTGTAAAAGGAACTATTTCATTTTACAATCAGAAACTGCAAACTTTTGCCTGCTAGAGAAAGTGAAATGTGGAATGTATCAATGTGATTAAATGAACAATGTTGAAGGGGAACTATTTCATTTTCAGCTGTGTTTCATTAACTGTGATAGTGTTTAACTTCCTGAACCTATGTTCTTATTGAATGCTTTTCAGTATATTTTGTGATGTTTTCCACCATGAGTAATGAATGTTGTTCATAAAACAATTGGCTAACTGGTTGTTCAAAGATCTGCAATTATTCATGTGTCTTGAAAGAAGTGTCAGCTATCTGTAATTTTTCATTATGCAAGTACAAAATATATTACTCACCAATGAATGATAATCCTGCTCCCTAGGGATAGTTTAGATAGTTATTTTTAGTTCTTTGTTGTATGTGATTTAGATGCTTGTGAATGCTAAGACGAGAGGTAAGAACCTGTGCATCACATTGTGATTTCTCCTTGCATCTTATCACCCTGCATGGTTAATTAGGCACTTGCATATCATACATTAAGTCAAAAAATACAAAATATACGGTGGACCGGGCCGCAACCGGTAAAGTTTTTGTTTTTTGTTACTTTGACCTATGGTATCCGGACCGCAACCAAACGGATTCCCCATACCAAACAGTCATGAGCTAGTTGGGAACGTTGATTGGGGATAATCCCTTACTGTTGTTGCCTGCGAATTTCAGGGCCCCAACAGTTTTGGCGCTAGAAGGAGGGCCGCCATTGCATGGCTGGCCAAGGAAACCTGTTTTCCCGAGATTATTCCACCGGTAAGAGTTCTGAGAGCAGTGGGCTTCCTATTCTAATTCCGAAAGAAAGAGAACATTTATATTCTGTTGGCAATGAAATTGTTAAGTATCTAAGAAGACACACCAGGGAATATGTAAAGAAGATTGGAGGATTGCCAATCATCCCTGAATTACCCAGAAGAGAGTATAAAAGGAAAGATCATCCTGTAGCGGAAGACTCAGTGTTGGTTGGAGATTGGGAAGAACTTGTAGAAATAGCCTTACAGGAAGTTGTACTACCTTTGAACCAAGAAGGCCCAAATACCCCTCAAAGTTCTCATGCTCTCACTCCTATTGGCTCACCTCTTCACTCTCCACCTATACTCATGGCAGGAGTAAATTCTAATCCACCACCTAACCCACCAAATCCACCACCTGCTTGGAGAGCCAGATCACCATTAAACCTGACACCTCCATTACACAACCTACCTCAAGCCTTTGACAAGATGTTGCCCAAGTTCGACCCAAATGAGAAAATATTAGTAGATGATCACCTACAAAGTTTTTACTTGGCAATTGAAGGATTGAGGGCCGGGAAGTATGAAGATGTAGTCTGCAGACTGTTCCTGCATACCCTTAAAGGAGCTGCAGCATCATGGTACTTTGGGTTGCCTACTAACTCTATCCCTGATTGGGATACATTCGAGAGAATTTTTAGAAGTAAGTATGCAACTCATAAAACTCATGCATCCCTCATGAAAGGGCTATGCGCTTTGAAAAAAGAAAGAAAGGAAAAGGTGCACAGTTTCACACAACGGTTTGTAGCCTATCTCAAGAATTTTTCTGAAATGGATAAACCTTCAGACAAAGTTTTGATTGAATATTATACTTCAGCTTTAGGCCCTAATTTGGCCATGTTTTCCAAAGGTAGGGCCAAGCCTACTTTGATGGAAACATATGAAGAAGCTAAAGTAGTGGAAGCTGAAAGAGAGAGAATTGAAGACTATCCAGAACAGTTAAGAAAGAAAGGTGCGGGAAGAAAAGCCTTATTGTTTACTAAGCCTAAGGAATAAAAATCACCAGATTATGAAAATATGGCAAAATGATGCAAGAGCTTTCCAACAAAATCATAGATTTGGAGAAAGAGAAGGAAACACAAAAGTTTTATAAGCCATATTATAAGAAAAGAGAGGACAACAACCAGTCTCAACCTCCTCCTCACAATACTGCATCTATGAATTTAATAGAGGTAGGCATGGACAATTTTTGCACTTTCCACCAACAGCCACACTCTGAAAAGAATTGTCCTCAATGGATAAATTCGATGACGTTGGTCATGAATCAGCTGCTGGACTCTAGATTAACAGAAGATGGAGATGAAGAGAGAAAAGAGAATACTACGTCAACAAAGGAACAAGAAGAGGAAACCATGGTTTTGTGGGATTCTGTTTTGTTATTTGATGCTGAAGATGAAAAGAATCAGGGCTACAAGGACGTCATGGAAACCAACGTGGAAACAAGGAGCCAAAGGCCAATTAAAGAAAATAGTCTCATTCTACCAAAGATCAAAATACTGCAAAGAAATGTAAAGAAATTTCAAAATAAATCCTTAGCTGATAAGATTCCAGAATTCATTATTACCAGCCAAGATCCAAAGCAGAATAATACAGGGGCTAGGCCAGAGGAAGGAAAGATGAATGCTGATAAACCTCATCCCATTGAGCAGCCGATGGATTATGACATCGTGGAGGATTTAAATAAGGTAAAAGCAAATGTTCCACTATTCGAAATGTGTAAAGTGCCGCAGAAAAAAGAAAGACTGTTGAAAGCACTTGAAGCATCGGATGAGAAGCCGCCCACAGATAATCAACCTCAGGAAGAAGAAGAAATTAGAGAAACCAGCGTTGGAGGTAAGTCTAAAAGCAAACATCCACCTTTCCTCCTCACATTTGAAATTTTTAATCATAACGTGCACAACTGTCTGGTAGACTCAGGGGCGTCAGTTAATGTCATGCCCATATCAGTCTGTAAAAAGATAAATGGGTAGCCTAAGCCATCCACGTGGAGGGTTGTTCAGTTGGATAGGACAGATGTAAAGGTAATTGGTGAGATGGTAGATGTCCTAGTCGTTCTGGAATCCAATGACAAAGTATGCCAAGTTATTAACATCATGGTGGCTGATATACCAGACACTTACGGTCTTGTCCTGAGCAGAGATTGGTCGACCAAATTAAATGGATATTTCACCTCAGATTGGTCGCATCTGTGGTTGCCATACAAAGGGGGTCTGAACCAGATTAATATTTTAAGAGAACCTCACATGAAGTATATTGTTACTCAACTGGAGGAGAAGAATGTACCAGTGGATTCTGTATTGGGAAACTATTTTATTGAGTTGGAACCAGGGAATTACCAAGTGGAAGAATCCAGTAACACATCAAACACTCAGCCTGATCTCCTTTGATTCTCACAGGCTGATGAGATTGACTGTAAAATAGTAGACTTAGTAGTAGGAATAGATTCACCTTCAGTAGTTAGTGATTTTTGGACTTTATTTTTTGATGGCTCTAAGACATTAGAAGGGTCAGGAGCCAGCTATATCCTGATCAACCCCGAGAAGAATAAAATTTGTATCTCATGTAGATTAGAGTTTGATTATACTAATAATACAGCTGAGTATGAAGCACTGGTGCAGGGACTAAAGGAAGCGATTGAGTTAAAGGTAAGTAATCTAAAAGTTTTTGGGGATTCTGAAATTATTGTGAAACAAATCCGGAATCAAATACATTGTGTTTCCCCTCACTTGAAAGCTTACCAAAATGAGGTATGGGACCTGCTTAAATGTTTTAATGCATTCAACATTATTTCAATTCCAAGAATTAAAAACGCAGCAGCTGACCTGTTGGCCACATCAGCCGCTAGGCTCGTACCCACTAATAATCGATGTTCTGTCGAACTACTTTTCAGACCCTCAGTACTGGATATGATCACCAAGTTGTGAGTGTTCTATGATGATCAGCAAATAATAGAATGCTTGACAAATGGAGAGGTCTTTAAAGGATCCATTATAGATGATGAGGAACATCAGGCCGAGATGAAATATGAAAATTTCATTCCTAAAGGTGTCAGAACGTTAGAAAAAATGTTCAATTTAAATGAAAAGTTTAGAAGACCAGCCAACGTGAAGACCCACAGCTCATCTCTACAGTTCGAGCTGATAAATTTAGGGACTGAGACGAATCCCAAATTTGTGAATCTCGGCAAGTGTTGTTCACCAGCAGAAAGAGACAAATTCATCAATCTATTTAAACAATATAAAGATGTTTTCGCATGGACGTACGAAGATTTGAAAACATACAACACCAGCATCATCAAGCATTTCATCCCCATTAAAGCAGACGTCAAGCCATATCAGCAACCGTTAAGAAAAATGCATCCAAAATTGGAACCGCTGATTTAGAGTGAAGTGAAGAAATTATTGGATGCTAGAATCATTTTCAAAGTCAGACACTCTGAGTGGGTATCAAATCTGGTACCAGTAAGGAAAAAGTCTGGAGAAATCAGACTCTGTGTGGATTTCAGGAACCAAAACCGTGCATCAGACAAAGATAACTATCCTATTCCACCCATGAAGCAACTGCTACAAATGGTTTCAAGTTCTGAACTGTTTTCGTTGTTAGACGGTTTCTCTGGCTACAATCAAGTATTAGTAGCCGAAGAAGACCGATTGAAGACCATGTTCAGGACCAAATGGGGAACCTTTTCCTACAGGAGAATGCCCTTTGGGATTATAAATGCTGGAGCAACATTTCAAAGGACTATGGACATAGCTTTCTGCGGATTGATTGGCCGAAGTGCTATAGTATACCTTGACGATATTACAATATTCTCGAAGAGAAGAGGAGAGCATGTGCTTCACTTAAGGCAAATTTTCGAACGCAGTCGAAAATATGGCATCTCACTCAATCCTAAGAAGTGTGTGTTCACTGTCACGGAGGGAAAGTTGCAGGGTCACATAGTTTCAAAGAAAGGAATTTCTATAGATCCAGAAAGAATTAAGGCTATTGAACAAATCCCCTTGCCCCATAATAAAAAGGAAATGCAATCATTTATGGGAACGATAAACTTCATGCGAAGATTTGTGCCTAATTTTGCTCAGATTGTCAAACCACTATAGCAGATGGTAAAGCAAAATGCACTATTCAAGTGGACTGAAATTGAGAAGAGTGCATTCAGCAAAATCAAAACTGCTATCACACATGCACCATCCTTGAAAAGCCCATATTTCGACAAATATTTTATCTTGTATACCTTTGCATCCGATGATTCACTAGCAGCGGTGCTCACCCAAAAAGAATATGGGGGGGATGAATTCCCAATATCCTTTATGAGTACTGGTCTATAGGGGGCCGAATTGAACTACCCAGCTGTTGATAAACAAGCTTACATTGTATTCAAAGTAGTAAAACAATTCAGGCCTTATATTTTAAAAAATAGAACCAAGGTGATCGTCCCCTACCCTGCTGTAAGGTCTCTTCTTATACAGAAGGAGTTAGGAGAAAGAATAGGCAACTGGGTAACAACTCTTCAAGAGTACAACCTTGAATTCAAGCCAGCATCTATAGTTAAAGGACAGGGGTTGTGCAAACAGATGACTGAAAATGGAAAAAATGAAGAACACACCTGGGAAGATGAAGCAGAATTACATGTAATGGAGGTATGTCCTTTGTTTACAGCTCCCGAGTCTTGGTATAGAGACCTGGTGCATTACCTGCAGGCAGGGATGTTTCCAGAACACTGGAGTTCCAAGCAAAGAAGAGTGCTGCGTCTTAAATCAGCTTCCTATCAACTTGTTGAAGGAGTATTATTTAGAAAGAATTATGACAGGGTTCTTCTCAGATACTTAGAAAAGGAAGATGCAAAGAAAGTAATGTTAGAATTGCATGACGGTCCTGCTGGGGGACATTATTCAGGAGATACTACAGCCCACAAAAAACTCAGAGCCAGTTACTATTGGCCTATGCTCTTCAAATATGGACATGCACATGTCAGAAAGTGTGATATTTTCCAAAGGTGTAGCGGGAGACAACCTAAAGCAGCAGCACCCCTAAAGCCTGTGATGATCACGGAGCCATTCGAGCAATGGGGGCTGGATATTATTGGAGAAATAAAACTGAATTCCTCTCTACAACACAAGTACATTCTGACTTCTATTGATTATTTCACTCGATGGGTTGAAGCTATCCCCCTGCGCAAGATAAATGAAGATGAAGTCATCAGCTTCCTGCAAGATCATATCATGACCAGGTTTGGAGTTCTAGTTTTGTTGGTCTTTGATAATGCTAAGTACTTTTCATCAACTAAATTGATTGCTTTTGCTCATGATAAAGGGATAAAATTTCATTATTCTGCTAATTAATATCCACAAGGAAATGGCCTGGCTAAATCCTCTAACAAAAATCTGATGAGAATTTTAAAGAAGACTATGGTAGAAAACCAGAGGAGTTGGCACTCAGCATTACCAAATTCCCTTTGGGCTGATAGAGTCACTCCCAAGTCTGCAATTGGAGTGTCTCCATATACCCTTGTCTATGGTAAAGAAGCCATCCTTCCTCCCAATATCATGCTACCATCTTCCATACTAGCTCAAGAGTCTAGAGGGTCAAATGATGAAGTTTTGCAAATAAGAATATATAATCTCCTGAAAGCAGAAGAGGCTAGATCTAAAGCCATAGAATGCTTTAAGCAACAGCAAGAGTTAGTTAAGAGATGGTTCGACAAACATAAAGCTGGAACAAAAGACTTTGAAGTAGGAGACTTAGTCCTCAAATGGGATCACCCCCATGATGAGAAAGGAAAGCACACTAAATTCCAGCAGTTGTGGGTAGTCCCTTTTCAGATTGCAGCAAGGCTTGGCCCTTCTACTTATAAGTTGCAGGATCTATAGGGGTGGGAAGAGAACTTGCCAGTGAATGTTTTGGTTCTCAAGCCTTATGTTTCCTGAGTTTCTTTGAGTTCTTCTGTCTTGTATATAAATAAGCTGTTTAGTTGTCTTTTGAGTCATGTTTTTCAGTTTGTTTTAGTTTAAGTTGTATTGATTTCAATAAAGGGAATGAACCCGCAGTTGCATGGGGAACATCAAAATGTTTGGGAATAATAAACGTTTTTGGGTCTCAGACTCGGTGTTGCTAAAAGAACTTCTTCCAGTTTAGCAGTTTTCTCGAATAAGCTCTATATGCATTGAAGTCCTGCTTAACCCCTGTGAAATAAACCAGATTCGAAGAGTCTGGAATACTATGCTGAGGCTCCATCCACCTCACACTTAAAATGTTCTAAGGAGCGATAGCAGAAGACCCATAGAAAGGAGCAAGGTGAACAGTATATTAAATATAAATGATCCCATGCCAAGAAACGAATGCCAAAAGGCAAATAAGAGTCAAAAACTCCTATGAAAGTATCATACATCAAAGCAGATGCCGAATCATAAGTACTAAATTGTCGAAATATCCTCTCCATCTGTGAGCTGAAACATGAAGTACACCGCTCACACAAAAGGGCACTATGGGATAGAGGATCCTGGATTAAAATTCAATAAGAAAGGCATGTAGGAGGACTCATATGAAAAGGGACAAAAGTCCAAAAGCACAAAAAGTGCTAAAATGGCATGGAAACGAGGAAAAAACAAATATTTCTGTTTACCATGTGCTACAATCCTGTGGTGTCCAAGCTATCAGCTACCTGAAGACAAAGGTAATAATGAAACTCATCCTCTGGCCTCAACAGAGTTATATGGACTTGAAAATCTTGGTTTCCACTCTCCCAAATTGGACTATTATCAATGATTAAAGGTACACACTTCCGGCATTCAAGAAATCCAGATAGCTGGAAGAATTCAATAGGATGCATTTATTGTTAAACAGTCTGTCACTCAAAGATTAATCACCTAGAGATCTAGGTTCACCAGGTAATCGCCAATTGTTGCAGCTGTAACCATTCTCCCCATATTTCTTAAATTTTGGGCCCCTCCTCATGATTTTGCATTCTTTTAATCGTTGGATCCTTTGAGTTTTTGGTCGTGTTTTAATTTTAGATGATTGTAAAAGCTTAACTTTCTCCCAAGGTTCAAATTGTGATTGCGTTTAGAATTTATGGTGAGTCGCAGATTCTAAGTTTGTTTCACTTGTTGATCAAACCAAGTGTTCTTTATTGTGGGTCACCGTTGCGGAGGTATAACAGGTTTCTATCCGTTGTTGAGTTTGAGAAGCTGTCCAAAGCACTTAATTTTTCTATTAAATCGGGCATCACACTATGTTAAATCGGTCTCTTTTGTCCTTTTCCCTTCCGTAGTTGCAGCTCACAAAGCGGCTTAGCGTCTGAAGTGTAAAAAGCTCCGACTGTCAATGCGTGTTGACCCTTTTTCGTCGCAGACCCGTTGTTTTTTCTCTTCCGCCGTTACGGCTGGGAAAGTCATTCAGCTTCTGATTTAAATGTCTTTCGACTTTCTACTAAGCCTTTTCCCGCTCATGTTTCACTTGTCCATAGCTTATGTCTCTTCCGTCGTTGCGGCTGGGAAAGCCGTTTAGCCTCCGATGTTAATATCCTCCGACTTCCGGTTAAAGCTTCTCCCTCCCACGTTTTGCGTGACTTTATCCATTGTCTTTTCCACCATTGAGGCTAGGAAATCCTTTTCGCGTCCGATGTCAACGCCTTCCGACTGCCAATTTAGAATTTTCCCATGCAAGGATTAATCAAAATTCTTTTCAGATCAAGAGATGCACCTGGCCGTTTCCTTGTCATCGTCGATCAACTAGATTTTTTCTCTCCATATACTAATTCCAACTAAATGAATAAATTTCCTCTTTTATCATCATCAGTCTCGTGATATCAGAACACTGGGGTAGGACTTCTCAAGGAATCTTCACTTATGGGAGTATTTTTGTTATAAATTCCTCATTGTCCTTCGCAAGTTGCGTCTATTAACGTGATCTTGACAAGTCATGACAATATTTTAAAAGGAAAATCAAATGATGATTCAATATCTTTAAGTCCATCTGAAGAAATTTAACAAACCATTCAATCCACATATGATAATTGTAGTATTAATCATCATCTGTTAGTTGCATCAGATCCCTACCATCTATTATATTGGTTAGATTCTCCCCATCCATATTTGGACTATATTTTACAACCCCTTCCATCAAACGAATATATCATGGAAATTATTTCCTTAGATGAATCTCCTTGGGAATATGCTCACCATCGATCTTCTTTCCTTCCCCATTACGAGTTAGTAGAAGCTAATTTTGAGTCATTGATTTCATCCGATTTTTTGTTTCTCCTCAATCAGTTGTACTCATCCAAAATTTTGAGTCTGAATGTAATTTGAGTAACATTACTAAAACTACTCTAGTCTATATACCGGTAAAAACCTAATGATTTTGATAATATCCCTTTGGGCTATAATTTTTCTGCTGAGTAAGTTGAAACTTATACGACCCTTTTCAAATAATGTCATGATGTTTACGCATGGTGCTATGAAGAAATTGTAGGGATTGATCCTTCTTGTTGTTCATAATATTAAAACTCTAACACCAAGCCAATCCAACAAAATCATTGTCAAATACATCCGCAGAAAGCTATGACCATTAAACAAGAAGTTAAAAAAATTATTAGAAGTGGGTTCATTTATCTTGTACCTTTGATATAATTGGTTTCCAATGTTATTCATGTTACTAAAAAATAGGGTACGATTAGGGTTTGTATCAATTTTAGGAATCTCAATCAAGCTTGTTTAAAGGACAACTATCCCACTCCATACATCAATCAAATTATTAACAATTGTCCTGGAAGTGTCATCTTTTCATTCATGAATGGTTTTTCTGCCTATATTTAGATATCAATACTCCCTTCTGATCAACATAAAAAGGACTTTATATTCCCGTGAGGGACCTTTTCTTATTGCAAGTTACCTTTTGGTCTAAAAAATGTTTGTGCTACATTTCAACGCACCATTTCTTATGATTTACATGGTATTAAACATATAGTGGAACCTTATCTCGATGATTTACCTGCCCATTCGAGCATCAAGAACACCATGTTGACCATCTGAGATATATTTTTCTTCAATGTCTCCACTATAATATCCATTTGAATCTGCACAAATGTGTCTTTTATGTTGAGACTAGACGACTGCTTGGGTTCATTGTTTCCAAAGATGGAATCTTAATTGATCCTTTGAAAATAGAGGGAATTTTGGGCCTACCACCACCAACCAACATTACTGAACTTTAAATTTTGCAAGGGACGGAAAAATTATTGCATCAGTTTTTAGGTAATCATGCCGAGAAAACACACAGTTTTATGCAATTGTTTAAAAAAGGAATACCTTTTGTTTGGAAATACCTTGCACATCATTCCTTCAATAATCTCAAACATGCCATTACGCGTGTGCTTATGTCGTAAACTCTTGATTATACTAATATGTATTCCTTGTATGTAGATGCATCCATTACCACAATCGCCATTGTATTAGTACAAAGAGGAAACAACAACCAAGAACATGCGATCTATTATCTAAGAGTCTTCTTGATTCTGAAACTCATTATTCAGATGTTGAGAAGTTAGCACTGGCTACAGTCATCGCAGTCCATAAATTTTTCCTTTACATTTTCCTCTACACAACAATTTTTTCGTAGACTCTAAACCCATGTACTATATCTTTACTCGCCAAGTGCTAGGGGAAAACTATTCTCGTTGGATTGTTATCCTCTAAGAAATTGATCTAGAATTTCATAAATCCAGTTCAAAAAATTCTTGGTTTTTGTTTAGCTAATGTGCGATCTTCCTCGTACTACTGAGGAATCGTATCCCATTGATTCATTTCCCGATGAATATTTGTCCCTTATTTGTACATCTGACCCTTAGTATGGAGATATTATTTTGTATCTCCAAACGCAACGTTTTCATCCTAGTTTGTCTCATGACGAACATCATTGTATCCTTCATCAGGCCAAGTATTATCTTATCAGTAATGATACGTTATATCATCATGTCGTTGATTCCATCCCGTGACGTTGTTTAAATCACTAGGTTAAGTTGAAAGTGTGTTAAATGACTACCACTCTAGATCTTTTGGTGGTCATCTCTCTGAGATGGCTATAGCTCAGAAAATACTACATGGGTACTTTTTGCCTTCTATCGTTAAATATGGTATTGAATCCATTAAGAAATGCTCGTCTTGTCAACTTTTTCAATCCAAAAATAACACTCATCCCACTCCGCTACATCCCATCATTGTTTTCGGTCCCTTCGCAAAATGGGGCACTGATTTCATGCATTCTAATCCTACCTCAGTTAGGGGGCATGGTTACATTATCATCGTTGTTGACTATTTTACTAAATTGGATAAGGTTATGCCTACAAATGGTGAAGATGGTAAAATTTCCACCATATTTTTATTCAGTCACATTATCGCTAGGTTTGGGGTTCTTTAAGCCATCATTACTTATCATGGTTCTCATTTTAGGAACTGGATGATGTCAAAATTGAGCACTAAACTAGGTTTTCGTCATGATAACTTGACACCCTACTACACTCAAGCCAGTGGCCACGTTGAAGCTATGAATAAAATTTTGAAAAATATTCTTCAACAAATGATAAGGCACACTAAATCTAGTTGGAACTTACAATTATTCTCGACATTGTGGGCTTATAGAACCATGGTAAAAATGTCAATCAATTTCACACTGTTTCAATTGGTGTATGGACTGGAAGCTACTCTACTTATCGAATGTGAAATCCCTTCTATGAAACTCGCTCTAGAAATCCTACCTAACACCACATAGAGGAAGAACGTTGTTTTTCCTGGAATAAGCTTGATGAAACTCATCGAGATGTGACCCTGGCCAACGCGGTACACAAAATATGAGTCAAAGATCAATATGGCTGATTTGTTCAATATCGTCTCTATAATGAACATGATTTGGTTTTAACCTATGACCAAAAACATGATAATTTAGGAGGCAAAAAATTTTATTCCATGTGGCATGGTCTTTATATTGTAAGTTGTGTTTTGGAAAAATGGACTTATGACTTGATTGACTACTATGGGATATCTTTAGGTGAACCTTGAAATGGGATTTACCTCAAAAGGTACTATGCTTAGATAATTTTTCATGTGTAACCTTTACATTTTGTTAATAGAGTGTGTTTGGAGTAGTTTGAGTGTGTGTTCTTTTGTATTTAGGACTCATCCTAGTCAGGATTGCTTATATAGTGTCATACTTAAAATTACAGATGACCTTATATTCAGGATTAGTGGATCGTGCTAGAAGGCATACCTTAAATCTTTCATCAGCGACATTGGTACTTTATTCCCCTACCAGTTATTTGGTAATCTCAATCAGAAGTTTCTTAGGTCCCACAATGAACAATCTCATTTAATATCATGTGGTGATTAGACTATTCATAGACACTTTGTCAATTGATGTGATTCAAGTTATGGTTTACCGAGATTCAGAACTTGTATTTTCTCAGTTAAACCATATACACACTATTCAAAATCCCATACTTATTCATTTATTTCGAAGGGTTCGACTACTTGAAAGGTTGTTTCCGATTCATTGGCCATTTATGTTTAAATTGGTACATAGCTCATACTTGATAATAAGTGTCTCTTGTACAATCACACCATAATTGTGTAAAAAGTTGTTTTTTATAATGAAAATGTTTTACAAATAAGATACTAGGGAAAAAATATGAAGCTTGTAGTTTTTAATAAGTAGTTTTTCCAAAACTATACTAGGGAAAATAAGCATTTTTCCATGTACAAATACACCATCATAAACACACCGTAACTTTGTAAAAAATTGTTTTTTGTAATGAATATGTTTTACAAAAACGATACTAAGGAAAAAATCTGAAGCTCGTAGCTTTCACTACATCATAATGAAAAAATACGAAGCTCAAAATATTTTAGTACAATACTATGACTAGACATAACTACTATTCCTAGCTACTCCTAGTTATCGTGATAACAAATGATGGCCTAAGCCACCCTACAAAGTAGTCATCCAAAGTGACCAGAAAATTCAGTTGTGCAGCATTGATAATACTGAGGTTTGTCATCTATAGATATATTTGGCACATCCACAACCATTTTATGGAGATTCTCCTCAATATCCTAGAGCTCCTCCTTTGCCTTGATATTCTGGACTGCTACCTCTCGAACTACTATGTGTCTCTCAATATGTTATTACCCAACTGGTTGTGATGGTCCAATATCTGCAATATAGAACATGAAGTATTGGTATAACAAACAGAAAATAAAAATGAAATATAACAAAATCAAAAGAAACAAATAGAGGGAATCTTTAGTACCTAGTTGTCCCCATTGATCATTCTTAGTGAGTGATAAATATGAATCACCCATGAATTCATTCCCTTAGTACATGTAATCCTCAACCATGAGGACTTGACCATGCAACCATCAGAAGAATACATATCCATATGTGATTATCAGTCCACCTCTTATATGTCAGGTCATTGCATCTACCCATATCAACATATGAGGGTCATGTGGCCCAAGATCATTCAAGGGTACATGTGGATGTAGCGACAGAACTCTCTCAAGGAAGAAATATGCCACAATGGCACCATATCTGAAATTTTTTAGTTCACCTCATCGGTATTTTGTTAGTTGATCCTCTAAACTCACCAATATTCCCTCACTCTAGTTCAATACAATCAGATCCATACACTTCAAGGTATAGAGCATGTGGGACCATGTGGTTTGATGGGTAGCCCGAATACCTACCACCTTCTCAATAGTAAATAGAAAATTCTTAAGAGGACAATCCATCACATGTTTGATGGGCATTTTCCCTCACTGAGAGCATGTACCAATCATGCAATATTGATCTACGAGATCATATTTTTTCATGTCTCCCCCTCTTGTCCCGGAAACATAGGGTTTCCTCGCCTTGAGAGTTTGATGAGAAATAGATTCTTCCACATCTATTAATAATGTGAGTCCTAAATTGGAAATGTTATTGTTATGGATCCCACATTCGGGTCAAGTTATCTAATAAACGAACATGATCCCTCATTCCTGGAATCTGGAAGAAATTTAAGATCCCACAATCTTCCAAATCCAGTATGGTGTTGGGATCATTTGTGGATTAATTATCATCTAGCTCATGTTCCCTCTCCTTCCAAATGACCATTTTTTTTGCAAGAAACCTACATAAAGTAATTAAAACAACCATTAGAAACATTCTTCATCAAAGAATTCTCAAATTTTGCTTAAATCTATTGGTTTAAAAATTTTGGGGTTGTCGACGCAATTCTCCCATAAAAACAGGGTGTTGGTGCACTTACCATATTCACACAAATAAGGGATGACACTTTTCCCCTTTCTGGGAGGTGCGTCGATGCACTTCCCGAAAGGGAGAAGAGTGTCTCCTAGGGTGCACTCTTAACCCCCAAAAGAAAAACTAAAAACCATATTAAAAACCTAGTTAAAACATGAAATTCTACCATCAAATGAAAGAGGAAGGGTAGGGTGTTAACCTAAATCCGACGGAATGTCAAATGGTTGATCAGACATCCTACAAAAAGCACAGCAAAGTCACCTATCAAAAGAAACTTTTGTACTAAAAAATCTATGGTTAAAACGTTTTACTATTTGAACCTTTTATTCTATTTTTTGGGAAAAATATAAAATATTATTTAGTTATTTAAAATATTGTATTTTTTTTTTACCACTTTATTAATGTTTTGGATTAAAAAAAGAGTTATAATACCTATTGTTAGATATTTCAGGTTAATTTGAACGATTTTTCACTATGGAGGAGTTTGTTTTTTATTTTTTTATGCTCCTTTACAAAATGAGAAAATATTTTGAGTGTGTTTGATACCATAGTTGCGCTTGTTAAAAACTAATAAAAAATGTGTCAAGTATAGTTTTATCAATTTTTTTGGAGTCGTAAAACTTATATGAAAAAGGAACCCCCTGGATTTGTCTTTAATCTCTTCTCATACTCTCGAAATACGAAAAGATTACCAAGTGAACTTGATTCTTTCACGCTTGTAAAAGTATTTGAAGGGTAGTCTATCATGTGATAGTTTACCCATTTTTCATACCATTTAGAGTAATTTATGAAAAAGGTACACTCTAGTTCATAATAACTAGAAGTGTTCTCCTACGTATCGTTTTGCACTTTTTCAGACCTTGGGGAATAAATTTACGAAAAAAATCCACATTGGAGCCTTCTTTAGTCCTTTCAGACTCTCTAAACATGAAACACCACCGAGTTTACCTTATTTGGACTCATGAAAATCAAACAATGAAGGACCCTTTCTAGGAGTGAACTGCTCCTTTCTCAGGTTCATAAAACATGTGATGTTGGACTCATCCTATGATGAGCTATATCGAGCATATGTTACCCTTTTCCAACTCATTAAAAAATAAAAATGTACTCATCAATCATGATGGGTAAATTAAGGGAATGCAAAAGCATTTTTCATTTATATTAATGGTAGCTTATAGTCACCCTTGAACGTTGCACCTATCTACATTTCATTTTAGCAGTTGGGTAATAATCGTTTCCTCTAGTCGGTACATTTTTATGAGTCACTTCACTCCTTTGATTCATTCAAAGAATGCATCGTCTTTTATTTGCATTATGTTATGGTCTCTGCCTCGTTGAGTCAATGATACAAAGTCACTTGTCATGGCGTTCAATGTTTAAGGGGAGTTTCTTACCACAACCAACCTCTGCAATTAACTTTCCTTCATTTTGTGCTAGTTATCTTTGAGTTAGTCCCATGGTTGCTCCATAATCAATATCACTTCAAAAAATTGTGTTCCAGTTTTGTGTCAATTATGGGGGAAACATGATGGCCCTGCTTCGATGATTCTATTCCCGTCGACACCAACACATGATCTAGGAATTAGTCTTAGAAACTAGTTAGTATCTTAAATCATGCATGCCTCAAGGGAAGGTTTCCTCACTTTCGATAATAGGCTCCAAACATTGGCTTCTAATTGAAATATTCCACTGATTTTTCAACTTCAACTCATTTATTTATATTCGAGGAATGTACTAGGGTACCTTGGGAATCATTCATATCAATGGTGATTTCCCTCGCACTTGTTAAAGGTATACATTAATGACTAGTAATCAAGTGGTATCTACCATGTTCAGCATAAGGAAATCTATTCACATGGATAGAATCATACTATTTGATATTGGGATGAAGACCCTGGTTTTTAGGAATTCACTTGAATATTTGTCTCTCTTGGGGTTGTGATAGATTATTTTGTGATTGATTCACTACATAGATCCACAATGTATGTCGAATGGCTATGCTCAAATTTGATACATGATGCATAGATCTACAATGTATGTCTGATACATATGTCCAAATTTGAGTTTTTTTCATCATTAATCTACATTATATGTTGGTATCCATCATCTATACATATATACATGGATCTTGTAATGTACCAACTTGGATATTTGTTACACTAACTCAGACAACTTAGCAATCAACAATACAGGTGACTCAAAATTGGGATTTTGAACAAGGTTTGGGGTTATTTTGAGTTAAAAACAAGAGAATAGGTTATAATCATCTTAATATCCTATACATAGTGTACTGGTACCTTTTATTGTTTCAAAATCATCGATGTTGAAGTTTAATTCCAATGCTCCTAGAAACCCTGGCATATGCAAACTAAATCCTTTGCTTTACACATCATGGAAACAATTGGAAGTATATTTTACACTATAATAGGATTATAGATGGATTCCAGTAATATCTAATAGGCCTATCTTATCTTCAATCGGAAAAAATATGTTGATTAAAATCTTCTTCTTTAACAGAATTTACAAATTCCCGCAAATCTATTATTTTCACAATTTCCTTTTCTGCAAGATCCTTTCCACAAGAATATTTCCACAATTGTGGATTTCACGTTGTGGGTATACTTTTCCCAAATTCCAAAAACTGACTCCCGTAATTATGCGGCCGCAACATTCTTCCCACAATCGAGTTGTGGATTACGGATAGCAGACGTACCATTCAACATTTCCCTAAATGGGCTTCCACAATATCTTCCTGCAAATCACTTTCCGCAATTTCTAAGATTTTTCGATCTCTTGTGGAACCTATCTCCATTGTATGATCTAGAATCATTTTGTCTAGTTACTTAGCTCGTAATTCCACTTCCAGGATTCATCTACAATCGTAGATCTGCCAAATTTGTGAATTTTTAACTCAGACTATTACAAATGAATTGATCAATGAAGTGATCATTTACTCATGTTGTATTCATATGAAAACATATCCATCTTAGTGGCTTCTAATTATTCTTGACAAAATCACGTCATTCACTTATATACTAGAGATTTAACACATTTCTGGTTATTGAAAGAAGACATAGAAATTTACAAAATATTCACGTAGAGGCTACAAATATCTTCTTCATTTCATCAACCATTCCTTTATACACACACCCTCACTCACTCACAGACTCATTTATCCACTCATTCTTGATTATTACATTCAAGACTTAATATAAAACTCTTTCAATTCTGTCAGATCCAAATAAGCAGGATCTAAACTCCTACGAAATATACAACTAACCTATACTTGAGAAATATTTGAGTATAACAATGTAAAATAGACAATATTACATTCAAAATTATCCTATCTATCAAACAAATAACTAATCCTATCCTTCTATAATGGATTATAGGGAAGCATAAAAATAACATTCCTTTCTTATGCAGAAAACAGAGGATTTTGACTCGATCCTCTTGCATCATACTCTAGGGGAAGAAAAAGAATTCTTCAATAGTTCTTTAGGGTTCACATTGTACTTGGAAATATCTAATGTAGTCATCCATGATGCATCTTAAGATGGCTGATATTTCCACTTGACCAAATACTGAAAATAATTATTGTTCCTGGTCTTCTTCACCTAAGATCATTTCTTCTATCTGAACACTTGAATCTTTAAAATTATATAAATCTAAAACATTAAAAATTGGAGATATTTGAATATCAGAAGGAAGTTCTATTTCATATGCATTTGCATAAAACTTCCTCAAAATTTTACAAGGTCCTATCTTCTTGAGTTTTAGTTTATTGTAAGTCCCCTTAGGAAACCTCTCCTTTATAATATATGTCATTCATAACTCTCCAACATGAATATTAACTTCTCTTCTTTTTATGTCTTCTCACTGTTTATACTTCCTTTCACTTTCCTGTAATGTCTTTTTAACATTTCCATGTAGCTCATGCATACTAGATGTAGAATATTCACCATCTGCACTTATCCTTTCCTATCCTCCCAAATTTTTGAGTTCATACACTCCTCTTGGGTGCATCGCATACACAATCTGAAAAGAACTCATACATGTACTCCTGTTAGGTGAATCATTGTAAGAAAACTCATCTTGAACAAGAGCTAAATCCCATTGTTTTGGATTCTCATTAACAAGACTTCTCAATATATTTCCCAAGATCCTATTTACCAATTCAGTCTGGCCATCAGTCTGAGGATGATAAGAAGAGATAAAACTAATCTTACTACCCAAATTTCTTCCTTAAATTTCCCCAAAAATGACCAACAAATTTGGTGTCCCTATATCATACAATGCTCAAAGGTAGACCATGTAACTTCACAACTTTTGAAAAGAACAAATTAGCAATCTTTGTTGCATAATTGGTTTTCTTGCAAGCAATAAAATGATCCATTTTTTAAAACCTATCTACTACCACAAAATTAGAATCATAGTCCCTGTGAGTTCTAGGAAATACCAGAACAAAATCCATTCTGATGGAATCCCAAGGCCTAGATGGAATAGGTAGGGGTTGATACAATTCAGTATTTTGTCTCCTCCCTTTCGCATGTTGACATATCCTACATTTTTCAACAAACTCCTTTACATATTGCTGCATTCCTAGACAAAAATAAAAAAAACACTCACCTAAGAAATTGTTTTGTCCTGTCCAAAATGACCCAAAAAACCTCCACTGTGTTTCTCCTGTATCATATTTTCTCTCATTGAACATTTAGGAATGCACAATTTACTATTATTGAACAAAAAACCTTCTTGTATCATGTAGTCCAACCATTGACTTCTGTTTTGCAAAAATAGATTTTCATAGGCTTCATATACACTCTTAAAATCTACATCCTCCTTATACATATTAACCAAATTTTCAAATCCCAAAGTGTTGACCTTAATCTCCTGCAAGATCAAATTTACTCTACTTAAGGCATCATCAACCTTATTATTTTCCACTAGTGTGCTTGATCACAAAGGTAAAGTTCTACAAAACTTCCACCCACTTAGCATGTTTTTTATTCAATTTAGGTTGACTATTTATAAAATGCAAAGCATGATTATCTGAATATAGCACAAACTCTCTGGGCGTAAGTAATGTCTCCATTTCATGAGAGCTTACACAACAACATATAATTCTTTATGATATTAGGAATACTTATGTTTTCCCTCATTTAACTTCTCACTGAAGTATGCTACTGGTCTTTGTTCTTGACTCAGAACATCCCCTATTGTTGCCCCACTGGCACCTGTCTCTACTTGAAAAACCTTGTCAAAACTTGGAAAATCCAAAATACGCTTCTCAGTGATATTCTTCTTCAACAATTTGAAGCTTCTATCAGCTTCTTCTATCCACTTTAAATGTTTTCTATGTTGTTAGTAAAAATGCACCTCTTGTAGACAAGAGTTGTTCCTCTAGTCTGAATGGTTCATATCTAGAACAAATCAGTTACAACAGAATTGGAATACTTCCCCTAGAATGGGTGGAGATATGGAATGAGTCTCTTTGATGGAATGGTGTATATTTTTCCAATGGTGATAGATATTCATGGATGTACCTCCATAATCACATGAAAATAAGCAAACAAGATCAAAAAGCACCAGAATATAATCCATTATTCTATGTCAATGACTAAGGAATCCAACAATAAAATACATTATTATAACACAACATACTTTATGGGAAAGGAGCCATATTTGAATTAAACATGAAGAACAAGTTTACAACATTTTCCTTAGTTTTGATGTGCTCCTTCACATGCCAATATCTTGTCCCCAAAAGCTCCAACTTGTTCCTCCTATGCTCACCCTACTGATTTAGGCCAGAATGTCAATGCAACAACACAACTTTGCTCTCTCTCAACCATGAGGTATGAGCCTGCTTTTATACGCCTTGGGAGGATAGGGATGGTTGAGTAAATGGTGGGTGAGGTGTATAGGAGATCCCAAAAGGATATATCTCGAGTCCAGGTGGTCCTCAGGTGTAGGGATAAGGGTACCACAAAGTCTTTCTTCGAGAAGCTTCATGGAAACCTCTCTTTTTCAAATTTTACCAAGAGCACCACTTCTTCCTTACTATGACAGAGCGGTGACAGGGCATAACCATGCCTTTAATAAGAGGTAAAGGTGGTGGCACTGCCTACTATCAAGAGATTATAGGCATTTCTAAAGAAGGTAATTCTCCTTGAATTAAAGGCAGGAGTGGTGTTGGATTTTCATATGCAGGATTGAAGTTTGAGCCAGTATTTTCACTTCACAACTTGAGATTCAGGGAAAATACTGATGTTTGGGATCACATGATGATGAATATATTTCTTATGTTTTGGACCTCATCACATGATGATGACAATATTTATTTGTAATAGAATTCCCCCCAAAGAATGAGGCTAGAGGGATACGATAGGCGAGAGCTTTGAAAGAGCAAGTTATCACTTCGAGGCAAGAATCTGCTTGATCGAAGATCATCATCAACCATGCATCTGCAATACATCAATACTTTTGACTCATGAGAAAATGTTTCCTCATCATGGTTGTATACCAATACAAGGAATATCCATGATAGAGATTAACAAACATGGCTACTAGAACACAACATAGATCCATTTGATAGAGAAATCAAACTTAGGACATAGCTACTAGACATACACTATAGAACTATGTAGAATGAAGACAAATTTGAGCATAGCCATGACCATAAAAATGTGTATCCATGTTGGTACTTCATACAATATACTCTATCGCAACCTAGGGAGAAATCTATGAGTGCTTTTAACAGATACCCAGGGTCTTCGTATCGGCTTATAAAAAGTACGATTATATCCATGTTATTACAATTATTTGAAGTCAAACATGGTATAAACCACTTGATTATTGCTAAATGATGTGAACCGTTAACAAGTGCGAAGAAAATTACCATTAATGTCAATGATTCCCAAGGTACCCTAGTACAATATATTGAGTGTGAATAGATTATTTGATGTCGAAAACTCAGTCGAATCTATCGATCAAAGGTCAATGATGTGAACCTATGTCGAGAGTGAGAGAATCTTTCATTGAGGCATACAGATCTCAAGGTACTAAACTTGTTTCTATGAATAATTCCTGGATGATGAGTTGATGTCGACAAGAATAGTCTCATCGAAGGATGGCCATGATGAATCCCACATCAATGACACGAAACTCGAAACAAAGTTCTGGAATGTTATAGATGATGTAACCATAGGACTGACTCAAAAGGTATTGACACAAAAGGATTTTTTGATTGCAGAGGTAAACTTTCAAATTCCCTTTAAACATTGAGCATCACAAAAAAATACTTGGAAACATTGACTAGACGAGGTGGAGCACAATGTGACAATGGACAATGCATTCCTTGAAACACTCAAAGGAGTGACATGACCCATGAAAGTGAATCAACTCAGAGACAAGCTGATTACCGAATTGACTGAATGAAATGCAGATAAGTGTCTTGTTCAAAGGTGACTACAAACTACCATTTTATTTTGAAAATGAATTGATTATGTTCCCTTAATTTCCCCATCATGATTGATGACTGCCTCTTTTCATTTTTACAAGTTCAAAGAGTGTAACAAACTCTCGTTGTAGCTCATCCAAAGACAAGTCCATTCTCATATATTTCATGAATCTGAGAAAGGAGGGGTTCATTCCCAAAAGAGGGTCTCTCAATATTTTGTTTAACGAGTCCAATGAAAGTTAACTCGGTATCGTCCATGTTTAGAGAGTTTGAACGAAGACAAAAGAAGACTCCGAAGGGACATTTTTCGTAATCAGTCAATCCAAACCAAAAAAGAGATAAACTAACATCGGAAAGATGACTCTTCAAGTATTTTTATGAGCATGAAGAAGATAAGTTTGCTTGACAATATTTTCACATTTAAGGAGTCCAAAAATATTTTTAAAGAAGACTCCATCAGGTTTCTTTTCATGATGAATGGTTTTTTACGAGCCTAAAAATAGTAGGAAAAAGACTCAGAACTTTGATACCAGGTTTGGGAAGCATGATCAAAGTGTTGAAATGAATGCGCAAGGACCTTTTTTCATTTTTTAGAAGTATGAAAAATTCAAAAAATGAAATTCCCCATAGACAATATTTCTCATCCCTATCCCTGCAAAACATTTAAAAAGGATATTAGTCTCCCAAAAACATTTAAAAATAAATTTTATAAACTATGTAAAGGGTATTTTTTAATAAAAATGATTTCAAAACATTAAAATAATATAAAAAAACCCTTAAAATCTTTTATAAAATCTAAGTAAATAGTAAAAACAAAATCATTTACCATTTACCAAACCTTGGAGAGCATTTTGGGAGAATTAGAGGGCATATTTAAATCGGAGAATGTGGAGCCATCACCTGTCTGTTTTTTGCATCGTCTGATCTAGGTAAGAGCTAGAAACCTCCTCTTCCTTTATATGGTTTCCATTTTTATTTTTGTTCAGTTTTGGGGCCTTAAGGGAAAGCCTAAAATACATATGTTGGGTATCGCTTCTCTCCTTCATGGGAAGAGCGGTTCCCAATAAGAACCATGTTTGTTTAGGTTTTCTCAGGCAGTGGCACCGCTCTGTTATAAATGGACAGGTGCGGTGTCGTTCATGAGGTCAAAAAAACATATTCCCTAGTCAAAATAAAATTTTACAAGCATTTTTAATGGTGGAATATGCTTGTGGGACTCCAAACCTAATTCTAGAAATGGTATCTTTGATCAGTGACTATAGCTTGTGGGACTCCAAACCTAGCTATCACATGGTTGAATAAAAATAGGGTGGTAGTATTACCATCCTCTACACATGTAGTCATTTCCTCAACCCATTTTGTGAAGTAATCGACAGCTACGATGATGTAACCATACCCCCCAGCTGAGGTAGGCTTACAATGCATAAAATAAATAGCCCACTTGGAAAAAGGGCCAACTGCAATGATGGGGTGTAAAGGAGCAGGGTGGGTGCGCTTTTTTGGATAAAATTGTTGACAGGGTGGGAATTTATTAACCGCTCCATGACAATATTTAAATATCGAAGGCCATAAATATCCAATGTGAAGGATTTTCTGGGTTGTATCCATCCCAGAAAGATGACTTTCACATGCTTCAAAGTGGCAGTCATTCAAAACTTGTTTAGCATCTTCATGTGTAAGGCACCTTCGAAGGATGGAATTGATACCATGTCAGTACAATGTATCATTTAGAATGAGATAGTACTTTGCATGGTGATGAATATGACGACAATCCTCACAGAAAATTTTGAGCTAAAATCTCTAAGTCTGGATATAGATGATCAAATATCCAAACCATGGATCAGTTGTGCTTATCAAGAACAAAAATTCATCTAGGAATGAATCATTGGGCTCAGCTTCTGTCAAAGAAAAGGGAAGGTCACACATAAACTCCACGAAAAGCAAGGATTTTTTCAAAGTAACCTTTTCAAACTCAAGATCAAATTCCTATAAGGTAACAATCCAACGTGAATATTTTCCCCCTAGTACCTGACGAGTCAGAATGTAGTACATAGGGTTTTTATCTGTGAGTATAGTTGTGGTACAAAGCATAATGTAATGATGAAACATTTGTACAGCAATGATCATGTTCAAAGCTAACTTCTCCACACATGAGTAATGGGTTTCAGAGTCAATGAGACTCTTACTCATGTAATATATCATGTGTTCTTGGTCATTAGAATTGTCTTACGCTAGAACCATTCTGATGGTAGTAGTGGAGGCATCAACATACAAGAGAAATTCCTTCGAGTAATCTAGGGGGTGT
>LPNX010013232.1:0-236840 GCA_001517045.1 Pseudotsuga menziesii | reverse complement strand
TTTATAATTTTTCATGGTCAAATGAATTTTTAATGGCCAAACTTACATGAGCGCCACGGCCCACGCGGATATCGAGGTTTTTTCCGCGTATAGGGCTGTTTTGAAAACAGCCGCGTATGACGCCGCGCACTAAGATTTTTATCAATCTAATGGACATTTTGGTCAACTTCTCATGCAGGATGGTGCTAGAGTGGCGAGAACGCGAGCATGGTGATGTAGAGGAAGTAGTAAGGGCTGACAGAATGGCTCAAGAGGCTCTAAGAAGATGCGGAATCTACAAGTTTTGGTGCCTAGGAGGCTTGAGGGACAAACCAGGACTACTACAGATGCTTGTAGACTATTGGGATCCAGACTCAGAGTCCTTCCGGTTAGATGGTATGTCCCTCACCATTGAGGTGGAGGATATCTATTTTATCACAGGTCTATCATGGTGGGGTGAGACAGTGAACCTTCGTGCCCGAGGAGGGCCAGGTCATGGGATGACTATAGATGAGTACATCGCAGTATACTGCTATCCAGAGATAGAGAAGGTGGGGAGCCAAGTCCCCACCAATGCTATACAGGTATTGGGCCTAAAGGCCATCTTACTGACGCTGGGCAGGATAGTAGGGTTAGCATCACTCCATCAGGCCTCTCGGCCATTGATGTTCTATGCGGTGGAGTGCATGACACCGACCATCTATGAATGGAGCACATCACTGTTGAGAAACATGAAACATTAGCTCAGTGAGTGCAAGGCAGGTAGGATACGAAACTTCGGGTTCAGTAGTATCTTGAGCACTTTCTTCTTCGAGCGGGTTCCAGGATTGAGCCCTAGAGTGGATGTTCCTCTCCACGGGGTTCGAGATCTGGCCCAACGATGTTGGGCAGACGCGATGCACAGACTGGGGGGTGGTAGGGTGGCCAACCCTTATCCAGCATACTTTTTTCCATGGTGGCGACGAAAGATTATCGCCATAGAGGACTACCCTTATGCAGGGATAGACTTCTGGGGAGACCCAGACATGCCATTACCACCAGGGTCAGCATATGGAGACATAGGTAACGAATCTCGACCCTTACTCTTTTTAAAAATTTTGAAGTATTTAATTTTTTTGTGTTTTCTTGATTAATGGAATCAAAAAGACATGTTTTTGGGTGACAATACATAGTGACATCTACTATTGATGTGCAGATGTGGGACCACAGTGACCAGAGGGATTCCCATGTCATAGACGGAGGGGAAGAGGAGACGATATCACCGGTGTGGATGCGGAGCGAACGCTCCAAAGCATCCATACCAACTTTGTACGACTGACTCACAGGATTGCCATGGCGCAAGTCGAGGACTTGCCTGAGGCTATGCAGAGACAGGTGGTTGGTGTACCACGTGCATGGGTGCGTTTATTCCGGTGGCTAGCTAGAGCCATGGTGACATATCATGATCACAACCCTCATCCACCTCCACAGGAGTAGACACCTAGGAGTGTATCTATTTTGTACTACCGTGTATATGATGGTGGCTTTCAAAGCCCAATTTTGTATTATGACACTATGTATTACCACATTTTTGGTGTATATAAAAAAGTTTTATGGTGATCGGTTTATTTATTTACATGTGTAAAAATTGTGTTTATGATTAATTTATGATGAATGAAACAAATGCCAATCTAACACATAGTTATCATATGAGTCAGCAATTTGATTAAAATTTCTTGGAATGTGTATATATGTTATGTTCTCAAATTGCTGTTCTAGCAATCTCACACGTAAGAATCTCCTCAATAACGTAGGCTCTCTAACATGGTACAAACCATTTAGCTGTGACACTACTAACTCTGAATCAAGACGTACCTCAAGAGAGAGAACACCATGCGAAATGGCATCCCGTAGAAGCTCAATAACGGCACTATATTCAGCAACATTGTTGGAAGATGGACATAGACATACACCTCCTGAAGACAGTACATGACCCATAGGAGTAAAAATCACCCAAGCAGCTGAGGCTGAGTGTTGAGTGTGACGGCTTGCACCATCCGCGAATCCTATGTAGGTGGAAGATTCCATTGATATCTGCCACAAGAAATGGAAACTAATCACAAACCCGATCACGATAAACAAGACCTAACTATGCAAAAAATATGTACAATAATATACAACAAACAACCTTGGCTAAATATTATGCATAGTATTTTTTAAGATAGAGCCCATTTCTAGGCTCCGCCAAGGCTGTCCCTTCATAATCCACTAACTCGTAGGCACCCTTCTCTAATACTTGCTTGACCACGTAAGGACCACGCCACATAGGATTGAACTTCCCTGCCCCCAAGGGTTCTTTCGATTCATCCCACAAAAGGACCAAGTCTCCCTCACTAAACACTCTTGGACGGACATACTTATCGTACTGGGCCTTCATGCGACGCTTATTAACATCTAGAGCCACCAAGGCATCTCTACGCTGCTCATCGAGTTGCTCAAGGTTAACCAAACGCTCCTCCAAAGGCGAAGTGTCTAGTAAGAGTTCTACGGCTAACTTCAACAAAGGAATCTCGCATTCAACCGGAAATATTGACTCCACTCCATGAACAAGCTGATATGGAGAAAAACCAATGGCAGTCTTTACCGTGGTTCGGTACGCCCACAAAGCAGGATACAACATAATATGCCAATTCATCTTGCTTTGTGCGATGGTTCGTTTGGAGAATGGACTTAAGTGATTTATTCACAGCTTCAACCTATCCATTCACTTGAGGATAGTAAGAAGAGGAGTGCTCTTGCTTATATCCTAACTTGGCGGCCAACTCTTCCATCATACGATTCTAAAAGTGCGAGCCATGGTCAGTGACAAGCTCTCTCGGAATCCCGAACCTATAGATGATTTGGTTGAATATGAAGTGGGTGGCTGTCTCACCGTCGGATTTTACTGTAGGCATTGCCTCAGCCCATTTCGCGAAGTAATTGACAGCCACAATGATATGATGGTGCCCCCCAGCCGAAGCTGGGTTGCAGTCCATAAAATCTAGCCCCCACTTGGTGAAGGGACCAGCGGTGATAATAGGGTGTAACGGGGCAGGCTTCGAGCGCATGTTACGTGCAAACACCTGGCAAGGGTGGCACCTCTTGACCGCTTCAATACAATCCTTGAAGATCGACAACCAGAAATATCCTGCTCTCAAAATATTTTGGGCTGTAGCAAGCCCAGATAAATGACCACCACACGCCCCTCCATGGCAATCATTAAGCACTACCTCAGCCTCATCGTGAGTTAAACAATGTTGTAAAAGGGAATATACTCCACGGCGGTACAAAGTATTGTCCACTATGAGGTAGTTCTTGGAAACGTGACGTAATCGACGTCGCTCATCTCGCGAGAGGTGAGTAGGGGTCCTCTGCGTCTGCAAATATACTATGATATCACCATACCATGGGTCAGTCGTTGAGATCAACAAAATGTGTTCATCAACGAATGTATCTTCACATACCGACTCCTCAGCCTCGCTCAGAAAATATGATATGAGCTCTGCAAAGATTAAAGATTTCTTCATTTTTTCCAAAACAAACTCGAGATCAAACTCTTGCAGAATGACAATCCATTTATTATATTTTCCCCCAATCATCCTACATGTGAGGACGAACTGAAATGGATTGACATGGGCAACCACCAAAGTTTGGCGAAGGAGAATATAATGTCTCAAACACTGCACCGCATGTACAGTGGCCAAGGCAAGCTTCTCTACATGAGAATACCGAATCTCTGTGTCAATAAGGTTTCGGCTCAGATAGTATATAACATGCTCCTGGAGCTCCTCACCCTCTTGAACCAAAACCATCCCAATCGTCTCTAAAGACGCGGCCACATATAATAGGAAATCACGGCTATAATCCGGAGGACTAATCATCGGGGCCGATGCTAGGGCTCTCTTAAGTGCATCGAAGGACTCCTGGGTTCGCTCATCCCATTCAAAGGGAGTATCCTTCTTCAAGAGACGCATGAAACCTCTAGTCAAATTGGAGAAATTGACAACAAATCTTTGTAGGAAGTTTGCCATGCCTTGCAAACACTGAAGATGACGAATATTTCATGGGGGAGACAACTGAAGTATTGCCTCCACTTTCAAGGGGTCGACTCTTATACCCTCTTTCGAAACGATAAATCCTAATAAACAACCTGATTTCACACAAAAGATCCACTTATGAGGGTTCAATCTAACAGCATAGTGCCGGCATCTTTCGAACACCAATCTCAAGTGATAAGAATGACGCATCCTCATGCGAGAATGAGCAGCGAGGTCATCCAAAAATACTTCGATAATGGACTTGAGATCATGGAAAATCAAGGTCATCGCCCGCTGAAAGATAGCTCCGGATTTTTTAAGGCCGAAAGGCATTTTTCGATACGCAAATGTTCCCCAAGGACAAATAAATGCAGTCTTATGTTGGTCCTCAGGTTTAATTTGAATCTGATTATATCCGGAAAAAATGTCCATAAAGGAGAACACCTCGCTACCCGCACACTCATCCAAAATATGATCTATAAACGGTGTGGGGAACTTATCCTTATGACAGGCACGATTTAAATCAGGGAAATCAGTGCATATACGGATCGCTCCTTGCTTCTTATCCACCGGAATGGGATTTGAAACCCACTCCTTCAAGGGAACTAAAAATATGAAACCAGCTTTCAATAGTTTCTCTATCTCTGCCTTTATGGCGGGTGCTTTCCTAGGATTTACCGCGCGTAAACGCTGTCGAACAGGCTTCGCGTTGGGGTAAGTTTTAATTTCGTGTTCGACAATCCGAGGGTCAATCCCTGGAATCTCATCGTAAGACCAAGCAAAAACATCGCAGAATTCCTTGAACAGCTCGGTATACTCATGAATCTCATCTTGGGAACAATCCGCCCCAATGTACACATTCTCAACCGTACCAGGGTTGCGAGAAATGTTGATAGGCATAGTTGATGATATGTTTGCCATGTTTCCATCAGCCATCTAACCAGGAGAGCTTAATGGAATCATGGGCCTGCCAACTTTCTGTCTAAGAATCTCCCTGTAATCCTCATGCTCCAACAGGTCAAGCTCTGGAAGGAAATATGATCTATGATGGAGTTCCTCCCATGGTGGCTCAACTCCCGACATAGCCTCGATGATCGCTTCGTCTGAAGGGAAAACTGTATCAAGGAAATCATGGGCATGAGAAGACTGTACTACCCATGCAGGAAGCACATAGGTGTCTTCTTCCTTTGTCCGTGAAGAAGAAGAACAAGGCTCTGCAGAAGATTGAAGATTAGCTTGGTAAGCAATCATGGCTGCAGGAAACGGCACACTCGTCTCAATGGCATCACTCGAAGGACTCAGTGAAGGAAGAATCCAAGGATATCCCATATGACTTGTGCGAAAAGGAACCAATCTCGCAGACATGGAAGCACCATTGAAACTAGCTCCTATCATGAGGACAGGTGCAGGACAACTAAAGGTTCCCATGAGGTAAGGATACATACCTACACCGACACTCCCAGTTGCCGGCTAGGAATGTTCAACTTTCGGAACTGAAGCTTCCGAAGATGCACTAACAGGAGGATTCTTGAATGACATCTCATCAATTGTCACAATCTTCCCATTATGAGGAAAGCATACAACGCGAAATACGGAAGACGCAACGGTTTGCATACTATACATCCAATTCCTTCCCAGTAAGAGATTGCAGTCAAGGGGCGCATCAACCACCTCGACCTCTATCGCAACAGTCTTTCCACCACCTCAATCCTCCATCACTCTGATAGCAAGCTCACTAACAAAGGCAAGCTTGGGAAGAACACAACAGTTCTCCAAAGGAACAAAGGGATGCAGACTCAAGTATAGTTCTGGCAACAATGGACTATAGTTTCGATACTCTCAATGGTTCCTTATATAGCTTTTCAAAGTGATACTGAAAGGTCAAATCCGTGCGATCTCAAGGCATATGGAAGGCCAGGAGTCATATGAGTCGGATCCAAGTCAAGGAACGGTCCAACAGTTTTGGATTATGCACACATCCCGATGTACGCGACTATAGAGGGAATATCCGCGTATGTACGCGGTTATCAAGGAAAAGGCCGCGTATATCATTTTTCTAATGTTTTTAGGGATGGTCAATGATACATCAAAAGACAATAAATGCTCCATAGGGAATAATGAGTCTGCAGCGGGATAGGGGAAGGCCATACAATGTGTGATTCACCTAGTGTGGTGAAATCCGCTATAACAGGTGTATCACGGGTGAATGGGTCAGAGCATGCTTCAAATTATCAAAGGCTCGTTGGGCTTGGTCATCCCAGAAGAATGGAGTGTCCTTCTTCAGGAGATGCATATAACCATTTGTTTTCTCTGGGAAGTTGCACACAAAAAGAGGAAGAAAGTTTTCCTTTCCTTGCAAACTTATGAGCTCGGTAATGTTTTCCAGGGTGGGTAAGGCCAGGATAGTAGCAATTTTCAATGGATCAATCTAGATGCCATCTTTGGAAACCATGAAGCCAAGAAGGAGTCCAGTCTCAACACAAAAGACACATTTATGTGGATTCAGCTGCATATTAAAATGACAACACCTAAGGAAAATGTCTCTAAGGTGCCCTGGATGGTATTCCCGCTACTGCGAATCAGCAGGGAGATCGCCAAGGTATGGTTCCATGATGTGCTTGATATCATGAAAGGAATAGGACATGGCTCGTTGGAATGTAGCTATGACGTTCTTTAGGCCAAAAAGTAACTTCCAATATGCGAAGGTTCCCCATGGGAAAATGAATACCATTTTATGTTGATCGACAAATAGAATCTCTATCTAATTGTAGCCAGAAAATACATCCATGAAAGAAAAGATGACTCTCTTAGCACAATTATCAATAATCTGATTGATCTGTGGAGTAGGGAAGTTTTCTTTAGGAAAAGCCTTATTTAAGTCTCAAAAATCGATACAAACTCTAGTAGTTCCATGCTTCTTAGCCATAGGGACAATATTACATACCCATTTCGTTGGGGGTACACGATAAATAAATCCCGCCTTCAGAATTTTTTCCGCTTCAGCTTGAATAGCCGCAACCTTCCAAGGATGGACTTGACGTAATTTTTGTTGAACAGGTTTTTTTGTGGGATAGGTTCTAATCTCATGTACAACAGTTGACAGATCAATCACAATAATATCTCCATAAGTCTAGGAAAACATATCACGGAATTATTTGAAAAGAGCCCTATAACTTTCAGTTTTATCTATCGAGCAGTTTTGGCCTACATGGATGTGCTCAAAAGTTTTGAGCTTGATTGATATGTCAATCGGGGTTGTCTTAGTGATGTTGCAAAGATTTCCTTCGAAATTTGTGTCTTGCAACAATACATGTGTTTGCAGATTGGTGACAATATCAGTACTGATAAGAGTTATGAAGTCAAAATCTACTAAACTAGCATTAGGAAGAAAACAAGATCTGTGATAATCATCTTCCCATACGGGTTCATCCATACTCATGATCTCCACGATGTACTCATCTGAAGGGAAAGTCTGGGACAAATAGTCTAGAGTAGGGGGGGATGGTTCTAGTCAGTAAAGTAGGTGGTAAGGATCTGAATCCACTAGATGAAGATCATCATAATGGACATCGGAAGCAGATTGAACAACATCATACATTTCTTCATAATGGCCAAGAGAGGATGACTCAACAACTTCTTGCCTCGATGGTTGTAACCAGTCATGGAACTCATGTTCACAGTCGCCAGTTCTATACTAGGAGGGGCTGGGAGAAACATTCCCATGAGTTAAATCCTTTAGTATACCTACCCCAATCGACTGATAAGGAGGAAGGGACTGACCTAGCATAGGGATGTTACTCGCGGTGGGAGTAGTAACATCCGGTGATTAAATTTCAAGTTGATCAATGGTCACGATATTCCCCAAATGAGGAAATTGTAGAGTTTGAAATATTGTCGAAGCGATGGAATTCATAGCATAGAACTATTTTCTCCCTAATAGAAGATTGTAATCTAATGGGGCATCGACCACTTCCACCTAAATGGAAACAGTCTTCCCCCGAAGCTTGACTGAAATGGATGGTAATAGACCACAAGGCTGGAAACCTCGTCCATCAAAATATTTTAAGGTTGTAGGTGATTTTGTAAGTTTGGGAGAACCAATTGTTGATGTATTTGTAACTTTATAATGTATTCACTCTTATATCTTATGTATTGTACCCCGATGTTCCTATCGGGAAGTATCTGTAATGTAATTGATTCATGTCATACCCCGATGTTGCTATCGGGAGAATCAATAATGTAAACAAGTCATGTAAATTCATAGAGGGTAACCCTCCTTATTGATCAAGGGTTAATGTCCCCGCAGTTGTGGGGCACTAGGGTTGTTAGAATCTCCTAGAGAAGTCGACCCTGGTGAGTTAATGTAATTCGGGTCATTAGTACTCCAGTTGTGGTTACTCAAGCCTACATAACTGAGTTAGGATTACTCGATCCTACATAAAAGAGCCAAATATTAAGTGAACGAAAGAATATAAATAGAGAGTGAGTCTCTCTGTTTATCACACACACTCACTCAACTGGGGCGCATGAGTGAGAGAAAGAGAACAGCTCTTGGAGATCATCTTTTCTGTCTTTGGGTTTTACTACTACCATTGGTGCTCATTATATCTCTGAGGAAGTTATGGGGTTTTCTCCTTTATGGTTTCCCTGAGTAAAATATTTGTGTCTCTTGTCTCTTGTTATTGATTGTTGTGCATGTTATTCTCTTGGATAAGATCCTAAGATCATATAGCTTAAATGTTAAAAATCTAACATGGTGTCAGAGCTAACCTGAGAAGAACAAACTATGCAACTAAAAAATCTAGGGCTTCTTACTTTTTGGGTCTCTCTCCACAATCCATCATAAAAAGGAGGCTGGGATAACTCTCCATTGAAGGGTGCATCTTTCTGTCGAACCAGAATTTGATTCTGGGCATATTAAGTTGTTACTATGGGAAATTAAGGCTTTTTACAGAAGAGGAATTTTTGAGTGAGCCTGGCATAGGATTTCTCTCCTCATCAAAATAGAATTTTGAGACCAAGTTTGAGATTTTTGGTTGGGTAGAACTCTGGGAAAGTCAAACCCTAATTTGACCTCAGGCCTGAAAAATTCTAAAATACTAAAACGGGTATTTTGTGTACATTATTTGTATATCAAGATTGAATAATTATCAAGGGATGAAATTTTCATAGACTGAAGATAAAATCTCTATGCATCCTGTGTAAGAATTTCAGCCTCAGATTCGCTATATTGTGGGATAAATGTTTCCTCCAAATTAGGGATCCAGCCTTTCAAGGATTCATCCATAAACAGGACACCTAGGGATAATTGCAATATCTCGGGCTAAAAATATCCAAATGCAATTTCTCAATATAGTCCATATAGAGAATGGAATTTAATTTCTGTGGTAAAAGTTTCAGACCCTGATGATGAAACAGGGACACGTGGCAGTCCATACAAGTTCTCTATGTTGAACAGTCCTGAAAGAAGTCACCTTGGGAAACCTTTCATAAGTCCCAATTGGTGAAACCAATTTTTCTCAAACCTATGGTGTTGGAAATAAAATAGATGAGGTTACCTTAGTACAAAATTTTAGACACTGAGGATCAGTAATTTTAGAGATACAGTAGAAACAGTACCAAACATTTTTGCACAAGAAATTGGTAAACTAGGACTTCATGTTCCGGTAGCTTCCCTCCACTATTTTCAGAAAACCAGTACATTGGACAGCTCACCTTGAAGAGGTCTATCTTTCTATCCAATCACATCTAAAAGCTTCCAAGTTTTGAAAATTAGGGTTTCTCTGACAAACCCTAGATCATCCAACTCCGGAACCAAGACGGACACCTCAAATCAGTAAGATCTAATCTTTTGTTATTTACATTTGAGGTTCTCATTTCTAAATAACTAATCACACTAGCTTGATGACAAGCTTAGTGAAACTGAAAAATTCCAAGCATGGAAGTATTGGATGTCACTGGTTCTTGAAGAAAATGAAATTGGACACCTACATAAGTGGAAAGGTTCCAGTTCCAAAGGGAGATGAGGCTAAAATCCTTACGCAAGAAGAACTTGGTCAAGACCAAGAAGATCATTGCTTATTCAATCAAGGCCCTCACCTTATACCACAAGTGTCTTCCCTAAAGACACCTAAAGAGATGTTTGATTCCTTTACCAAGCTATTTGAACGGATGAATATAAATCGGAAGATGACCTTAAGAAACCAGTTGAATAATGTGAAGATCCAAAATGCAGAGACCATACAGTCATACTTTACAAGGGTCTCTCAAATCAAAGAACAACTTGAACAAGTGGATGAAGAAGTAGAGAATGCAGACGTTGTGATAACCACCTTGAATGGCCTCCCAGGATCGTGGGATTCATTCATTCAAGGAATGTGTGCCAGAAGGAAGTGATTACTTTCAGCAGAATCTGGGAAGAGAACACACAAGATGAAGCTCTACCCATAATAAGAGAAGACAAGATGGGAGAAACTGAAGATCAAGCATGCATGATTCAAAGAAGATCCCTCAAGTGATGAGGAATACATAGGACTCAAATCTTGAAGAACCTTTTATCCATATTAGCAATTGTATAAGAAATGATGTTATTGTGAATAAAGAAGATGATGAAGCTGAAAGAAGAAGTCTACCCATGAAACAAATAAAGATAAGTATTCAATTGTCTTTTCATGATATTGTTTTGTTATGCATTTATTTATATTCAGTTGATGTATTATGCATGATAGAATGTTTGCATTAATGACTATATACTACCAATATGCATGTGATGGGTAAGTAGCTCATGGTGCTATACATCTCTCCATTGCTACTTATCTAGAATGAAACCTCTTTGCTGACATATTGGATTAGTGCACAATCCCAATGATGTCTTGGTAGAGATGGAAGTCATATAGAAAATGTTCCATGATATATGGATGAATGTTGTTGTTTCACATGAAAATATCACATTGCCTAGTCATCCTTTAGAGGGATTTCTTGTTTCCTATCAAACTCCCAAAAAGCCTGATCTGGATCACCTTGGCTAATTTTTGTCCTGACCTAGAAGGAACGACGCTCTTTCACCTTTTCAACAGAGCGTTGTCGATGCCTCTATCAGTTGAGCAGAAAGTGTCCTTATCCCTTTTTCCTAAATCAGCACTCTATCCAGTTTACCAAAAAGCGTCGATGGTCACTTAAAAGGAAAAAAATAAGCTTCTAGAAGGTTCTGTATAGGATCCTTCATGGATTTGGTTCCTTCATGTCTGGGAGAGGTGGAATTCGCCTCCCTCACCTATAGCGATCCTATTCTATCCTTTTGACAATTCATCCTATCATTTCTTGGCCTATAAATGGAGATTCTATGAAGAGAGTGGGGAAGACCAGAAAAAGAATCCTTATGTTGCTAGTTTGAATTCTGGATAGAGTCAAAGTAGAGGTAGCTTGTAGCTAGAGAGGTCTTCATTGGAGTTTGTAGACATTTGTTGAGACAAAAGCTGTCAACATCAAGGCTTTTCGTTGTACTTCTTCTCACCCATTATTAATACAAAAAAATTTCCCTTTCCTATATTTGATTATTGTGTTTGTGATTAAATATTATTGGACTCCTTGATCACTAATATGGATAGTTGATTATCATGATGCTCTCATATTTTCGTTTTTCATGTGATCCATATTGCAGGTATTGAATCATCTTAGGGAATTTTCAGAGAGAAGATAAACAGGTATACGGTTGAGGTATTTGATGTGTGATGTTAATTAATTTGACTATTCAAGGGAAGGATATGTGGCTGTGATTCTTTTGTTCTGTAGTTGTGTTTTGTATTACAGAGGAACAAGCAGTGACAGCACTAGTTGAGAATTCCTAGTAACAAAATTGGATACCATACTAGGGATAGCAAAATTGATCAGATCTAGGGAAGATCTAGTCAGATCTAGTGCAAATCCATTCATATCTACAAATATTTGGTAACCATTCCACTGGTGAATTTTTTATCTCTGCTCTTTGTTGTTTCAGTCAGCAAGGTAAGATACTCCTTTCATTTTATTTTTTTCCTCGGTTCTAGATTATAGTTTTTACTGTTCTTTGGGTAATTGATTTTTTCTTACTGTTTTCAGTTCAACTCATATTTTTCTGTTTCTCCTGCAGTTCTAAATTTTTTAGTACATTGTCTAGATGGCACACCTCTATGTGGTTGACAGAGCGTCGATCTTCGTTCAGGGACCCTTTCCCCTTGACTGACAAAGCGCCGCCCTCCTTCCAAGGAACTTCTTCCTTCAGTAGACAGAGTGACGTCCATCATCCAGGGTGCTTTTCTTCTCAATTTTTAGAGCATCATAGGCGCTTGTGTCCTAAATTCTGAGCATGCCAATTCGACTTTTGAGATAGGCTTCAAAAAAATCCCTGTAAAATTTGTCTTTTGTCTGTTTGGAAAATTTTAATCTTTCTAAAAAGTCTGTGTGGTTTGCTTGCTTCTCTAAAAATTTTGGCCTCAATTCCAAAGGCTTGATCTTTTTTCATTCTTATAGGGGAAAATAGTAGACAGTTTTGGTTTTGGTTTTAATGAAATATCTAGAAACGTTTTCTTTTGAAAAGAAAACCATAGCCTCTTCTAAACTATTTTATTTTCGACTGCTTTGAGTGCCTCATATTTTCCAAGAAAATACAAAAAATAACCATTTTAGTTTCTTCTTGTTTATGCTTTATAAGTTGTCATCTGCTTGCATAAATAGATTAGAAGAAATAGTTTTTTTGACATTGTAGCAAAGATAGTTTGCATGCACACTAGAGGCCTATTTTCTTTGTTGAAATTTTTAGAAATATTTTGAGTGCTTGATTGAAAAACATATGTGTTTGAAAAAACTTCATTTTATTGCATTTCTCGATTCAAGTTTGTGTTGTTGAAATGGAATTATTTTAATGTTCTTGAAAAAACAAAGAGGGAAAATTTTCTCCTTACCCTAAGTAGTTTTCATCGAAAGTCAAAGAAGTGTTTTTCTGTTGCATATGGAGCTAATCTGCATTATTGGAGACAACATTTCCACAAACATTCACCTAATCGTCAAGATAGAATCAATGGTAGCTTTAGGTTAAAATTTGTATAGAAAGTTGAGTGATAGGCTAGAGATGTGTTCGGGCATCATTAAGCATAGGAGATAACTTTATTTGTCTACACTACATCCCAGGACTCGCGCAGTTCTTCCATGTACCATCGGTATATAGAAATGGTCTTTCACGTACCCTTGAGGTATATAGAAATGCTCTTTCACGTACTCTATTGTATATAGGAAGGACCCTTGTGAATGGTTGTGCATTACACAACACTACTACCAAATTGAGAACCCACATACCTTGCATATATCGGGAGACCCCACTATGATACCCCATCCAAACCGAGTTAACCTCTTGGTCGTCTTGGCTTTATGGGCGAAGCTTGTAAAGTCTTGATAATCCTGGAGAGAAACTGGACTTTGAACCCCTCCTATCATTTAAGACTGCTTATGGCCTTTAGCTCTGTGTAGGTGTTTTTTGTTTGTGATTTTTTCTTTGACCTAGGTTAGAATACTTCCATCCACCACCATGGTTGAGCATCTTACATGGCATCAATCCCGTAGGTTGCAGGGTTTACCTCCTGACTCTCCTCTAGTTGTGGAAGGGTAAGAAGGGGTAACCATGGAGATACTAGCTTCGACTGAGGATCATATGGAATTTACTCCACCTAGAGGAAATTTCCCTACTCATGCTAGTCCTTTAGTCCAACTACCTCCTACAATCGATGTTTTTGTACATCCGTCGTTAGGAGGCCATGGCGATACTTCTGCCCCACCAGATTATGGTCTGGATGCTCCTTTTTGGAGGACTTCTATGGGCCAAGCTATTGCTGAATTTGGGTTTATTAGACCTTCACCAGGAAGTCCTCCCTTGGGAGAGGAGGAATAGAGAATAATTAATGCATCTCTCGATCGAGCTCGTAACTTTTCAAAGAGAGTAGAAAGAATTATTCCTCCACCTATGTCCCATCATGAAACTTTACCGGCACGATTACCCCGTAATATAGACCCTTGGCCTAAAGCTGAAATTAAACCTTCTTTTGATGGCCATCCAACTTATGGTGAGACTTCTCGTAACCCGTGTCTTGAAGGATATCGTTCTTTAGCTCAAGCGTTAGGACCTATTGAAGAAATTCCGTTTCAAGGTAATTTGAGTCTAAAACAAAACCCTACAATGTCACATTCTAGACCTATTACTATACCTTCCATACCTATCATGGTTGGGGGGAAATACTCAAATCAAGCCATGCCAGTTAATCAAGCCATGCCATGTCATCATTCTGTTTTTTCAGGTATTTCTTGTTTTTGGGGTAGCAAGGTCCATCAAAAGTATGCCGAGTGGGTACTTGTTGGATGTGGAATTTAATTCCACATCCAACGAGCTATCCCTATTGAAATTTGAGTAAAAACATGGGGAGATATGTCAAAAATACAAAAAAAAGTAGTTTTTTTCTTTTCTTTCTCCAAAATTAATAAATATTATTTTATTATTTTAACTATTATTTTAGTAGTTCATTTTAGGAGGCCCATTTTGAGTTGAAATTTCCTCTAATGTTTGCTTCCACCCATAGCTAGATATGTGGCCATGGGAAGTGTTGTTACCGAAGAGCAGGCTATTAGTCGCACTCAGTCCCTTGACTTGTTTTATTCCCAATCGGGCCATTTGGATGATCTAATTACCCATACTCCTCGGCCTACTACAGACCCTTCAGACACAACCCGCCACTCCATCCTAGGATAAATCCTCTAAGAAACAACCCACCACTCCATCCAATCAACAAGCACCACCTGCCAAAACTACATCCCCTCCTGTTGCTTCCACTGAAGTAAATGTGGTTCAATCCACTGAATCTTCAGGTCGAAAGTAAAAAGGGAAAAATAGATCTAAAAAACCTGACAACCAATAGGAAAGAAATAAAACACAAAATACAGATAACGATTCAAAAGGAAAGAGAAAGGTGAAGTAACCTTGTTTAATCTGCGGAGGTGATCATTTTACCAAAGAATGTCCCCGTCATGAGGAAGTTGGTAAATTTTTAAAAGCTTCACCCACCCCAACCATTTTAAAAGATCATTTCCCTTCCCAACCGCAGTTAATTGATCATAAGTCCTTGAATGAAACTTCTTCCTCCACTAATGAAGTTCGTATGATGTCTAGTGAAATGGTTAATCTGAATACAAGAGCACATAGTTATGACCCTCATTCAGAAAAGAAACCTGATGATATCCCATCTGAAAAACCCTCAACTTCCACCCCTCATACTAATAATGGTCTTCATATTGAAAAACCTATACCTGAAGCAATTTTTCGTCCAACAAAGGGCACTCTACGTAAGTCCATAATCAATCCTAACACTCGTGCCTCCCAATACTAAAATATTGTTGAATATTTAGCCTAGGAACCCTGCGCTATGTCGGATTTAGAAGTACTTCAAACCTGCCCAACTCAACGGAAAAATTTGCTTACTGCTATTGGAGCTATGGATCCCGAGAATAGTAATATCATCACTTTCAAACTGGATGATTTCAAAATGAGACTTCCACATCAGTTAGCTTTCCAGATTGCTACAAAGATTGCTGGAAATACTATCCATCATACCATTTTGGATGAGGGTGCCTCTACATCAGTTATGTCTTTATCTTGCTGGAGAGCCATTAAATATCAAGAAATAAACCGTTCACCTACCACTCTTAAGGATTTTGATGGTCACGAATTTCAACCCCATGGATTACTACCTGCCATCCATGTAGAACTGGGGGGCAAGTCAGTCTCCATTCATATTGAAGTCATTGATGCTCCTTTGGATTACAACTTACTCCTAGGTTGTAACTAGTTTTATGCTATGCAAGCTATAGCATCAACCATTTTTTAGGTCGTCTAGTTCCCATTCCAAGGAAAGATTGTTACTATTGACCAGTTAGACTTCATCACACCTAGTACCATTACAAATGATGCAAACAGTGTTCCACACTTGAACACCCCACAGTATCAAGACATTGACTAGGCCTCATCAAAGATTCTTCACTTATGGGAGTCTTTCCTTCCTTCGACCCTCCTCTTGCTTCGTGAACTGCATCCATTAATATGATTTCTAGCTCTCATACAGATAAAGGAAAAACAATTGCTGATGAATCCTCATCTTTTTCCCCTTTTGAAGAGATGTACAATGCAATCCAAGCTGCCATTGATCCCGCCATCAATGAACATTTCTTGGTGGCCTTGGACCGTTACCACATGCCATATTGGTTCGAACACCCCTCCCCATCCCTGGATTATCTTTCACACACACTTCCTATAGACGATTCTATCATGGAAATTATGTCATGAGATGAGATGCCTTTGAAATATTATCATCACAAATCTTCTTTCCTTCCCCCTTGCCATATGGTAGAAAACCGCTTTTCCTCCATGGTTTCATCCGATATAGTCCTCAACCCCCAGTCTCTGATCCTCACTCGTAGTGTCGATTCTAAAGGGAATTTATGCAACATTACAAAAAATATGCCTGTAGACATATCTGTGAAACCCAGTTTTTCTGAGAACAATCATATTGGCCAAAACTCCTCACCTGAGGAGGTTAGATCCTTCATAGACCTTTTCAAGGAATTTAGAGATGTCTTCGCATGTACATACGAAGAAATACTAGGGATTGATCCCTCGATAGTTGTCCACGAAATTAAAACATATCCTAATGCAAAGCCAGTTCACCAGAAACTTAGACAAGTCCATCCACGGAAAGCGGCAGCCATTAAGGAAAACGTTGAAGAACTTCTTAAGGATGGCTTCATATGCCTTGTACCCCTGACTGAATGGGTTTCCAACATAGTCCCTGTCAATAAAAAATAGGGAACTATTAGGGTTTGTATCGATTTTAGGGATCTAAATAGAGCTTGTCCAAAAGAGATTTTTCCTACCCCTTATATCGATCAAATAATCGACAACTGCGCCGAAAGTGTCATCTTCTCCTTCATGGATTGATTTTCTGGTTACAATCAGATCAAGATTCTCCCATCTGATCAGCATAAAATAGCATTTATTTGTCCGTCGGGAACCTTCACCTACCGCAAATTGCCTTTTGGCTTAAAGAACACTGGCGCTACTTTTCAACATGCCATGTCATATGCTTTCCATGATTTTAAACACTTTGTGGAACCATATCTGGATGACCTGCCTACTCATTCCAAGTAGCGGGATTTACACATAGAACATCGAAGGGCCATTTTTCTCAGATGTCATCATTTTAAAATCCATCTTAACCCCCACAAATGTGTTTTTTGTGTGGAAACTGGCCGACTCCTTGGATTTATTGTTTCCAAAGATGGCATCTACATTGATCCCCTGAAGATCGAAGTTATCTTGGCTCTATCCGCACCAACCAATGTTACTGAACTCCAGAGTTTGCAAGGGAAGGAAAAATTTCTACGCCATTTTGTTTGTAATTATGATGAAAGGACACATGGTTTTATGAGGTTACTTAAAAATGATACTCCTTTTGCTTGGGATGATTTCATGGAACGCAAATTTGACAATCTCAAACATGCACTTACCCATGCTCTTGTGTTGCAACCGCCTAATTATACTAAGGATTATTCCTTGTATGTGGCCGCGTCCTTATCTGCTATAGGCATGGTCCTCATTCATACAAACGAACACGACATAGAACATGTGATTTATTATGTAAGAAAGAGTCTCTTAGACTCTGAAACTGATTATTCACATGTGGAGAAGTTGGCTCTAGCCATAGTCATTGCAGTCCATAAATTTCGTCATTACATTTTGCTCTGCACCACCACTGTCTATGTTGATTCCAACCCCATGTACTACGTTCTTACCCGTCAAGTGCTTGAGGGAAAATAATCATGTTGGATCATTATTCTCCAAGAATTTGAGTTGGAATTAGCTAAGAGCACTTCGAAGAAATATCTTGTCTTTGCAAAGCTTATGTGTGACCTTCCCCATACTACGGAGAATATAGATCCCTTTGATTCCCTCCCTGATGAATCATTTTTCCTCATTAGTACGACTGATCCATGGTATGGGGACATCATTTTGTACCTCCAGACTGTACGATACCAGCTTACCACCTCCTGAGATGAACATCATTGTATTCGCCACCAAGATAAAAGTTACCTTATCTTGAATGATACCATATACCGTCATGGTGTTGATACTATCCTACCACATTGCCTTACACATGAAGAGGCTAAGATCATCCTTAAAGATTGCCATGCTAGAGCTTGTGGCGTTCATCTTTCTGGGTGGACTACTACCCAGAAACTCTTGCATTCCAGGTACTTATGGCCTTCCATTTTCAAAGATTGTATTGAAACGGTCAAGAAATGCCCACCATGTCAAATGTTTACTTCCAAGAAACACACACATCCAACTCCACTCCATCCCGTAGTAGTAGTTGGCCCTTTTGCAAAATGGGGCATAGAATTTTTACACTGTAGACCTACCTCAGCCGGGGGGCATGGCTACATCATTGTGGATGTTGACTATTTTACAAAATGGGCTGAGGAAATTCCCACATACGCCGAATATGGTAAGACTACTGCAGTTTTCTTATTCAACCATATTATTGTGAGATTTGGGATTCCTAGGGTCATTGTGACCAATCATGGATCACATTTCAAAAATAAAATGACTGCAGAGTTTAGCATCAAATTAGGGTTCCGACATGACAACTCTACACCATATTATCCACAGGCCAATGGCTAGGTTGAAGCGATAAATAATGTATTAAAAACAATGCTTGAACGGATGGTAGGGCATGCCAAGTCAAACTGGCATTTATAGCTTTTCTCAACACTATGGCCCTACAGCACAACTCTTAAAACTTCCATCAGTTTTACAACTTTCCAATTAGTATACGGGCTGGAAACTACTCTCCCATTAGAATGTGAGATCCCTTCTTTAAAACTAGGTGTCGAATTATTACCCAACACTACCATAAACAAAGAAAGATTCATGTACCTAAATAAACTTGATGAAACTCAACATGATGCTGCCTTAGCTAATGAGGCACACAAACGAAGAATGAAAGTTCAATATGACAGGACTGTCCAACCCCGTTCCTTCAATGAAGGAGATCTGGTCTTGACTTACGACCAGAAGCATGATAAGCTACGGGCAGGTAAATTTGATTTTATGTGGCATGGACCCTACATTGTTAGTTGTGTTCTAGAGAAAGGATCATATGAACTGGTTGATTATGACAGGATACCACTGGGAGAGCCCCGAAATGGGCTCTATCTCAAAAGATACTATGCCTAGGTCATCTAGCATAGGGTCTTTGTAAATATTCTTTATAGTTTGTTGTGTGTCTTAGGCTTTAAGAGGTGTGTCTTTTGTGTGATTTAGATTGTGTTTTTATAAAACCATACTTATGCATGTCTTTTGTCTCATGGACAGATGACTTCCTTCATTGGTTTTGCTGATGGTGCTCATAGGTATATGCTTAACCTTGCATCTATAGCTTGGGTACTGTACTCTCCTACAAGTGAACTAGTGAGTTCAGGGGGTATTCTTTTAGGTCCCTCCACCAACAATCTGGTAGAATATCAAGCCGTGGTCGGATTGTTGACGGAATCCCCAGCTAATGATGTAAGGGAAATTAAGGTTTACTTGGACTCTGAGTTTGTTGTCCAACAACTTAATCGAGTCTACACTATCTGTAATCCCCTACTTCTTCATACTTTCCAAAGAGTAAGGTTTTTAGAGAGGTATTTGGAGCAAGTCACTTATCAACACATTCCAAGACATTTAAATATGGTGGCAGATTCCTTAGCTAATTATGTTTTGGATTGGTATATTGCCCATACATAGATTTCCATTTGAAACATAAATCAAAAAATGTAAATTCATAAGTATTTGAACATCTCACACATCACATTTTCATACACACAACTATAAATATGAAAGTCTGTAGTATATATATAAACTCTAACATCAAGATACAAAAATGGGCTGAAGAATCCCTAGATTTCATTGCCCTCAAAGTCCGGGACCATAAAAAGTTAGAATTCATAAATACATAGGGAAAAATATCAAGCTCTGAAGCTTCAGTAATACATATACAAAAAAGAAGATCAAAATAGACTAATCATCCTGCTGTGCATCATAGTATGCAAGCGCTTGGGCCACTCTGCGGAGTAGCCTGGCAAACCATTCAGAAACACCTACGGTGTGGCACTGATAACGCCTAGGTACCATGTCTGTGGCTACATCAGGAATACCCCAATCAAATGTTGTAGGTTTTCCTCCACATCTCCAAGCTCCTCTTCATATTCAGAGCAGTACACCATCATGTCTTTTGTGCCTACTTGACTAGCAATAGGCGGGATCCCCACTGGATGGGAAGGTCAAATGTCTGCACGAAAACACTTTTTTTATCTCAATGTTATAAACCATAAAAATGAAATAAAATAAAAATTCCAAAAACACAGTTTGGATGGTGTCTTTACTTACCATGGTCATCCCACATCGCACCCTCGGGTAAAACCAACTCTGGATCATGACAGAAATCTGCCCCATCATAGGAATAATCATCTCTCATAAGAAACTGGTTTCTCATCCAGCGAAAGAATCCATCCCCATAGATAACTTTAGGCATTGCATCGCTAAGGCGTGGCATAGCTGTAACCCATGCTATCATTATAGGATCTTCAGACTTGAGCCTGGTTATGGTTACCTATGGTATCAAATGTGGAATCTGTTCTAAGATGAATGACACCACCACTACCCCATATCTGAATTGCTTTAGTGTTCCCCTCCTACATTTGCTCAGCTGCCTCTTCAAACACTCTAGAATTCTCTCACACCAGTTAAAAATGGTAGGATCCATACACTGCAAACAATATAACATATGAGATCTAGTGGTGAGGTGGGCAGATCTTGTTCCCGCCACCTTACCAATAGTGTATACCACAGTCCTCAATGGGTGATTCACTATGGAGAAAATATTTAGTTTCTTGGATTGAGCTTATGTTCCCAATGCACAATGCTGATCTATTATGTCATTCGAGGAACCTTCTCCTCCTCGAGCCCCAGATAAGACTTCCTGACTCCCCCTCATGGATAGATCGGTCAAAAAGTATATATCTTCTATCTCAATGGGAAAGATGTGGACCCCTATGAAAAAATGTTCTTGATCAGGGTCCCACATATTAATGATATACTCAAGTAGTCGGACGTGTGCTTTCATACCAGGCACACGGAAATATTTCAGCAGTCCCCAATTTCTTAGGGCTTCGATGGTAGGTGGATCATTAGCAGCTTGTACATCAGAAATCTCATGCTCCCTCTCTTTCCAGATAGCCATTGTACACCTGTAACATACGAATTTCATGATTAGAATACATGGCATGGATGGAAAAAACATGATAACATATTTGGAAGCAAACTTAGGGCATGAAATTGGTTTTGTAGTGTTCTACGGTTTTTCATTTTTTCCTTTAAGGCAGCAGTGGTGCTGCCACCTTTTGTCAACAAAGCACCATCAGCACCTGCACCTTCAGCACCCAGCACTCTGTTTGCCTATCCACTGTGGACAGGGCGCCTACAACGTGTCTGTCCTGGACGGACAAAGTGCCATCGGGGACTCTGCCCTACGGCCCAAAACCCTTGAAAATTAAAAATTTGTCTACTTTTAACCAATAGAATTTCCCACCTATGGTAGGTTTCACTATTTCTAATAAAAATTTACAAACCTATCCTCTACCTTGGCATCAAAATCATTGTAAAGATTATTTTAGGGATATGAGTCTAACCATAAAAGAAGAAAAATTGATGTTTGTATAAGATGGAAGAAAAGAGTTGATTACTTACCTCTTACACAGTGAACGGAGAAGCAACGAAGAAGCAATATCCTTTCCAAACCACCAATGGAGCTCTTACCAATCAAAACCAACTCTCCAAATCTCATAAATGGTAAAAATGAAATGGTAACTATTTCTTACCCCACTTTCTATTTATAGAGTATTTGAGATTTTCAAAAATACATTACAATTCATATATTTTGAAATCCAAATTATTTAAGTGAAAGTGGGTTTTTATTTTTATTTTCTATAGTTTTGGCAAAATGGTTTTTAATGGTTGTTTTTGAGTTTTTTAGGGTTAATGTTAGTTTTTGGCTCTAATACAAGCCATTTTTATCTTTTCAGGGCTTAGGGAAAAATGGAAAAAGTACCGAGCATCCTTATACACTTTTTACATGCTCGTTAAAATTCCAATAGAAAGGTGTCGAGTCCATTTTTTCGCTTTTTAAAACTCGTTAAAAATGGCTCATGAAAAAGGAACCTCATTCAGAAGTTATATCTAAGCTCTTTTCAGTCTCCTCAAAACATAAAAATATTGCCAAGCAAACTTGTTTTGTTCATGCTTGTAAAAGAATCAGAACGGTCCACTAGTCGGGGGTAGGTTATCTCTTTTTCGGACCGACTGGCCTTATTTACGAAAAAGGACCCTTTTTGAAGTCTTCTTAGTCATTTCATACTCTCTAAACATGAAACGACAAATGAGTTTACTTGTGTCGAACTCATAAAACACACAATGTAAGACCTTATTTTGGGAATGAAACCCTCCTTTCTCAGGTTCATGAAAAATATGAGAATGGACTCATCACTTGATGAGCTTCAACAAGTGTTTGTTACCCTCTTTGGACTCATAAAAATGAAAAGAGGAACTCACCTTTTGAGGTGGGGCAATCAAAGGAAATTGGAATGGTTTTCATTTGTTTATATGGTAGTACTCTACAGTCCACCTTTGAACATGGCACCTATTTGCATTTGCATATCTGAACAGTTTGGGTTTTTAGTTTGTCCTCGAGTCGATCCATTTTTGTGAGTCACCTGACTCCTTGGATTCAATTCAAAGAATGCTTCATTATATTCCTTTCATTACACTTGGTTCTATTCTCATGAGTCAAAACTTCCAAGTCATGTGTCATGCCACCTAATTGTTCAAAGGTTACCTCTCTTAGAAACCTAATCCGTTGATAACCTCACTTGTCCTCAAAATTCAGTCATGTCTAAGTCGGTCCTATCATTTCAAATCAACTTGTATTTTCAGTTTCGTGTCACTGATGTGGGAATCATCGTGGCCCTCCTATGACAGGGTATATTCCTATCGACTTCAGATCATTATCCAGGGATTAGACCTAGAACCTAGACAATAACTTGGGATTGCATGCCTCAATGGCAGGTTACTTCGCTTTCAACATGAGTTTACATCATTAACTCTTGATTGGAAGATCTCATCGGATGTTCGACCTCAGGTACTTTATTCACGTTCGATGATTTGTACTGAGATGCCTTGGGAATCATTGACATCAATGGTGATTTCCCTCACACTTGTTAACAGTTGACAGCAATGACTGGTAATCAAGTGGTTTCTACCATGTTCGACGTCAAGACATCGAAATCACATGGTTAGATTCGTGTCATTCAGATATTGGATGAATACCTTGAGTGATTAGGCTTTATCATCATAATTTTTTATGCTCAGGTTGCATTTGGATATCATTTAGAGTCATGACACGGATCCACATTGTATGGTTGGTGGCTATGTTTTATATCTAAAATTGAGAGTCATAGATCTACTTTGTATATCTCGTAGCCATGACCTATCTCTTACAGTAGTCAATCATGGATCTATAGTGTATTATTGGTAGCCATGACATAGTCATCATCATATATCTGCAGTCTATTGGTCCGCAGCTGTGATTGGATTGGATCAAAGATAGTTATTGGTCCTTTATGAGTCTATCTCTCTTTGCCTCTGTATCATACTGAAAAATTGCAAAGCATTTCACCTATCACATTCTTCTAGCTTCATAGTTTGGGGGACATTCTGTTGCACATGCAAATCTCACATTTCCTAGTCAGCTGCTCAGAAGACTTTCTTGTTGCTTGTCAAACTCCCAAAAATCCTGATCTGGATCACTTTGAGAATTTTTTTCCGTGACCTAGAGGGAATGCCTCTCTTTTACCTTTTCCACAGAGCGTCGTCGATGCCTCCGTTAGTTGAGAATAAATCATCATTAGCCCTTTTTCCTAAGCCGACACTCTGTCCAGTTTACAAAAAGCGTCGATGGTCACTTAAAAGGAAAAAAAAGAAGCTTCTACAAGATTCCATATGAGATCCTTCGTGGATTTGGTTCCTGCATGTCTGGGAGAGGTGGAATTTTCCTCCCTCGCCTATAGGGATCCTATTCTATCCTTTTGACAAGTCATCATATGGGTTCTTGGCCTATAAATGGAGATTTTATGAAGAAAGTGGGAGAGACCAGAAAAATCATCCTTATGCTGCTAGTTTGAAGTCTGGATAGAAGAAAAGTAGAGGTATCTTGTAGCTAGATAGGTCTTCATTGGATTTTGTAGACATTTGTTGAGACAGAAGCTGTCAGCATCAAGGCTTTTGGTTGTACTTCTTCTCAACCATTATTAATACAAAAATATTTCCCTTTCCTATATTTGATTATTGTGTTTGTGATTAAATATTATTGGACTCCTTGATCACCAATATCAATATTTGATTATCATGATTCTCTCATCTTTTTGTTTGTCTTGTGATCCATCTTGCAGGTATTGAATCATCTCAAGGACTTTTCGGAGAGAAGATAAACAGGTCTACGGTTGAGGTATGTGATCTGTGATGTTAATTAATTTGGCTATTCAAGGGAAGGATATGTGGTTGTGATTCTTTTGTTCCATAGTTGTGTTTTGCATTACAGAGGAACAAGCAGTGTCAGCACTGGTTGAGAATTCCTAGTAACACAGTTGAGAATTAAAGGATAAAATAAAAAACCCTAGAACACTGTAAAATCAGGGAATTATCTACTTATCATTGCTTATTCAATCAAGTCCTCACCTTATACCACAAGTGTCTTCCCTAAAGACACCTAAAGAGATGTTTGATTCTTTGACCAAGATATTTGAAGTGAAGAACATAAATCGGAAGATGACCTTAAGAAACTAGTTGAATAATGTGAAGATCCAGAATGCAGAGACCATATAGTCATACTTTACAAGGGTCTCTCAAATCAAAGAACAACTTGAAGCAGTGGATGAAGAAGTAGAGAATGCATACATTGTGATAACTACCTTGAATGGCCTCCCAGGATCATGGGATTCATTCATTCAAGGAATGTGTGCCAGAAGGAAGTGATTACTTTCAGCAAAATCTAGGAAGAGCACACACAAGATGAAGCTCTACCCATAATAAGAGAAGAGAAGATGGGAGAAACTGATGATCAAGCACTCATGATCCAAAGAATATCCCTCAAGTGATGAGGAATACATAGGACTCAAATATTGAAGAAACTCTTATCCATATTAGAAATTGGATAAGAAATGATGTTATTATGAATAAATAAGACGATGAAGCTAAAAGAAGGAGTCTACCCACGAAACAAATAAAGATAAGTATTCAATTGTCATTTCATGATATTGTCTTGTTATGCATTTATTTATATTTAGTTGATGTATTATGCATGATAGAATGTTTGCATTAATGATAGTATACTACTAATATGCATGTGATGGGTAAGTAGCTCATGGTGCTATACAACTCTCCATTGCTACTTATCTAGAATGAAACCTCTTTGCTGACAGATTGGATTAGTGCACAATATCAATGATGTCTTGGTAGAGATGGAAGGAATCTAGAAACGTTTCCATGAGATATGGATGAATGTTGTATTGGTAAAAATAGTTGCATGATTATATCTTTATGCATCATAATTTTACATTGTGAATATGCCTTATGAAATGTTTCTAACCATACAAATGCATTTGACTTGTAGGAAAGATCGCGTACAATCACCTACAAGAAAATAAGGATGAGACTTGTTCCGAATAACAAGTGACAACAATTCAAGAAAGAATCCAAGATGAATAATAATATGACTATACTTTCAAAGAAAGAAAGAGGCCTCAGAGACACTCCAGTTATGTGACATAATTGAGTGACATCATTGATGCAGAGCCTTCCAGCTATGAAGAAGTAGCCAAGAAGAAAGGGAATCAGAATACGAGTTCAAAAAGAATGATGTCTAGGATGCGGTATTGACCTGAAGAGAAGCATGTGGGATACAAGGCAACTCTCGTATGACGAGGCTTCTCACGGAAAGAAGGCATAGAATATGAAGAGACATTTGTAGGAACTAGAAGTTAAGACACATGACAAGAAGAATCATGTGTGCAAATGAAAGAAGGCCTTATACGAGTTGATAAGACACCCATGGGATAACACATACATGAGGATCTTGAAGATCACTTAGAGTGATGAAGACATTAACCTTTTCTACAAGGTTAAAGATGAAATCCTATGGAGGATGACAAGCTCACAGATGGATGCGAGAAGAATGTTTTCAAGATAGAGTATCTCATTATCCAGTGACCCTAGATGGATACATAGAATATTAGTAGCAGAGGAAGCTACTTGTCACTCTAGTATAGAATGTTTTGATACAGAGAGTACGAAAGGAAAAGGGAGAATGATACTCCGCTTCAGAGGGAGTGATTGCAGAATATCCTGAGGTTAGACATGGTATGACAGGATGGATAGTTTACTGATGGATCTAGGCTTTACTGAGAGTAAACTTGATTACAACCTTTACTTCAAGGTTAAAGATGGAAGACCAATGATTCTCATGTTATATGTCGATGACTTGTTCCTAACAGGAAAAGAGGAACTCATTAGAGATCCAAGAAGGAGAGTTGTTGTTGAGTTTGAAATGAAGGACTTGGATATGATGCACTAATTTCTAGGCATGGAGGTGTGGAAGAATGCAGATGGAATCTCCCTAGGACAAGGGAAGTATACAGTAGAGATCCTGAAGAGGTTCGGGATGATCAAATGCAAGGACATGACTACACCTATGGCATAGAACCTGAATATATTGAGTGATGCTTCATCAAAATCAGTCGATGCCATGAATGTATCATCAAATGATTGGGTCATTGATGTACCTGATTAATACGAGACCAGATATTTTCTTTAATATGAACACATTGAGCCAGTTCCTGATGGATCCGAGACATGTTCATATGATGGTTGCAAAGCATGCAATGAGGTACATAAAGGGTACAATTGATTATGGGCTCCAGTAGGAGGTGAATCAGAACATTAACCTGGAGGGTTATGTGGATTTGAATTGGGGAGGCACTGCCATTGATATTAAGTGTTGGGGCGCGTACCCTAAGGATTACTAGTTTCGGTAAATTCGTGGCTGTTGGTAAAGCGGAGTTATGGGTCAAGATAGTATTAGGGGTGTCAGGGTAAGTCAAAACCCCTTTTTGTAATAAACCCGTGGTTTAAATCCAGGGTTTAGGGTTTCTCTTGGGTGCCCATGGTTTAAGAACATGGTTTTGTAAAAATGCACAGTATAACTAAGCGCTTATGTAAAGAAGATAGGTTAGGTTTTATGATGTAAGAAAGATTAAGGAGAAGCTAAGATAGGTTTTTGTGGAAAAAGATTAAGTCCCAGCTGTGTGCATGGACGACCTCTGCAGCTGTGTGCGCAGAGGGTTTTGTTGTAAAGAAGATTGAGGAACGACCTGCAGCTGTGTGCGCAGGGGCCTGCTGCTATGTGCGCGGCTTTTGAGGACTGAAAGGATCTGCAGCTGAGTGCGCAGATCAAACTATGGTTTTGTAGCAAGTTGAATAAAACACAGTTTGTGGACGTAGCCCCTACACTGGGGGTGAACCACGTTATATCCGGTGTTGTGGTTTCTTGTGTTGTTTCTGTTTCTGTTTCTTTTACGCATTAATAACTGTATACATCTGATAAGTTAGATCACTGCTAACATTTAGCTTCACTATGAATTCCCTGTAGTGGGCTGAGCAAGTCACGACTGTGATTTATTTGCGAAGTTGTATGTGAATGAATGGTAAATCTTGTAATTACTGATTAATAAGGTTATTAAAAGGATAAGGTACAGTAATCCCCCTCTCTGCTTGTAGAAACCTGATTCTGCAGCACCCCCATAGTGGTTTCGGGTGAGATTGCAACCTGCGCATAGGTTGTTGCCGAAAGGGCCAACTCTGTGGGTCTTTTGTTGGTGCGCATTAAAAGATTAAACCCGGGTCTGCCCTATTGCCCAACAAATTGGTTCCGTTGCCGGTTGAACTCAGTACCTGCTCAAGAGGGGTTTACATTGTACCTCAGGGGCTATGCTCTGGAGGCCCCCTGTGAAGGAAATCGGTGATTGATTTGCTGAGACTTATCTGAAAGTCGCGCAGCAAGAGAATACAAATCCGCATCGAAGCGCAAGTGATTGTTTACAAAGGTATGTTTTTTTTTATGATACTCATGAAATTTTCTTTAGTAGTTTCCACATAGAATTGCACCAGTGGTTGTCTAGGTTAACAGCGAGGAGGACGAATTTTCAAAGCTCGACGAATTCCTGTGTGGACCCTCGCAAGGTGGTAAGTTTTTGAATTTATTTAGCTTAAGGATTAAAATACTATTGGCTGAAAAGGGTACATTGCTGTTTGAATCGGATTATTAGTTTCGTCATACTAACATATGTTTGCAAGTAACACTCCCTTCGACGAGCAAGGTGGGTTGCTGCGGAATGGAAAAAGGTATAAGAGAGATTTTGACCCCTCTTCCTTAGGTCAGGCTACTGTGTCCACCCCTGTAAACCCTGAAGCGTCAGATTTCGACGAAAACCCTTCAGTTCGAAACTCTCCGGTCACCCCGCAACGCCGCTCCGCTACCCCGGGAAGTTCATCACCGTCTAAGGGCCAACTAGGCCCGAGTACCCCGGCCACAGGCCAGTCTGCCCCCCACCCCCCCAGAAACTCCATGGCCCACCTCATTGATGACATCAAACTCCCCATCTTTAAAGGCACGGGATCAGAGGATCCCGAACAGTTCTGGTTTCTCTGCAAAGCAGTATGGAATGCGAAAAAAATTACTGATCTGGATGCGCGAGCCGCGCAGCTCATTACTTCCTTTCGGGAAGGGCTCTGACATGGTTCATGAAATTTTCCAACACTCAGAGCCATACTTTGGGCGAGATCAAGGCGGCCTTACTCAAGGAATTTAAGAAGCCTAAATCAGAGTCGCAGAGCATCACTCAACTCAAGGAGATTCAACAGTGGCACGACGAATCAGTGTGGGACTTTGATCAGAGATTCAAAGTTCTACTGGACCAAGTCATCTTTACCATTAGTCCTGCGCAGCACAAGGAATGGTTTATTTCAGCATTGTTACCACATATCAGAACTCCACTCATACAACAGAAGGTTGCTGACCTGCAAGAGGCTCTGGAAATCGCAATGAAACTAGAGACTGCCCCTGTTGGAGACGACTCTAGTATTTCTCAAATCCAAGCGCAGCTAGCCGCGATGGCCTTAGAACTTCGCAAGATGAAAAAGGGAAAACCTGATCGCGAAGAGGTTTGGTGTACGCAATGTCGGACCGAAGGTGACGACAAGGAATGGTGCCCTCTGGTAAACAAGTACTTGCAGACCGGTGCGCCGAACCCCTTCCCACCACAAGTTCTCTATTGTGAACTTTGCAGAATGACAGGTCAGCACCGACCTGAGAACTGTTACCTGCTGCAAAGGTATGGGCAGGGGCCCAAGAACTCCTACTGCAACTTTTGCAAATCTATCGGTCATAATGAGGATGAGTGCCGCACCTATGATGCTTACCGGGTGCACACTGAAGGCCCAAGAAATGATAGTTATGGTTACCAGGGGGGTGCTTCGGGACGAGGTACTTCTGGAAGCCGTGGTGGCATGGCCAGGCGAAGCCGAAGCCAAGTCGTGTGCTACAATTGTAACCAAGCTGGGCACTTGGCTCGCGACTATCGGAACCCCACTACGACGTGTCGATATTGTCGTGCCGTAGATCATGTAATTGAGCAGTGCCCCCAGTTGATATCCAAGATTCAGGCACGGCAGACTACCCCTACTCAGAACCTCCAGATGATTTCTGTGGATCCCCGCCCTGCTGCGAGCATCAATGTCGTTACAAGAAGTGGAGTTACGACACACGTCCAAGATACGCCAAATCGACCTGCCGAAGCTCTAGTTCGTAAGGCCCCTGAGAAAATCCCTGGATTTGATATCATCAGAGAGAAAGAGACATTCATGGAGGCCAAGAAATATTTTTTGGGTCACCACCCTGTGACGCGTCGCTGGATAAAGTAAGTATACTATCTCCCTTTTTGCAAAGTTGCATCAAACTTTTAAGAAATCAAGCCGCTCTGAATGAGCTGCAGAACGTCATCGCTTCCTGCGAATCCCTGCAAAGCTGTGGTCGGGACAAAACTGTGCATCGAGTCAGCAGGACTGGCAGGGAAATGCGATTGAATGCTCAGATAGGGGCATATGATATGACCGATGTTATTCTGGACTTAGGGTCCGATGTAAATGTTTTAACCAAACAAACCTGGGAACAAATGGGGAAACCTACCCTTGCCTGGTCCCCTATACAGTTGATGCTAGCCAACCAGCAAAAGATTGTACCCTTCGGAAGATTCCTGGATCTCCAAATAGATATTGACGGAGTCAGCACCTTTGCGAACTTCGAAGTAATTGAGATCATTGATGACAACAACCCTTACCCGACCCTGTTAGGAATTGAATGGGAAATGGCAAATTCCGCAGTCATCAACTTAAAGAAGAGACAGATGGTCTTCGAAGGGAAAGACTTCAGGGTCATCCTGCCCCTGGATCCTTCACAAGGGGAACGGTACACCGAGCCACTATGCCATGAGGATCAAGCTGATGTAGAACCCATCTCTACTATCACGGCGCAGGAAGAAGGTTATGAGGATCCTCCAGCCGCAGGGTGGGAGTCTGGTAGCTCCTGTATTACGGACTCTGCAGATGAATTAGAAAGCTGGCAACACCGATTATCTGAGCACCATCAGGGCAGCAATGTCTGCCTTACCAAGTCTCTCAGATGGGTTGACTCACAACCCAGACCTATACCTGTGTATGATGGTTCGACAGATCCTGAACCGTTTATTGCACAATTCTCAGATCAGATACCTAACCTATAGAAACAGGAGGCCCTGGAGTTAGCATTCAGAGCCACAGCAGTCAGATGGTGGACGAGCCACAAGAAACAGATCCCTACCTGGGAAACATGTCAGAAGCTCCTTCGCCTGAGGTTCTCAGACCAGTTGGAAAAGGCGCGAAGCAAGTTTGATGGGAAAACTTGCCCCCAGGACCATTTAAGCAAATGCTACGAGGCTTGGAGATATGTACCTCAGGATGAGTGGGTACATAGATTTGTGCACATGCTGGGACCACTAGCGAAGAACTGGTACGCGGAGGCTGAACTTCACCAAGATACTGTAAGTTGGGACTGTCTAGTTCATAGCTTTATCAATACTTTCTCTACTAATGATGTCTGTACAGCCCTCAATGCAGCTATCAGGATCATCCATACTAAGGTATTTAACGAACAAGAAGTGACAGAGAATCACCCCGATTGGGCCGCACAAGAATCCCTCGCAGTCGAATGTTATAACTTCACAGTCGACGAAGAGGAGGACCCGCGCCGTCTTGATATCCCTGAGTCAGAAGGATACTACGACGTGCATGGACCGGCAGTTGACATTCCGAAAGTGACGCAGCCCTTGAAGACGCGTACAGTTAACATTGGATCTGAGGCACAACCTAAGTTTGCTACCATTGGCGACTATTGGGATGACGAGATGGTAAGCAAGGTAACTCAACTTCTCCACAAATACCAAGATCTTTTTCCGACAAAGTTCTCCGAAATGAAAGGTATCTTGGGAGATATCGGAGTAATGAAGATCCCCCTGAAGTCGGATGTGAAGCCTGTGAAGCAGCGCCCTTATAGAATGAATCCAAAATACAAGGAAAAGGTTAAGATCGAGTTGGATAAGATGCTTGCTGCAGGAATAATCGAACCTGTTGAAGAATCTGAGTGGGTCAGCCCTATGGTCATCCAAGAGAAAAAGACTAAGGGTGATATCTGAATCTGTGTCAATCTAAGGAAACTCAATGATGCCTGTCTGCACAACCCTTTTCCCACTCCCTTTATAGATGAAGTGCTCGACAATGTCGGAGGTCAAGAAGTCTACTCTTTTACCGATGGGTTTTCGGGCTACCATCAGATCCGAATTGCTCCAGAGGACCAACACAAGACCACCTTTGCTACCGAAATGGGATCCTTCCAGTATACTGTCATGCCCTTCGGGTTGAAGAATGCACCTGCCATATTTTCTCGAGTAGTCATCTCCGCGTTCAAGGAATACATACATAAATTCTTAGAAGTTTATTTTGATGACTGGACTATTTTTGGGCTAGTAAAATACCATATAACTAGTTTGAGGCTTATGTTGGACAAATGCAGACAGCACCAAATCTCCTTGAACTTAAAAAAATGCATTTTCTGTGCACCCTTTGGCATTCTACTTGGTCATGTGGTATGTAAGTAGGGATTGATGATGGATCCTGCGAAGATCGCTATTATTGTGAACCTGCCGCCTCCGAAGTCCGTCAAACAACTCCGCACAACGCTGGGTCACATCGGTTACTACAGGAAATTCATCCAAGGATATGCCAAGATTACCTCCCCAATGGAAAGGCAGCTACAGAAGGATATTAAGTTCGAATGGACACCAGAATGCCAAGCAAGCCTCAACATTCTGAAGGAAAAAATGGTCACTGCACCTATCCTAGTATTTCCCGACTGGAACAAGGAGTTTCATGTGCATGTTGATGCATCCTCTATTGCTTTAGGTGCTGTGCTCGCTCAGTCAGGTGCAGGTAATATCGATCACCCTATCTCTTTTGCCAGTAGAAATTTATCTACAGCAGAGAAAAATTATACTACGACAGAACATGAAGGTCTTGCTATGGTATATGCATTACAAAAATTTCGTCATTATCTCTTAGGATCTCATTTTAAGATGTTTACTGACCACTCTGCTTTAAAGTACTTGGTTAAAAAACCCATGCTAGGTGGAAGAATATGCAGATGGTTAATCCTATTTCAAGAATATGATTTTGAGATCATTGTTAAGCCTGGAAAACTTAACCTAGGACCTGACCACTTGTCGAGGCTTGAGTCAGGCGAAGAACCTACCAATATGGATGAAGGCCTCCCAAATGCACAATTATTTGCTATACAGATAGTTGATGAATATTTCCAGGATATTGCTCAGTATTTGTCTACAGGTACCCCCCCTCCAGGGATGACCACACAGCAGAAGAAGCAGTTGGTGGTTCGAGTCGCGGACTTCACTTTAATAGCAGGACAACTGTATAAAATGGGACCAGATGAGATTCTGCGTAGATGTGTTTTGGAACACGAAAAACCCCTAATATTAGCTGAAGCTCACTCTGGTGCAGCAGGAGGTCATTATGCAGGCAAAGCCACAGCGCAGAAGATTTTGACAGCCGGCTTATGGTGGCCCACACTTCACAAATATGCAAGAGAATATTGCCACAGCTGTGATATTTGTCAGAGGACAGGTAGACCATCTAGGAGGGATGAAATGCCCCTAGCGCCGCAAGTCACATTGCAAGAATTTGACAAATGGGCCATTGACTTTGTTGGTCCTATCAACCCCCTTGCGAAAAAGTCAGGAGCTAGATACATCATTACAGCAACTGATTATCTTACCCGTTGGGCCGAAGCCCAATCGGTCAAAACCTGTAGCGCTACTACCGCTGCGAAGTTCATCTTCGACAACATCTTATCTAGATTTGGGTGTCCCAAAGTTCTTATGAGTGATCAAGGGTCACATTTCCTGAACAGGACCATTGAAATATTGACTGAGGAATTTCAGGTGTATCATCAAAAGAGTACCGCATATCACCCACAAGCAAATGGGACTGTCGAAGCTTTTAACAAAATCCTCGAGCATGCCTTGACAAAGGTTTGTAATGCTAACCAGAATGATTGGGACCTTCGAATTCCAGCAGTACTATGGGCTTACCGAACTACTTGCAAAAAGTTGACAGGCCATACACCCTTTCGACTAGTTTATGGGCAAGAAGCTGTCATGCCCATGGAATACATTGTTCCCAGCCTCCGGATATCTGCTTTCACCAAGATGGATGACCCAGCCATAATCACTGAGAGACTGACACAGATACTCGAACTAGAAGAGGATAGATTTGTCACAGGCTTTCAACAACAGGTGCAGAAGGCTCGAGAAAAAGTGTGGCATGACAGACACATTAAGAAGAAACATTTTCAGCAGGGTGATCTTGTGCTCCTTTATGACAGCAAATTCATGAAATTCCCTAGAAAGTTTAAAACACATTGGAAAGGACCGTATGTAGTACAGAGAGTTACTGACGAGGGCGCAGTCCAGCTAGCTAAGTTAAATGGTGAGCTTTTTCCCTCTATGATAAATGGGAGCCGTCTAAAAAAGTACACGGACAGGACAGGTACTTAGAATAGGAGGTAGCACCAAGAAAATACGCGAAAATGCTTGTAGCATTATGGGTTATCGTAGTCCGTTTTATTTACAGGATGCGAAGCTACGAGTTGGTCCTAGGTCGTAGGGACAGATTGTGTCGAAGTAGAAGGTTATCAAGGTGTGTTGCAGCCCAAAATGTGACGGATGGGACATACTGCAGTCGGCGGCGCTGGCACGAGAGCTGCTCTCATTACTGGTCATAATGAGATTTTGGGAAAATCCGGCGCTGTGTGGAAAATATTTCCGAAACGTCGTCAGATTTGGCGACATCACTGCACCATGATGACAAATTCCGCCTCGGGATTTTATAAGGAGCCATCTCGATCTGTGTTTTCCATCTTAAGCACCTCTGTGAGATATTTAGCCCGAACCATGTCGAACGACTGTAGCATTTAGAAGCTAGTGCGAGAAGTAAGGGACAGAGGTCTGCAGCACCGTCTGCGTACTCCACCAAGTACAGACCTATTTGGCTAAGTACATCGACAGGCAGGAGTTTGCTCTAAATTTGCAAAGACAGCCAGGAGTTTGCTCTAACATAGAGCAACCAAGGGCATGCGGCCTCGCAGACAGATTCTGGGGAATCCCGCCATGCAATAATTCGGCGTAGTAGAACTATGGCAACTATATTCCTTCTGCAGTGCCACATGCAATCCCAGGGGACCCCAAAGTTGTGGATGGTCAGGCATCGGAAATTGGAGTAAAGGATGGTGTCGCAGGTGGACACGACGGCTTTCATCAGCAAAACTTCTGCAAAGGACAGAAGTACGTAGCCAACAAGCAGCATGGAGAGCTTCCACAAGCAGTACACTATGCTTCATCAGCAGAAATCTGCCACCAGTGAAACTGAAGAGTGTCCTGGGACGGGCCACTAGTGAGTCTTAGGCGCCTGTTGGGGTGCGTACCCTAAGGATTACTAGTTTCGGTAACTTCGCGGCTGTTGGTAAAGCGGAGTTATGGGTCAATATAGTCTTAGGGGTGTCAGGGTAAGTCAAAACCCCTTTTTTTAATAAACCCGTCGTTTAAATCCAGGGTTTAGGGTTTCTCTTGGGTGCCCATGGTTTAAGAACATGGTTTTGTAAAAATGCACAGTTTAAATAAGCACTTATGTAAAGAAGATAGGTTAGGTTTTATGATGTAAGAAAGATTAAGGCGAAGCTAAGATAGGTTTTTGTGGAAAAAGGTTAAGTCCCAGCTGTGTGCGTGGACGACCTCTGCAGCTGTGTGCGCAGAGGGTTTTGTTGTAAAGAAGATTGAGGAACGACCTGCAGCTATGTGCGCAGGGGCCTACTACTGTGTGCGCGGCTTTTGAGGACTGAAAGGATCTGCAGCTGAGTGCGCAGATCAAACTGTGGTTTTGTAGCAAGTTGAATAAAACACAGTTTGTGGACGTAGCCCCTACACTGGGGGTGAACCACGTTATATCCGGTGTTGTGGTTTCTTGTGTTGTTTCTGTTTCTATTTCTTTTACGCATTAATAACTGTATACATCTGATAAGTTAGATCGCTGCTAACATTTAGCTTCACGGTGAATTCCCTGTAGTGGGTTGAGCAAGTCACGACTGTGATTTATTTGCGAAGTTGTATGTGAATGAATGGTAAAGCTTGTAATTACTGATTAATAAGGTTATTAAAAGGCTAAGGTACAGTAATCCCCCTCTCTGCTTGCAGAAACCTGATTCTGCGGCACCCCCATAGCGGTTTCGGGTGAGACTGCAACCTGCACACAGGTTGTTGCCGAAAGGGCCAACTCTGTGGGTCTTTTGTTGGTGCGCATTAAAAGATTAAACCTGGGTATGCCCTATTGCCCAACATTAAGAGCACTTCAGGGTGATACTTCAGTATGAGATTAGGTGTGATCTCTTGGTTTAGTAGGAAGCAGTCCTGTATGGTGCTGAGTACAACTGACAGAGGAGCAGTGAAGCACCAATTTGTGATCCAGATCGAGATCTCTCGAAAGAGGGAGTTCTAGCATAGCCGGTGAGACAGCTTGTCTAAGCATACAATCCTAGCGGAGCTCATAGGTTGCTAAGATGTAAACGATCCTGTAGGTTGTCCTCGGATGTAATATGTCCTCACGAAGATTGCAAGTTATCCTTGGACGTAATCAGCCCTAATGTGATTCTATGCTAGAAATGTCCAAAGTGAAGTTTGAGTACTTCAAGGAGAAGCATGGTGTTCTCCAAATCGAGGTTCCCTCCAAAGGGAATTGATGTGTCTGTTAGCCTTTCTAACATGGTGGAAGGCTAGCCTCAACATGGTTAGATGTAAGTGCATAGATATTCTCATGAGATTGTGGTATGTGTTCCGACATGATCAGTGCAGAGACATTCTTATGTGATCATGGGATGTGTTCCCACATGATCAGTGCAGAGACATTCTAATGTGATTGTGGCATGTGTTCCCACATTATCAGTGCAGATACATTCTGATGTGATTATGGAATGTGTTCCCACATGATCAGTGCAAAACCATTCTAATGTGATTGCGGGATGTGTTTCGACATGATCAGATGTAAGTGCAGAGCTTTTCTGACAAGATGAGGTCAGATGTAAGTGCAGAGCCTTTTTTACAAGATAAGGTTAGTTGTAAGTGTAGATTCTTTCTGAAAAGATGAAGTCGGATGTAAGTGCAGATCCTTTCTGACAAGATGAGGTCGGATGTAAGTGAAAATCCTTTCTGACCATATGAGGTTGAATGTAAGTGCAAATCCTTTCTAACAAGATGAGGTCAGATGTAAGTGCAGAGCCTTTCTGACAAGATGAGATCGTATGTGAGTGTTGGTCCTTTCTAACATGGGTTTTGGATGTGTTCCTCCCATGGTCAGATGTGACCGTTTGGTGTGCCTTTATGACATGGTTCTTGGATGTGTTCCTTCCATGGTCAGATGTAAGTGCTAGGTGGGCCTTTCTGACATGGTTCATTCCATGGTCAGATATAAGTGTTGAAGACGATGAAGACCTACATGTAGGATAGGCATACAACCAACATGAAAAAGGGTTGGCTCTATAGAACTTCCTGTGACGAGTAGAATTGAGATATAGAACCATTTGATCGAGATAGCGGAAGCAGTGATGATGATCCAGTGATGATCGAGGCTTGATGATGGTCCAGTGATGATCCAAACTTGATGATGATCTAGTGATGATCCAGACTTGATGATGATGACTTGATGATGTTATAGTGATGATCCAGTGAAGAAAACTTGTGCTGATAAATTGTGTAAAGAGAATACCTTCCTAGTTAAGAGGGAGTGTGGATGTATTTGTAACTTCAGGATGTATTCACTTGTATATCCTATTTATTGTACCTCAATGTTCCTATCGGGAAGTATCTGTAATGTAATTGAGTCCTGTCATACCCTGATGTTCCTATTGGGAGAATAAATAATGTAAACAAGTCATGTAAAGTCATATAGGGTAACCCTCCTTGTTGATCAAGGGTTAACGTCCCCGCAATTGTGGGGCACTAGGATAGTTAGACTCTCCTAGAGAAGTCAACCCTAATGAGTTAATGTAAGTTGCGTCATTAGTACCCTAGTTGTGGTTACTCGACCCTACATAACTAAGTTAGGATTACTCGATCCTACATAACAGAGTCAAGTATTAAGTGAATGAAATAATATAAATACAGAGTTAGTCTCTCTATTTATCACACACACTCACTCAACTGGGGCGCATGAGTGAGAGAGAGAGAACAACTATTGGAGATCATATTTTATGTCTTTTGGTTTTACTCCTGCCATTGGTGCTCATTCTATCTCCGAGGAAGTTGCGAGGTTTTATCCTTTATGGTTTCCCCCAGGAAAATCTTTGTGTCTCTTGTCTCTTGTTATTGATTGCGGTGCTTGTTATTCTCTCAGATAAAATCCTAAGATCATATAGCTTAAATGTTAAAAATATAGCATGGTATCAAAGCTAACCTGAGAAAAAGATACTCTGCAGCTGCAAAAGCTAGGGATTCTTACTTTTTCAGTCTCTCTCCATAATCCATCAGAAAAAGGAGGCTAGGATAAATCTCCATTGAAGGGTGCATCTTTTTGTCGAAGCAGAATTTCATTTCGGTGCATCTTTTTACTGTGGGAAATTAGGGCTTCTTACATAAGAGGAATTTTTGAGCGATCCTAGCATAGGATTTCTCTCCTCATCAAAATCAAAATTTAGAGACCAAGGTCGATATTTTTCATTGGGTAAAACTTCAGGAAAGTCAAACCCTAATTTGACCTCAGGCCTGAAAAACCCTAAAATACTAAAACGGCTAGTTTTGGTACATTCTCTATATATCAGGATTGAAGAAGTTGCAGGGGCCAAAATTTTCACAGGCTGAAGATAAAAGCTCAATGTAGCCTGTGTAAATATTTCAGCCTCGGATTAGCTATATTCTGGGAGAATTGTTTCCTCCAAATCAGGGTTCCAGCCTCTTCCAGGATTCATCCCTAAACAGGACACCTATGGATCACTGTAATATCTCAAGATACAAATATATAAATGAAATTTCGCAAGATGTTCTAGATACGAAATGGAATTTAATTTCTATGGTAAAATTTTCAGACCCTGATGATGAAACAGGGACATGTGGCATTCCGTACAAGTTCTCTATGATTAACAGTCCTCAAAGAAGTCACCTTGGAAAAACTTTCATGAGTCCCAATTGGTGAAACCAATTCTTATCAAGCCTTTGGGTTTGGAAAGAGGACAGAATTTTTTACCTCATTATAAAATTTTAGACACACAGGAGCATCACTTTCAGAGATACCATAGAAACAGTATGAGGAATGTCTGCAGAAGAAATTGGTAAACTAGGGCTTCCTGTTCTGGGAGCTTCCCTCCACTATTTTCAGAAAAGAAGTACATTGGATAGCTCATCTTGAAGAGGTATATATTTTTATCAAATGAGATTTTAAAGATTACAAGTTTTGAAAATTAGGATTTCTCCAACAAACCCTAGATCAGCCAGCTCTGAAACCAGGACGAACACCTCAAATCGGTAAGATCTAATCTTTTGTTATTTACATTTGAGCTTCTCATTTCTAAATGACTATTCACACTAGATTGATGACAAGCTTGGTGAAATTGACAAATTACAGGCATGGAACTATTGGATCTCACTGGTTCTTGAAGAAAATGAAATTGGACACCTACATAAGTGGAAAGGTTCTAGTTCCAGAGGGAGATGAGGCTAAAAGCCTTACATAAGAAGAACTTGGTCGAGACCAAGAAGATCATTGCTTATTCAATCAAGGATCACCTTATACCACAACTGTCTTCCCTAAAGACACCTAAAGAGATGTTTGATTCCTTAACCAAGCTATTTGAAGGGAAGAACGTAAATAGGAAGATGACCTTAAGAAACCAGTTGAAGAATGTGAAGATCCATAATGTAGAGAACATATAGTCATACTTTACAAGGGTCTCTCAAATCAAAGAACAAATTGAATCAGTGGATGAAGAAGTAGAGAATGCAGACGCTGTGATAACCACCTTGAATGGCCTCCTAGGATCATGGGATTCATTCATTCGAGGAATGTGTGCCAGAAGGAAGTGATTACTTTTAGCAGAATCTGGGAAGAGCACACACAAGATGAAGCTCTTCCCATAATAAGAGAAGATAAGATGGGAGCAACTGAAGATCAAGCACTCATGATTCAAAGAAGATCCCTCAAGCGATGAGGAATATAGAGGACTCAACTCTTGGAGAACCTCCTATCCATATTAGAAATTGGATAAGAAATGATGTTATTATGAATAAAGAAGACAATGAAGCTGAAAGAAGCATTCTACCCACGAAACAAATAAAGATAAGTATTCAATTGTCATTTCATGATATTGTTTTGTTATGAATTTATTTATATTCAGTTCATGTATTATGCATGATAGAATGTTTACATCAATTATAGTATAATACTAATATGCATCTGATAGGTAAGTAGATCATGGTTCTATACAACTCTCCATTGCTACTTATCTACAATGAAACCTCTTTGCTGAGATATTGGATTAGTGCACAATATCAATGATGTCTTGGTAGAGATGGAATGCATCTAGAAAAGTTTACGTGAGATATGGATGAATGTTGTATTGGCTAAAATAGTTTCATGCCTATATCTTTATGCATCAGGATTTTCCATTGTGAATATGCCTTATGAAATGTTTCTAAACATACAAATGCATTTGACTTGTAGGAAAGATCGTGTACAATCACCTACAAGAAAATAAGGATGAGACTTGTTCTGAAGAACAAGTGATGACAGTTCAAGAAAGAATCCAAGATGAGGAATAATATGACAATAATTTCAAAGAAAGAAAGAGGCCTCAGAGACACTCCAGTTATGTGACACCATTGAACGACATCATTGATGCAGAGCCTTCCAACTATGAAGAAGTAGCCAAGAAGAAAGGGAAGGAGAATACCAGTTCAAGAAGAATGATGTCTAGGATGTGGTATACACCTGAAGAGAATTTTGTGGGATACAAGGAAATTTTCGTACCACGAAGCTTCTCATGGAAAGAAGGCATAGACTACGAAGAGACATTTTCAGCCACTAGAAGTTAAGACACATTACAGGAAGAATGATGTGTGCAAATGAAATAAGTCCTTACATGAGCTGAGAAGACACCCATGGGATAACACATACAAGAGGAGCTTGAATATCACTTAGAGTGGTGAAGATATTAACCTTTTCTACAAGGTTGAAGATGAAATCCTATAGAGGATGACAAGCTCACAGATGGGTCCGAGGAGAAATTTTTCAAGATAGAGGATCTTGGTATCTAGTGACCCTAGATGGATACATAGAATATTAGTAGCAGAGGAAGCTAATTGTCACTCCAGTACATAATGTTTCAATACATAGAGTACAAAGGCAGAGGGAGAAATATACTCCGCTTTAGAGGGAGTGACTGTAGAAGATCCTGGGGTTCGACATGGTATGATAGGATGGACAGTTTACTGATGGCTCTAGGATTTACTAAGAGTAAAGTGGATTCCAACCTTTACTTCAAGGATGAAGATGGAAGACCAGTGATTGCAACAATAATGATATGGGAGCATGATTCCTAAGGATAATGGGGGGGGGGTATTTAACCTTTGAGCCATTGGGGAGAAGCTAAGTGTCAAGAGGAGAACCCATCAACTACCAACCACCTTTCCTTGTTTTATTCACCAACCAATTTATTTCCCATGAGTTAGTTGGGTCGTTATTGCCTTGGGAAATGTATGTATGGGCGGTCATAAGTTCTGGAAAGGCTGTCAGTCCTTGACCACACACATTCCCAAAGAGCGTGAGGAATTGCATTCAATTCCCTCACATGGGCAGAAAACCCATTTGTTTTCTACACTCATGCAGGCAAGAAGTTTTCCGAGGGGGCATCCATGATTTAGAGCTCCTTCCATCTACCATTCAAATTTTCTGCTATGTTATTCATTTTTCCCAGGGCTGGGAAGTAGTTTTTCTCATAGTCAATGGCTGGGATCTCTCATGTGCATATTTTTGTTGTCTCCACATCTCCACGATTGTGGAATTTCATTTTTCAGTGTGCACAACCAATGGGGGGATAGAGCCATGAATTTTGGGTGCTGATTGAATTTCTTTTGGCCATGATAGGGACATAAACAAATATAGGAAATCAAATTGCTTCTAAGGGGTTTTTTTTACCCATTGTCATTTATGTTTTTGGTTGAAAAACATTTTTCATCAATCCCATATCTGGAAATTGTTGTGTATGCCTCTAGTGTTCTGATGTAAGTTGTTTTGGAGTGGAAACGGGGTTAGAGATAGCTCAATAAACTTAGTGGAAGAAGGAACCTCATAGACAAAGCTAGAGGGTTGGGTTTATTCTTTGCACACCCTGAATAGTGCAGGAAGGGAAGGCACATCCCGAGGGACTGTGTAGTAGCAAAGGGGATGCTTCCTTGCGTTGGGTGTGTAGATGTTTTAGAAGTCAGGCTATATATGGTGTAGGTGTCCATAGCTATTTGGTTGAGCTCACTATCTTAGTAGTCAACCTTTCCAGCTCCCTTATAGCCTGATAAACCCAACTGTGTTGGCTTGGCTGAGTTTTTGTGTATCCTTGGCTATGTGTGAGTCTTATAGTGTTCCCTTATTACTTGTGGGAATCATGCCCAGCTCGGGGGTGGCAGTGTTGCTAAGAGATTGATGGGAACATTGTTCTATGGTTGGGTGGAACATTGCAGTGACGTAACTGGTTTCGGGAAAAGCTTCTTCTAAGATAAGTATCTCTTGTGTTTAAATCCTTGCAACTGTGTTTGTTTTATAACTCGATAGGAACATGTTAAATGTTGTGAATAAATGAATTTTATTCCATTGTTTGATAATCATGTATGCATATCTGTATGCTTTTAATTCATTACATTTTATCTTATGGTCATGGGGCTAAACTGCCCAGAATAGCTAGTAGTTATGTTAGTCACATCCTCTCTACTGAGTAGAGGGGTGGGGACATGACACGTAGGACCATAAGCTGACTGATACACTAGATGTTGGGCTGGTTGATGAGCATATGATCCTCCTGAAAAGCCTCCCAAAGGATGGGGGCCTACAGGAGGAGAGCCACCTGGAGGTGGTGGGTCTCCAGGTGGTGGACCTCTGGGTGGTGGTCCCCTAGGTGGTGGTCCCCCATAAGGTGGACCCCCAGGTGGTCGAACTCTAGAAGGAGGGCCTCCAGTTGGTGTGCCTCCGAGTGGTGGTCCTCCCAATGGTGTTCCTCTGTAAGGTGGACCTCCACCAGGTGGGCCTGCGCCTGATGGCCCTCCAAAAGGTGGGAAACCATAAGGTGGCCCTCCAGAACCTTCGGCAGTGTGAATAGGCATTCCTCCCATTACTAGCATTGAGGACCAATTACGTTTCCCCCATGGTGTGAATGTGTTTCCAGGGTAAGGGATTCCAGGATACATAGTTCTCGTAGATGTAGGTTGATAGTGTTAGAATAATAAACCCATAGTTACCTACCTTAAACATTAATTAATCCATTTTTGTCTTATTTGCCTAGTTTCCAATATTCCACTCTATGCAATTTGTCTTCCACATGCCATAGAAGTCAAACTTGCTAAAACTGAGTCATGGAGTGCTTGGGAAACCTCCTGGAATCCATATTTAGCATATCTTCTAGTTTATTCTAGATCCTCCCTAGCATATATCTTCTTTTTCTGCTAAGTTGCCTGCTTTATTGAGATTTATGGCAAAGGGAAAGTAAGACTAGGTGTAGTTGACTTGTTTTTTTCCCTCATCATCATCCATTATTTTCTCCTAATAAAAGCATGTATGAGTTGTCTTTCCATCACTTATTATCTTTCCTACTTGAATTTTCCAATTCATGAGCCTCTAGGTAGATTTGGAAACTGCTTTATGCACCAATGGGGGATTTGACTAGATTTAGTACGCCTAATTTTTTACTATTTCGAATGGCATCCTTAGGCATTTGAATCTCTCATGTAATTATATATTGTAGCAGCCTATGACTTCATAAGGTTGGATATTGTACACTTATTGAATACAGATTAGTGTTATGCTCCAATTTCAATCTCCTTTGTGTGTAAATTTTCATGTTTGATTAGCAATTTTGTGAGTGCAATTGTTATATCACTTGGGTTCAATTTACACATGGTCTCAAATCCTTTGTAGATCGATTTATCTCCTTCCATATTGCTATTGCAGTTTCAACATCTTTACTCGGAGCACATTCTGTTTGTTGAAGGGCACAGTTCAGAGCTATGGATCAATCTCAGAAGATCATCTTGACTCCATTTTATTTATTTGAATGGAAAGCGTAGATGGAGATACTATTGAGAGAAAAGGGTCTCTACAGGGTGACTATGGAAACTAAGGTAGAGCCCAATGCAGCTGCAGAGAAAATTAAATGGCACGATAGGAGGGATGAGGCTTATGGCCTTCTGTGTCTGAGCATATTTAGAGACCTCCTCTTCCATCTTGATGGATTTACATCACCTAATGAAGTGTGGGAGAATATTGTAGATATTTTTGGTAATACAGATGAGATGAGAGGATATCAAATCGAGAATGAATAGATCTCTTTGAGTCCCAGCAGGTTCGAATCCCTACAACTCTACTTTTCCAAGTTTAAAGCCCTTGTTTTGTAGCTAAAATGGTGTGGAATTGAAAAGAAGGAAGAGCAACTAGTTTTGGACATACTCTCGAAGCTTGGCCCTAACTATTCAGTTTTTGTTTCAACCTTCCATGCAACCAATTTGACAGCTCGAGCCTGGAAGATGCCTAAGCTTGCAGAGTTCATGGAATCCCTCACACAAGAACAAGATAAACTGGTGATGATGGGCACCATCAAACCTTCCAAAGACCAAGATTTGGTTTCTGGAGATTTGAGGGTGGATTCAAAAGGCAAGAAGAAAGCTAAGAAGCCACTTGAGCAAAAGAGATACAAGAACAAGTCTCAAGAGGAGCCCTAAGGCTCCAAGAAGAACTTCCAAAAGAAGAAGAACAAAGGAGAAATGAGCAAGTGTGCATACTGCAGTAAGGGCTATCATCCTGAAAGATCCTGCATGAATAAGCAAATTGACATGTTGACCCAACTCTTGGAGAAGAATAACACCTCCCTTCCTGAATGCTCAAAGAAGAGGGAAGGAGGATCAAATTCATGAGACAGAGAGAGAGTGCATGCCTTGGTTGCTGGCACATCAAGCTCACCTAGCTTCATCATAGACTCTAGAGCTTCAAGACATATGGTTTCAACTAATGAGGCATTCTTCTCTCTTGACATGTCAAAAGGTCCACCAATAATGCTGGGAGATTACTCTCTCACTGATAGTTCAGGGAAAGGAAGGATTGATCTTGACCATGCTAAGTTCAGTAATGTACTGTATGTTCCAGGTCTTGCCTCTAACCTCTTTTTAGTGTATCATATGACCCACACAGGGTCTCCAAAGAAGGTCATATTCTCCCTTGATGATGTTGAGATCATAGAGATATCGAATGGTAAAGTCATTGCAAAAGGAGTTGTAGATCACACTTCAAAGGTATACATATTTTCACATTTTCTGCCCTACTCAAACCCCTTTCCTCTTTTGATTCATGCTAATGAGGCAAGCATGATTTGGCATGAAGGATTTTTCCATCTTAACTATAAGTATATTTCTGATCTAAGTGAAACAGAAATGGTCATATGGTTTCCAAAGATTAAGTTTTCCAAGGGAGTCTGTCAAGGTTGTATCCTAGGGAAACACCTAGAGCATAAATTTGAGAGAGCTAGTCATGGGAGAACCTTTGCACCTCTTGAGTTGATCCACAGTGATGTTTCTAGTCCATTTACTCATATGTAAATGATTCAAGCCAAATATGCATTGACATTTATAGATGACTTTTCTAGGTTTTGTTGGGTTTACTTCCTGAAGCATAAGTCTGAAGTTTTTGGCCTCTTCAATGTCTTTAAGGCCTTGGTTGAAAACCAGTCTGGGCGGAAAATCAAGATCCTCAGATCTAACAATGGTGGTAGGTATGTAAAGTATAATTTCATTCAATATTTTGAAGATGTAGGTATTCAGATGCAGCATTCAATCCCTTACACACCACAGCAAAATGGTGTTACTGAGAGAAAGAATAGATCATTGAAGGAGATGACAACCTGTATGATGGAGGCTAAGACTTTTCCACCAAAGTTTTGGGCCAAGGCTATAAACTGTTCATCCTATATCTAGAATAGGGTGCCTCATAAACAGCTTGATGGTATGAATCCTTTTGAAGCTTGGAGTGGGCACAAGTCAGATGTGACCCATTTCAGGATTTTTGGCTCCAAGGCTTGGGCTAGAATTCCAACTAAAAAGAGAAAGGCTTTGCAGCCCCAAATCCAAGAGTGTCTATTTGTTGGGTACTATAAATATTTAAAAGGTTACAAGCTAATCAATTTGAGCACAAACAAACCATTCATTGAAAGGAGTGTTCAGTTCCAAGAAGGTCCTTTAGCAGCAGTTGAAGTTGGAGAGTCTTCTTCACCACCAGAACCATTGAATGTAAGTGAAGAGACAAATGCGTTTGCCGGTTCTGATATGTCTGATAATGATGATTTAATTGCATATCCTAACATTCCTACAAGACCAAAATGGGAAGCAAAGACCATTCATGCAGCTGGGGAACTAGCTGGAAATCCTAGTGATCCTAGGAGGACTAGATCTCAATTTGAGAGTGCCATGTGTATGAAAGACCCTTTGTTTGCATAGAAGTGCTATCTGATGGTTGAATCCGACCCACAGACATATGAATATGCATCACATGATCCAATATGGAAAACAGCCATGAAAGAAGAATTCAACTCACTCCAGAAGAACAACACTTGGGAACTGGTTGACCTTCCCCCAGGGAGGAAGCTAGTTCAATGTAAGTGGGTTTTCAAAACTAAGTTTGTTGCTGATGGTTCACCTTTGAAATATAAGGAAATATTGGTATCTAAGGGCTACTCATAGATACATGGTATCGACTACAATGAAACCTTTGCACCAGTGGCAAAGATGGACTCCATCAGGCTAGCCTTAGCCATTGCAGCTTCAAAGCAGTGGGAGGTGCATCACATGGATGTGAAGTGTGCTTTCATGAATGGATATCTCACTGAAGATATTTACATGTAGAAATTGAAAGGTTTTGTTACTAATCCATCTTTTGTGTGCAGGCTAAATAAATCATTGTATGGGATTAAGCAAGCCCCCAGGGCTTGGTATGCCAAGATTGATGGCTTTCTACTGTCATTGAGTTTTGTTCAATGCAAGTCTGATCCTAATGTTTATTTGAAGCTGATTCATGGTTCTTTTATGATTATTGTCTTGTATGTGGATGACCTTCTAACACATATTTCATTAAATTTGGGATTAAATAGTGGATCTAGAATTCCAAAATAACCAAAAGACATTATTTTGGGGTTGTCCTTGTAGTAAAATATTTCCAATTTTAATTAAATATGTGTTTTCTAATTACAGGAAGTTCAAAGAAAGAAATTGCCTCCTTGAAGGATGCAATGAACCATGCATTTTCTATGACTAATTTGGGCTTGTTGAGCCAATTCTTGGGTCTCAAAATTGCTCAATCCCAACATGGAATAAAAGTACATCATTCCAAGTATGCTTTAGATTTCCTGAACAAGTTCAACATGAAATATTGCAAGCCAAGCAAGACTCCCTTCCTTTCAGGAGTTAAGCTTGAAGAAGCAGGTTCTTCTCCTATGGTAAATAATACACTGTATAGGCAATTGATTTGGTGTTTGTTGTACCTTACACACACTCGAGCTGATATTTATTATGTAGTAAGTTTGGCTTTAATATACATGGATCAGCCTCATGATATCCATTGGAGAGCATCTAAAAGGATCCTTAACTTTGTTCAGGGAACAAGAACTCATGGGATCTTCTACAAAGATAAATCTAATCTTGATTCGATTGGGTTTACTGACAGTGATTGGGTAGGTGACAACACAGATCGAAAGTCAACATCAAGATATGTGTTCATGCTTGTTGAAGTACCAATCAGCTGGTCAAGCAACAAACAGAGTGCCATAGCATTCTCATCTTTAGAAGCAGAGTACAGAGGAGTTGTAAATGCAGCAACTCAATGTTTATGGTTGCAGGGGATACTTGGTGAGTGTGGCTTCGAATCAGAGTTTTCAACTATTATCTATTATGATAATCAGAGCACCATTTCAATATGCAATGATCCAGTTTAGAGATAGAGAACCAAACACATTGAGATCCATATGCACTACATCAGACAGCTTGTGCATGATGGCATCATTCACCTACTCTTCTGTGCATCTTCAGAACAAGTAGCAGACATCTTCACCAAAGTTTTTTGTGAAAAGAAATTCAGTAATCTCAAATCAATGTTGGGTATTTTTTATCATGCTGTGAATCATGATTGATGACAATATTTTCAAATTTTGTTTTACTATCCATGTTTAAGGGAGGATTTTCCCACTGGGTTTTGGCCTCTTTCCTTGGTTAAATGGACATGCAGTATGTAAAGGGTGACTAAGCCTTGTTGCTAGGCCCTATAGTTTTATGATATTTACCCATAAATTTAGGATTAAGGAGGGTGTTAGAATAATCAACCCATAGTTACCTACCTTAGACATTAATTAATCATTTTTTGTCTTATTTGCCTAGTTTCCAATATTCCACTCTATGCAAGTTGTCTTCCACATGCCATAGAAGCATAAATTTCTAAAACTGAGTCATGGAGCACTTGGGAAACCTCCTAGAATCCATATTTAGCATATCTAATTTATTCCAAATCCTCCCTAGCGCTTATCTGTGTTTTCTGCTAAGTTTCCTGCTTTATTGAGAATTATGGCAAAAAGGGAACGTAAGACTAGGTGTAGTTGACTTGTTTTTTGCCCTCATCATCCTCCATTATTTTATCCTAATAAAAGCATGTATGATTTGTATTTCCAACACTTATTATCTTTCCTACTTTACTTTTCCAATTCGTGAGCCTCTAGGTAGATTTAAAAACTGCTTTATGCACCTATGGGGGATTTGACTAGATTTAGTAAGCCTACTTTTTGACTATTTTGAATGGCATCCTTATGCATTTGAATATGTCATGTAATTATATATTTCAGAATCCTATGACTTCATAAGGTTGGCTATTTTACACTTATTCAATACAGTTAGTGTTATGCTCCAATTTCAGTCTCCTTTGTGTGTAAATTTGCATGTTTGATTAGCAATTTTGTGAGTGCAATTGTTCTATCACTTGGGTTCAATTTCCACAGATAGTTCATATTTACTACAATTATTTTATTCCATTAGTAACCATAACCCCAAGAATACTGGTTGACTTTAGGTTGTGCCCCTAAGGATTGGCTTGAACTTGACAGAGGGTTTAGCATATTGGTGTGGGTCGGAGGAACAACCACTGTGGGTTTTCCTACAGCACAAGTCTATATAGAACTAGTAGAAACTCCACTAACATATAACATAACTCATGTCTGGGGTTTCCCCTGTTGTTAGAATGTGTTGATACCATTTGAGCTAAGGATTTCCCCCAGCTATAGAGGGTATGGGAGGACTAGAAACAGACCTAGGATTTTAAACTGTAGGGTTGGAGGTTTTTCCAGGATTGTGAGAGGTCACACTATGAGCTGGGGAATATTCAATTAGAACCAAAGTCTCATCAAGTGAACGATATCCAGAAGGCTAGTGATCTAAAAGGTGGGGTAAAAGAGCTGACATAGGTTCTTTATGAGGTACAGGTGAGGAAATAATTATTTCCACTCTTTGTGAAAAATTGTGAGCATGATCAAGAGATGCTTGAATTATCCTATATTCATCCTCTCCTGGAGTAGGGTTCTCAAAAGACGGTCTAGTAACCCCAAACTTGGAAATGGCTTGACCCAAAGAATTTCTCCAAAATTGAGCATTAAAGCCATATTCAGTTTCAACAAGACTATCGATACAACCTTCCATTGGAGAATGAAAGGAAGTGTCGGCCATAGGAGGCTGTTGGACCAAGGGATTAACGTAACCAATGAATTGATCTCCACTATCCACAACTGGGATTTCATCCACATGGGAGTCATTTGCAGCACCTTGATCCATGGCTTCCATTGGTCTCTCCCCTGTGACAGGTGGAAATTCAGGTAGTAAGCCTTCGTTTCTTCTGGATCATATCAACTGAAACTCAGCTAGATTGTATGGTCACTAAAACCTAACCTAGGGTTTCAAAACTAGAAAAATCACACAAAAATTTCTCCTACAAAAACTACAAGACACAAGCAAACTTAACTTACAAGAGGGGTTGAATAAGCCAACTACTCACCAATATTGTCATGTTTTTGTAACTAGATATATACCATAGGTTCCAGTAGTAAAACGCGACGAGGAGGATCAATTGCCTCTCACTTGAATACCCAACTACCTAGATGAAACGTGCATAGTAATATCCCTGAGTGTTGTTCTTGATGTATTGCACCAACAAGATGGCTAAAAGGGATTTTATCAGATGGTCATAGGAATCCTAGAAGGGCCTCCTGATATACACAAGGTATGTGGGAGTTCAAATCCGTAGTAGTGTTGTATAATGCACAATCATTCACAAGGGGCCTTCCGATATAAAATTGAGTACGTGAAGTACCTTTCGATATACCTCAAGGGTACGTGAAAGGAAGTTTTATATATCGACGGTACATGGAATAACAACGCAAGCCCCGAGTTGCAGTGCAGGCAATACATGACGACTCCTACATTTTACGATGTCAAAACACGCCTCTAACCTATCACTCAAGTTACTAATATTTTTACCTTGTAGCTACCGTTAATTTTAAGTTGAGAGGTTACATGAATGCATGGATTTATGACAGAAAATTAAAACCATGTAATTATGATATGCAAATTCTTTTCACTTTACCATTCAAAGCATGCCTATTTACGGAAAGGACAGAGTATTTGATTTTTCCAATTTCGTTTCAAAACCAAAACTTTCCCAAACAGTCTAACTAAACAAATATTTCTAAGAATACAAAAAATCAAGACACTTCTAATATAATATTTCAATGTAAGCAAATGAGCAAGATCTCTTTTCCTAAAAAGAAAGACAAAAATACTCAAAGGCACAACTAAGTACTTTTTCAATTTTTCTTCAAAAATAGAAATATCTAACTTAAAACTACTATATATTTTTTCTTTTGAGGAGACAATAATGTAAATAGAAAGAAGAATATCAAGATATGAAAGCTTATGAGGCTAGTCAGAAGCCCAATAATTCATCTTTGAACAAAAAATTCTAATCAAATCTCAAAAAAAAAAACTTTTTAAAAGAAAAAAGAAGTCTTTCATAAGCTCAACGAAAAATGAAGGCAAAAACCAACAAGCAAGTCTTCCTTTTCAGTCTTATCAAGAAGCAAGAAGAGATCTAATTGAGAAAAACTTCCAAGCACTCCTTTTGTAAATGAAAAACCAAGTATACAGGCAATCCAACTTATGAGTTTAATATATATTTTGAATTCAACAAAAAAAAACATTTACCACATCTAGATTGTGATTCTAACTGCTCATATCTCTGTAAAGAAGCCCAAACATTCAGAATTGAAAGAAAAAACCAAGCCAAACTTTGAAATAACAAGTCTTAAAAGGGCCTACCTGGCACCGCTTCTAGAGGGTTAATGACAGAGTGGTTATGGGGCAGCACTGCTTCCTGATTACTACAAATAGGTGGTGGCACCACTTACTAATCACCAAATACAGGCGGTGGCACCCCTTATTACCCATTGTGCATACGTGTTGTTCTGTAGAAGTCAAAAGACAGAAGAATGGAAAAAAAACCAAATTTAATTACTCTAATAATGGCATACAAATCATGAATTGATAGGAATATGAAGTACATAAGGTAAGAATGACTCATATCTGAATAGATCTGATAATACAAAACCAAGATCTCACTGGATCAGGCAGTAGATCTGATGATCTGGAACTGGATCTCACTAGATCAACTAGTAGATATGACTAATGAAAGACTGGATCTTGGATTTTGGACATGATTTTGAAGACCAAGGAATATCAGATGTACTGAAGACTCTTCCCCAGTGGAGTCACCATATTTGTTTCTAGGAAAAATGCACCTCTTTGAGACAAGAGTTGTTCCTCTAGTCTGAAAGGTTCAAATCTATAAAAAATGAGTTACAACAGAATTGGAAGACTTCCCCTAGAATGGGTGGAGATATGGGAGTCTCTTTGATGGAATGGTGTAGTTTTTTCTAGTGGTGATATCTCTTCATGGATGTACCTGCATAATCACATGAAAAAAAAAGAAAACAAGATCAAAAAGCACCAAAATACACCACTATTATATTCCAGTGACTAAGGAATCCAACAATAAAATACATTATTATAACACAACATACTTTATGGGAAAGGAACCAAATTTGCATTAAAGATGAAGAAGAATTTTACAACCTTTTCCTTAGTGTTGAAGTGCTCCTTCACATGCCAATATCTTGTCCCCAAAAGCTCCAACTTGAATCTCCAATACTCACCCTACTAATTTAGGGCAGAATGTCAATGCAACAGCATAAATTTTCTCTCTCTCAACCATGGGGTATGATACTGATTTTATAGGACTTCAAAGAATAGGGATAGTTGAGTAAATGGTGGCTGAGGTGGATAGGATATCCCAAAAGGATGGATCTCAAGTCCAGGTGGTCCTCAGGTGTAGGGATAAGGGTGCCACGAAGTCTTCCTTTGAGAAGCTTTGTGGAAACCTCTCTTTTTCACTTTTTACCAAGGGCACTGTTGCTTCTTCACTATGACAGAGCGGTGACAAGGTAGAACTACGCCTTGAACAAGAATTAAATGTAGTGGCACCACTGACTGTCAAGATATTATAGGTGTTGTTGAAGAAGGTAATGCTCCTTGACTTAAAGGCAGGAATGGTGTTGGATTTTCATATGCAGGATTGAAGTCTGGGCTAGTATTTTCACTTTAGAACTTGGGATTTAGGGAAAATACTGATGTTTGGGACCTCATCACATGATGATGATGAGATTTATGATGTTTGGGACCTCATCACATGATAATGATGATATTTATGTGTAACAGCCTACTTCCCCTGAAGGTGTCTATTATGGGTGCACAAATTTGATTAAAATTCCTAATGAATTTTCTATTAAAACTTGCAAGACCATGAAAATATATTACCTCATACGCATTCCTTGGAGTTGGCCTATTCAAAATCACTTGCACCTTCTCTGGATCCATTTTTAACCCTTCTTTTGAAACCCCGAATCCCAAATAAATCAATTCCTTCTTCAGGAAACTACACTTTTTCATATTTATTGGCAGCTTCTCTTTTTGCAGAGTTTCTAGCACCAATTTAATATGTCTCAAATGTTCTTCTTTATTCTGACTGAAAATTAGAACATCATCCAGATACACTATCACAAATTTTCTAGTGTACTCCTTCAAGACCTCATTCATCAATCTCATAAAAGTGCTAGGTAAATTATTAATCCCAAATGGAATTACTAACCATTAATATAGTCCATTGTTAGTCTTTAATGAATTCTTCCATTCATCCCCTTCTCTTATTCTTATTTGATGATAACCACTTTTCAATTCTATCTTCGAAAAATACTTTGAACCACTCAGACAATCCATCAATTCATCAATGCGAGGTAAGGGAAATTTGTACTTTATAGTGATCTTATTGATTTCTAGGGAGTCAGTGTACATTTGTAATCCACCATCCTTCTTTGGGATAAGAATGGTGGGTACTGCACAAGGACTCAAACTTTCTTTCACCAAACCTTAATCCAATAGCTCTTATACCTGTTTTTTGATCTCTTCATTATCATGAGGATTCATTATGTATGATACCTTATTAGGTAAACTTTCACTAGGTATTATGTCAATGTGATGACTAATACATCTCATAGGAGGTAAAGAATTTGATAACTCATCCATAATCACATAAACATAATCATCAAGCAAGATTCTAAATTCGTAGAAGTTAAAATTACCTTTGGTTTTCCAACAAGGGGAAAATGTCATTCTTCTTCTTCCTTGACTTCTTATAATAGTTCATTCCGAGTCATCAAAAACATATTGGGTCCTAAACCTTGTTGGGATGCTTCATCTTTCAAAGGTAATAGTGTATGCTTTTTTCCATCCTTTTCTGGAGAGTAAGTGTTTTTCCTTCCATCATGGACAGATTTTTTGTCATATTGCCATGGCCTCCCTAAGAGTATATGGCACACATCCATAGGCATTATCTCACATAATACCACATATTTATAATTACCAATTCAAAACTCCACATTGCACTGCTCATTTACCAAGAGTTGATGTCCTTTATGCAACAAAGACACTTTATAAGAAGTGGAATATTTAATCCTCTTCAATCCCAAATTCACTACCATCTAAGTGGAGACCAAATTATCTATACTACCATTTTCAATAACCATGTTACAACACTTCCCTTGTGACTTGCACTTAGTCCTAAACAGACTCTTCCTATGAGCTGGTTCATGTACTTTCTTCTATGTTTTTACTAAAACTCTCTTCGTCATAAGAGATTCTCCTTCCTCGAGAGGATTATTCATCTTTTCTTCCTCATTGGATTCCTCACAAGCCTCAACAATATTTTCATTCCTCTGATCTATAGGTTTATTCTTTGGGCACTCCCATGACATGTGTCCAATTTGTCCACATGTATAGAATTTCACTTCTCTATTTCAGCCTCTTCCTCTAACATTAAACCTGCCTCCCCTGAATCCTCCTCTTCTGGGTGTTTGGCTACTAGAGCCTTGTTCCTCATCATTATAGGTATGAAACTTACCTCCTTTGTTTGGAGATCATTTTCCTCTAGTTGTACTTTTTCCTCAATTCTTCTTGTCATTCCATATTAGTAGCTTCTCTTCTACCCTTGATGCTACCTGATAAGAATCTTCAAATCAAATTCAACAAGTTGATTTCATATTTTATCTCATATCTTCGTCCATTTATATATATGGCCACTCTTTCAATGTCCTTTTGTATCTGTCCATCTCTAATACTCATCCTAAAGAATTCTTTTGTGTATTCTTTAATAGTCATATCCTTTTGTCTAAGATTTTGTAATTGTCTAATGAGAGTCAACTGATAATCCTTAGGCATAAATTGAATTTTAATTTTATCTAACATCTTATCCCAATTTTTGATTATGGGCTTATATTTTATTTCTTTATGGATCTAGAGCTCATCCCACCAAATGGCTACATGTCCCTTCAACCTGGTCCCTACATATTTTACCTTCTTTTTATCCTCAGTTTATTCAAAACCAAAGTACTTTTCTAGATCATTGATTGAGTCCATGATTTCTTCAACATTCATATTACCTTCATATGTGGTCACTTCAACTTTAGGCCTATTACTAGCTTTCACCGGCATCCTCAATACTTTTACTTCGTCATTAATCTCCTCTTACTCTTCTTATGAGTATTCCTCTTCATCACTGGTATTTATACTCTCTGATTTTCTTCTCTCCATAGCCTCTATCCTTGCTTAGAGTTGACTTAGTTCCCTTTGTGTGTTTGTTTCCACAACTTGTCTTCCTCTACCACCTCCTACTGGAACTCCATGTGCTTGTCCTCGCCTTGGTGGGATATTCAACCAACTTTTATAATCTTCACACAAAATTATTTTTCTACTCTGATACCAAAACTGATCCCAATAAGAGCTAGCAGGCCTAGCTTATCTTCAATCAGCAAAATCTGTTGATTAAAATCTTCTTGTTTGACATACTTTGATAGATTCTTGCAAATCTATTCCTTCTGCAATTTCCTTTCCACAACAGCCTTTCCGCAAGAATCTTTCTACAATTGTAGATTGTATGTTGCGGGAATATTTTTCCAAATTCCAAAAAATGACTCCTACAATTATGCGGTCGCAACGTTCTTTCCGCAATCGAGTTAAGGATTGTGGATGTACCCTTCAAATTTTCCTGAAATGGGCTTCCACAATATCTCCCCGCAAATCACTTTCCACAATTTCTGAGAGTCTTCGATCTCTTGCAAAACCTATATCCACCGTAAGATCTAGAATCGTGTTGTCGGGTTAATTAACTCATAATTCCACATTCAGGATTCATCTACAGTTGTAGATATGTCAAATTTGCATATTTTTAACTCAAACTGTTACATATGAATGATTAGTGAAGCGATCAATTCATTCTTGTTGCATTTGTATGAAAACATCTCCATCTTAGTGGCTTTTGAGGATTCTTGACAAAATCACTTCATTCACTTATATACAGGAGATTTAACACATTCTTGGTTATTAAAAGAATACATAGAAATTTACAAAATATTCATGCAGAGGATAAAACTTTGTTCTTTATTTCATCAACCATTATTACATACACACACCCTCACTCACTCATTCACTCATACACTCATTCATACACTCATTCTTGATTATTACATTCAACACTTAATATAAAACTCTATGAAACCTGTCAAATCCGAATAAGCAGGATACGAACTCCTAAGAAATATACAACTAACCTATCCTTGAGCCAGACTTGAGGATATCAGTTTAAAATATCCATTATTACATTCAAACTTATCCTATCTATGAAACAAATAACTAATCCTATCCTTCTAGAATTGATTACATGGAAGCATAAAACTAGGATTCCTCGCTTATGCAAAAAACAAAGGATTTTGACTCGATGAACCTGCATTAAAGACACTAAATATCCGTCATTGAACTCTTGATATTTTCTCTAGAAATTTTGAGAGATTTTTGTGAAGCTTTAACAAGAAAAATAATAAAGATGACTACTAGGACTACTCAACTAGTTTGACTTCAGGATGACCCAAATAGTGCTAGGAAGTTTCTACTTCTCAATTTTAGGCATGGAATGAGTTGAGTGAGATTTTATTGAACATTAGGAAGTTGAAGAGTCGAATTTGGAGTTATTATGAAGCATTCATTACTCAAATACATAAAGTACCTCAATTTAGATAGGCATCTAGAATAGGTGCACACAATACAACATATATCATACTTTTATTGATTTGCAGTAGGAAAATAAATATCATAGGTCTAATATAACATTAATGAAATCCTTTACAGGATGAATTGCATCAATAAGTGATCTCAAGAATATAATATAAGAAAATAGAATTCCCCATGAAAAGAAACTAGGAAAATATGAAGATTTGAATTGGAAGGCTTCTTCAACCACTGCAACTAGCTCAAAATTCACTGGATATGATCATAGGAACTAAAATAATCTCAATGATGAAGACTAGATGTCCTCATCCTCACAGAAGAAGCATGTGGCACATCTCCCAAATTGTACTAGGGGCACATCTCCCAATTATAAAGTAGCACAATGCTCTCAAACAATTCACAAACTGTCAAAAAATGGGTTAGTGGTGGGAAATCCTTATTTTATAGATTGAGGATTACTTGTTGAGCAAGTTAGAGAGGATAATGTTAACTCATGGATGGATAAATCTTCCTTCCTTCCGTGCTTTACTTTTTTTCTTCTTTCTTTATCATTTGTTGCTTTTCTTTCATGCTTTACTTTCTTCTTTCTTGATTTATTTTTTCCTTCTTTTTCTCTATTTTTCACTGCTTTTTCCTAATTTTCTGGATTTATCCTTGTTTTTCTTTTATGCCTTAGCTTTTCCTGCTTTTTCTCTTCTTTTCACTACGTTTTCCTACTTTTATGCCTTATCCTGCTTTATTGTTCTTTTCTTCCTTATTCTTCTCTATTCAGATTTACTACCATGACCTTCTTTCTACTTTATCCCTGCTTTTCTAGTTGTATTCTATTTTTTCTATGTGCCATATTTTCTTCTTTATTCTTGCTTTCCCAGTTTTTCTTGCATTAATTGTTTTATTCCTTATTTTCTCAACTTTATTATCTTTAATTGTTTGTGGTTTTCCTTCTTGTGCAAGCTATATTTTGGTCAAACAATTCCTGCAAATCTCCCTTGAGGATTATTTCTCTTTTTATTTCATAAATAGAATAGTAATTTATGAGTTTAACTTTTAATAAATGCCTCTTTAAACTGTATTCAAGAAAATTGGTATCTCTTAATTAATTAATACTTTGAACTTTCAAAATTAATCCCAATACCTTAATTGATTTTTCTTCTAAAACCACAGGGACTAAATATCTAACAATATGATCCATGTGTCATCAAAATGGGGACATGACATTCCTCCCCTCCCAAAACTTGCTTGTCCTCAAGTAAGGGAATATCTGAATGATGAAACATTGGGAAACTTTTCCATAAACTTTGCAAGTTGTTGCATACACCATTTGAGATTCCTCTCCTCCATAGATTAATCGTTTGGAAATCTTTAATTTTTCATCCTTAACCATCAACTCCTACATGACCCTACTTTCAAAATAATCCATGGCTAATCATGTTGCAAGGTTTGGATTGAGTTGTGAACAGAATATGCAGAATGGCCAACCTCTTCTTCTAGCACTTAGTATGGAAATAATCATGATTTTGTAGACTTCCATTCCTACTAACAAGATGATATGTTCTATACATAAGGGCTGCTTCAATGTAATTTATGAAAAATAACTATCATGCATGAAAAGATTAGTGAAAATCATCAAATCAAGACTTGGGCAATTAAGATTTACCCATTTTTTCTCTTGAAGTGGTAGAGAGTGTAGAAGATAAATATGATCCAATTCATATTGTTGACATGGGATGCAACCATTTTCATAGTTCAATTCATCATCATTGAGGCATCTCCATATATCTCTAAGAAAAAATGATGGATCGAAACAAAGTGTGGTTGACATTAAACAAGTTCCCATTACTTTCTTCATTCCTTTAAAATATCCCAAAGTTTTCATCACATCAAAAAATCCTTTACTTCCTTGGGATGCCATATATTTTATGAATTGAAATGAATCTCTACATGGTACATCACCCTTACCATTCTCAATCATAGGACCAAAATGCAATATCTCTATCCCTCCAACTTCATGTTCAACAAATTGATATGAAATGATTGCTCTACCCAAAATCGTGGCATATCTTTCAAACCAAGGGTACCCTTCTTTCAACATCCTACCATGAACCAAAATGTAATCAAAGAGAATCAACACAGGCTTACCAAAGTTTTTGACATATGATCTACTCATATAAGATGGTGAATTCACAGGTGCACTAACCAAACCAACTCTCATCCATAAAAATATAAAATGGTCATAATGGCAACAAGGAGATTTTTCTTGCAAAAAAATTTATTTCAAGAGAATATAATGATGATGGCCAAACTCAAGATAAATTTTGGGAGAATACTTAACCTTATGCATATCTTCCCTATTGAGAGGTGTCTTTATCCCATATACTACTACAGTAGTCATCTAGATGAAATAGTTGAGACCAAAGATGATATTAGGGTCCCAAATAAATATCAGATTGAGGAAGTTTCTATTACTCCCTCCTCCACATTTCTTATTGTCTCCACCAAAAGACTCATGAAAACTCCAAACCTAAAAATTAGGAGAGTATTGATTCCATCCATCATATGATTTTCCATGTAGGAAATAAAACCATTTCTCCGCATGTATGAAATTCTAAAAATGAAGGCTACCTCACCCTCCTGGAATGAATATGTTGAACTCTTCAACTCTCATATTCCATCAAGAGCCCTTTGTTACTCCATGTAATTCCTGGATCTCATGACTTATTCAGAACTCCACTTAACTTATTGATCATCTGGATTCAGTTGGCATTCCAAAGGATTCTAGGATACCATAGCCATGTTGGGATCCCATCACTTCCCATACTTCTAATAACTCTTGTCATGCAATTGCACATCTAATACTCATGTGCATGTGTACTAGAGGTGTCCAATATCTGCAAAATATATATTATGGTTGTTGCTCACATGGTAATAAAATATCAGCAAAACCAAAAGAATTATCACAGAAGAAAAAATAATTTTTACCTCAATGAATCTCCATCTGAGCTATGTATCCATCCACCCAATCCATGGATGAATGAACACTTAGGGTTGTTGATCTATTTGAGATGTAATCAGACACCTTCTTTAAATCTAAGTATTCATTCCATATAGGAATCTCATGATGTATCTCTTCCAATGCATACATGTCAAACCATTCTTTACAGATGCGAGTGGCACCAGTCCATCCTTAGGCCTCCATTTCGGTGATATATTTATCTATCAAATCCATGAATAGATAATCACCTTTTCTTGTTTATTCAAATGGAATATTCTCATCTATATCTCCCATAGCTAAGGACTCTTCAAAGTCATTTTAAATAAAAACATATGTTATTTTCATATCACATGGTATGATCCTACAATCATCAATAGAGACTATGAGAGCCTCCTGCTCCTCATGTGATACCAAGAGAAAGAATCCCTTCACCCAATCTTTATTCCTGATTGATGTGGCTGAAATATAAATGTGGGATGAATAACTGTGAACCAATCCTCTGCAAAAAGTATCCACCAAATATGTGGATGCATCAACTCCATCAAGGGAAGGTCCAACACTAAGGAGCTCTTCTGATTCTTCAATAGAGAGAGGAACCACTCCATGAGAAATCTCAGTTTCACTATGGCAAGTGACATGTGCTTGGGACTCACCATATGTATCCCAAAACTCCTCAACACATGCATTTCATCATGCACCTCATGAACCACAATCTCATGAGGTTCCTCCATAAAACTCTGAATGCCATCAACCAAAGGAGAATGGATGATTGGAATGTAGGAGGAAGTATGTGATCTCTGCAACTCTTGGTGAAGTTTTTCTATCTCCATATTAGACTCCAAGAGGGAACTTTGAGTGCTTCTCAAAGAATATTGGGTGGCCATAAACTCATTATTGAATTTGCGAATCTCCTCCTAATCCTTTAAGGATGCTCCATGCAACATATGAACAAGCTCATACAAGCTATCTATGTCTGAAAGCATGTATGAAAAATTACCTTGGATTGCACACATGTTCTCTACATGATCTCCATGCCTTCAATGAAACATGAATATTCCAATGAAGTATCTCTCCAACATAGATATGATACTTAAGCATGAGTTTCATGGATAATGTGTAAGGCTTTCTTGATCTTCTTTCCATCCAACTGCAATGGACCTACTAGGTAGGAAGGCTCATGAGAGTGAACCTCCTCCTCATCGTCTACAGAATCAACCTTGTGAAGCTTAAAAGGTGAAGTGGAAGTCGATCCGGGGTCATTTTCTTTAGCTACAAAGTCTCTATGCTTAAAGGAATGTGTGCTTACAGCAATATCCTCAATAGGAATCTCTATGTCACCAACATAGAGAGATGAAAATCCATCAGTACATGTATCCATATTGTCTTGGTACCTATCAGTAGGTACATCAAACCTTAGGAACCCATCAATAGGAACCTCACCATGATACCCATCAATAGTTATCTCATCACAACATTCATTAGTAGATGCTCTACTATCCATGTCTAGAATGTCTATGTATTCTTTTGCACACGTTTCTCCTTCACTGCCAACATCTTGCAATGAATTTCTCTCTCCTTCATTTATCTTTGCTTCTTTTTATTCATGGATGCCACAAACAATATGATTTCTACCCTATTCATGCCCCTCCAAAGGTGGATACTCAATTGTGGATTCACCCGTCTAAATCACTTTCTTCACAAAGATTTGATGTAGAACTATTTGACAGTGAGACTTCATTTGTTGCAACCTTTAATCCACTTATATGTAATTAAAAATTATTAATTAATGCATGTAATTATAAATTACTATTATAGTATATATATGGTAAAATTAAAATAATTATGAAATTAATAGGAAAACAATTTTATGTTTAATATTTTATTGTGATTTATTTTAAGAAATATGGTTTTGATATTCTTCACCGTTAGAATGTTATTCTTCATTTAAGTTTTTTTAATTTTTTATTTCTAAAATAAAGATTATTTTTTATAACAATACATGATAACATTATTTAAAATATTATTTATAAAAAATTTTGAGTTACATACCAGTAATTCACATCATACAACTTCGATTAACAAACAATAACCTGATATGTTGAGGGCTTTGAGGTAGATCGAGGGTTTGGATCACGAAGGTGGGAGGATACAAGCCTGTAAGGAAAACTTCGATCATCTGGTGCGGGGACTTCACAATGGTGACATGTGGAGGGGGGAGCTCCCCCTTCACAATCGTCAGAAATAATTTTCCATTGAGCTTGCAGAACAACGACGTCTAGGGGGTTCGATCTGTAGATATCTGGGATGAAGGTAGGGACAGAATCCCCCTCTGGGATCCTATTCAAGGCCTTGGTGGATTCCCTCCATGTGTAGAGACCATACCTTCTCTCCAGATCAGATCACATAAACTTCGAGAAAGGGTGGATCTCTGGAAGGAGAAAGCGTTGATAGAAAAAATTATCCGGATCTGGTCAAAAGAGAGAGATTTGATTCAATGGATTAAGCACACCTAGAATCCCAAAGGGAATTACGATCTACACCTAGGATCCAAGGGTTGTTTCACAATATTTTTCTTTAATCAGGAGGATCGGGATCAGATCTTGGAAAGGGACCCTTATTTTTTCTTTTCATTTGTCCTCTATCTGCGACCATGGAAAGAAATATTTAATCCTGAGCAAGAATACATGAGGGTTTCCCATATATGGATCCATATGTATTCCCATCCATGCAAATATTGGGATTTATACATTCTAAAAGATATTGGGAATAAGTTGGGAGAGTTTGTGAAGGCAGCGGAATGGAACAAACAACAAAGGTATACTGCATTTTCCCAAATCTGTGTCTAAAAGGATCTGTCAAAGGAGCTACCAGAGGCCATCAAATTAAACTAGGAAGATGAAGAATGGAAAAAATCGATCGATTATGAACACATTCCATTCAGGTGTATATAATTCCATGAATACAGGAACCTTAATAGTAATTGCCCAAATAATAGTCATAAGTCTCCGGCCAAACCTTCGATGTAGGAGAATACGGACGACACAAGGGGTTTTATCTAGGTTCAAAATAGAAGAATAACTCCACAATATGGTCCTCTGCAACAATAGGGGAGAGGATACAAAGGTGGAAAATCAAACACCATTAACAGATTTGAGATCCTAAGTGAGAGGGAAGAGGAAGAAATCCCCAACAATAAAGACGATACCAAAGAATCCCAACCTAACATGACTATGCCCAAGGAGGCAGAGGGACTAGGTCAAGAAGAACATATTGAAGGAATGGATAATACAAGGTTGAGGATATGGATCTAGGAGAGCTAGATATATACAAAATAGAGAAATAATGTGAGAAAAAAGGGAAAGGATATGTGTCAAGAAGACAGTGGGAGCTTCTACAAGAAGTTATCATTTGGAACAAGGACCAATAAAAAAATTGGGATAGCTATTAAGCCCCAGAAGGGGAACAAGAGAAAGAAACTTGAGGAGGATCCGAGGAGAGAGAGGAATACGAACAAGCAAAGAATTGTGGAGATAGGAGTCAAGCTCATTGAATCAGGTCAGTATCCCACTATTGTGGCGGCCTTTACTTAAGTTAACCGAGTGAACCAATGAAAATAATATCATGGAATATTTGTGGATGCAACCATCCCAGGAAGATTAACGTATTATAAAAGAAGCTTAAGATTGAGAAGCCAGTTATATTATATTTCTACAAGAGATGAAGTGTAAGTAAAAAACCCTAGATCAAGTAGGATAGAGCATATGGAGAGTATGTAAAACAATAGAAATATATTCCAACATGGAAGTAGGAGGGTTATCGATTATGTTGCGTCCAAAATTGATCAGTTTATCAAACCTTTGGGAAACCTATTTCTCTTCAACGATAGATTTTTTTATCCAAGATTCTGGGGCCAATGGAACTTTAACTAATATCTATGACCCGAGCTCATTTACTCAAAAATATTATTTCCTTGAATTCCTGCGTTGGGTTAGTGGGAGGATGGATAGTAACCCATAGATAATGGGAGGATATTTCAACCTGATAGCCTCTCTAGGGGGGAAAGAATGGGATAAGAAGGAATATGGACAGATTCTAGGAATCCTTAAGCGATTTCGTAGAGTAAATTTAGTTAGTTGACCTAGAGGAAATGAATGGCTCACATGGAATAATCAACATGGAGGGGAGTATCATGTAGTTTCAAGATTAGATAGATTCTTGGTCTCTGAGGACATAGTCAGGGAAGTAGGATATGTGTCAATCAGCGCCCTTCTAGTGGTTGGATCAAATCATTGGCCAATATGTTTGCAATGGGACATGTCAGGTATCACAATAGGAAACTATTTATATTTTAGCAATTTTTTCTTGAGCATAAATATTTTAAATTAATTGTTCAATAGTGGTGGTAGGAACAGTTCCCCCCCCACGGGATCAAGGATGTACCAATTTGAACAGAAACTAAAGGAACTGAAAGCTAGGATCCATACCTGGAATAAAGTAGACTTTGGAAACATATCTTAGGATAACAAAATATTGATGTCACAACTGGAGGTGATCCAAACAAGGGGTATGAATGACTGATACGGGGAAAATCTCAAACAAAAAGAAGAATATATTCTCTCCTAGATAGCTTCGCGAGAGCGGCAAGAAGATATATACTGGAAGAAAAAGTCAAGGAATCAATGGATTTAAGAAGAGGGTCATAACACAAAATTATTCCATAACTCGGTAATTCAAAACAGGCATCGATTCAAGATCCAGAAATTGAGGATGACAAATGAGAGGTATGTTGAAACTAGAGAAGAGATAGAAGAGGAATTGGTCAACCACTTTAAAGAGGTCATGATGGAGGACAAATTGAATAGATGACAAGACATTTCAAATATAACCCAACTCCTCCCAACAGTGATCTTTGGGGAACAGAATGAGATTTTGCTCAAACAGATAGAGATTCAAGAGGTGGTCGAAGATGCAAAGGGACATATGACTTTGGGTAAGGCCCCTAGCAAGGTGTTTTTTAAGGATTCTAATAGTATACTTAAGTGTAGTATTCTAGGTGATGATTTTGGATCGAAAAAACAAATATATAGATAGGGAGGCAAATATTAAATATGAAACATATAATTTTCTACTGAAATCTGCAAAATTTGGTGAATATTATGATAAAAAACATCTTTGATGTAAATATAGGAGATATTAGAGAATAAAAATTACCAAATAGAGAATTTATTGTTTGAAAAAAAGCCCAAAAAATAGCAATTGGAAAATTTTCACCCCTAAACATTACCCTGGCCCTTGGGCTGGATGGCTTCACTTCAAACTTTTCCCATTATTGTTAGGACCTCATAAAACATGAAGTCTGGTAAATTGTTAAAGAATCACGTCAAGCTCAAGGGGTTATAAGGGATTTTGTTAGCTGGAATATTTCACCTTCTGTGGATAGTAAGGTGTTTCACTGGTCTAAATGGTTCAGATCCAGAACAAATGAAAGACAGAGGTTGAAGACCCTCCTTGGACGCCATAGATACCTAGAATGTGATGCTTCGATAGTAACTTTGTGTACCTGCAGTCAGCTTAAACATGCAAATACATCAAACCTACCAGAATATAATCTACTAATCCATGTTAGTGACTAAGGAATCTAACAACATACATGTGAAATCAAACAACAACAATAATGTGGGACAAAAATCAACTTGCATTAAGATAAAAATGGAGAAGTTTACAACCAAGCCTTAGTGTTGACATGCATCTCCATGAAACCAAGCACTCTCATCCCCATAAGCTTCGACTCTAACTCTCTATGCTCTCCAATGGCTTGGGCCAGGTGATCAATCCAATAGCATAACAATACCTTAATAGTTCCCCCCCTCAACCATGGATATGAGCTTGTATTTATAAGGCTCAATGGACAGGGATGGTTGATAGATTAGTGGATGAGGTGGTATCTAAGATCCTAGGATGAGGGATCTCAAGCTCAACTGACCAACAATGATAGGGATAAGCAAGGACACGAGGCTCATCATCTAGACGCCTCGAGAAACTTCTATTTTTCCCATTTTACCCAGGGTACCGAGTTTCTCCTTCAATGATTGAGCGGTTCTAGTAAGAAACGCTTATGGACTAAGGGCCATAAGTGGTGGAACCACTTGTGGACAACAAGGGATAGGCGATGCAAACAAGGTACCGCTCGTGGACAACAGGGAAAGTGTGGTACTGGGAATTTTCATGAAAGATTGACAATTAGCATGGGTTTCCACTCCAACCGTTGGGATTCAGGGAAAGTAGGTATGTCAAAGGTCTTATCACATGATGGTGATAGGATTTTGGTATAACATGATGCCCCCCAAAGCATGAGTCTTAGAGGGATATGATAAACGAGAACTTTGAGAGAACAAGTCGTCGCTACGAGGTGAAAATGTCAGCTCGATCGGATCATGTTGTCAAGTAGGCATCTGTAGTACATTAGTATGTTGACTCATAGACACAAGTAACCAAACTCATGCCTACAGACCAATACAAGGCAGATCCACGAGAGGAATAAACAAGCATGGCTACTAGAATACAGCGTAGATCCATGTGATAGAAGACTCAAACTTGGACATAGCTACCAGCCATACAAAGTAGATCTATGTCATACAAACACAAATTTGAGCATAGCCACGACCATACAAATGTGGATCCATGCTAGATATACAAAACTCCATCGCAACTTGGGGAAAAGCAATGAGCGCTTTAAACGAATTCCCAGAGTCTTCGTCTCGTCTTCCACAAAGTACGACTATATCCATGTGATTACAAGGATCTGAAGTCGAACATGGTAGAAACCACTTGATTACTAGCCAATGATGTGAACCATTAACAAGTGTGAGGGAGATCACCATTAATGTCAATGATTCCCAAGGTACTCTAGTACAACCTACTGAGTGTGAGTAGATGTCCTGATGTCAAACACCCAGTTGGCTATCGATCAAAGGTCAATGATGTGAACCTATGTCGAGAGCGAGAGAATCTGTCATTAAGTCATATAGATCTCAAGGTACTAAATATTGTTTCTAATACTATTTCCCAGATGATGAGCTAATGTCAATGGGAAAAGTCTCATCAAAGGAGGGCCATGATGAGTCCCACATCGATGACATGAAACTCAGAACATAGTTCTGGAATGATGTGAATGTAGTAACCATATGACTGACTCAAAGATACTGACACAAAGACTGTGTAGACTGCAGAGGTAAAAATTCTTCAAACCCCCTTTGAACATCGGGCGGCACGACAAATATACTTGGCAGCATGACTCAACGGGACAAACACATAATGCGATAGTGGACAATGCATTCTTTTGAAAGACTCAAAGGAGTTACATGACTCATGAAAGTGGATCGTCGTGGGGATCAGCTAAATACCCAATTGACTGACATGATTTGCAGACAAGTGCCATGTTCAAAGGTAACGACAAACAACTTCCATTATTTACAAAATGATTCCCTTCCCATTTCCCCCATCATGATCGATGAGTGCCTCTTTTCGGTTTTACGAGTTCAAAGAGGGTAACTAACACTCAATATAGCTTGTCAGAAGACAAGTCCAGACTCATATGTTTTACGAACCTGAGAGAGGAGGGGTTCATTCCCAAAATGGGTCTCTCAATGCTTAATTTAATGAGTCCACTAAAATAAAACTCGGTATCGTTCATGTTTAGAGAGTCTAAACGAATACTGAAGAAGACTCCAAAGGGGTCCTTTTTCGTATGATTTAGTCTCTAAGGCCCGAAAAAGTGTAAAATCATACCTTAGAGAACTCTTCCAGTCATGATTGGTTGGAGTGTTCCTTTTTCGTAAATATTCCTATTCAAAGCGAAAAAGAGATAACCTACCGTCGGACGTACGACTCTTCAAATACTTTAACGAGCGTGAAGAAGACAAGATTGCTCGACGATATTTTTGTATTTAGGGAGCCTGGAAAGAGTTTAAAGAAAACTCCATGAGGTTTCTTTACACAATGTCATATTTTACGAGCCTAGAAAGAATCGGAAATGGACTCGTTGATCTTTTCATGTTTAGGAGCCTGAAAAAGAGGTGAAAAGAAGACTCCATGACGCTTCTTTACACAATGTCAATTTTTTACGAGCCTGGAAAGAAACTGAAATGGACTCGGACCTTTGATACTAGGTTTAAAGAGCGTGATCAAAGAATCGTAATGAAATATCATGGACCTTTTCTATTTTATGAAAGTGCAAAAAATCCATAAACAAACTTCCAAATATTCTTACTATAGTTCTCTTATCCTGCAATCGACTCAAAAACAAGTGTTAAATGCATTTATAACTAGTATTAAGGGATTATGATAGATAAAATTTGACTAAAATATGATTTTATATCAAAACTATAGTATGTCAGACCCAAAAATGACTATATAAGTCATGTAAATAATAAAAAATCAAATCATTTCACTATTTACCCATAGCGGAGAGCACTTGGAGCATTTTCTTAGCCAAATCTTCTGCAGCTGATACCAGGAGTTTCCACCATCTGTTTTGAGCATCGTCAATTGCAGGTAATAGCTAACACCCTATGCTTTCATTTCATAGTGTTTATTTTGAGTTTTGGTGGGGTTTTGGGCTCATATGGCAAGCCATAAAACCTTAAAAATGGGCACCGCGGCTACCCCTTGTGGCATACGCAGTACCCTCGATAACCGCTCCTATAACATAGTTGACAGGCGGTGCCACCGCCTATCTCCAATGGTGCACAGGTGGTGCCACCGCCTATCTCCAATGGTGCACAGGCGGTGCCGGCCGTGGAGACTTTAAACTCATAGCATGAGCAATACTAAGTCATTCTTTTGATTTTTAATGATTAGGAATGATTCTAATGCATACTATGATTTTTTTGACAGGTCTTGGTTGCTCAAAACATGGTGATATGGAAAGAAAGAACACATGAAAATGATGATGCCTTTGCAGAGAGAAATGTGGGTTGTATTGCTACATTATGGGACTATAGGCTCCTGAAGTTCTTCAGAACCCCAATCATGGTGTCACATGAGCAGTTACTAGAACACATATTGTGGATGTGGAATCCAGAGCAGCAGTATTTTGAGGTGGGGACCCATATTCTTTCAATGGAAGTAGAGGATATCTACTTCTTGACTGGTCTATCAAGATGGGTTTCCCCCATCTCACTGACAGGTTCCCGTGGAGGGGATATTACCACTTGAGAGCTTATAGATCGTCACTGTGCTCCAGGGATGAGCACATCGGGGAAGAAAATCCCCATCAGAGCAGTGACGAATGGGCCCCTATGGACCGTCCTATTTACTATGCAGAGGGTGGCCGGGAGTCAGGGTGTGCACCAAGATTTTAGGGCACACATGCTATATGCCATAGAGGCCATGGAAGCCATGGTGTTCAACTGGGTGGAATCCATGCTTCCAATATTCAAATATCAGCTGATTAAGTGTCGGCAGGAAGAGCTAAAGTAGTTTGGCTTTGGCTCCATTTTAGCATGCTTCTTCTTTGAGCGGGTTCCTCAAATGACACCTCAGGTGGTCTTCCGGAGTCTGGGAGCACAGGACCCCCATATGCTGAGGTGGGTCCAGGTCATGGCTCATACAGGAGCAGGTAGGGGTCCGGGGAAGGGTGAAGTTTGGTGATCCATTATTTAGATGGCTCCAATATCAGATCCTCATGGTTGAGGATTATGCTTACACAGGTATAAACTTCACCAGAGATCCTGACCTACCACTCCCACCTAGTGAACAGTGGGGCAACATCAGTAAGAAGCAAGAAACCCTAAAATGGATGAAATTTTTTTATGTTTTTTGATGTTTTATATCTTTTATGTTAAGTGACAAGACCTGTATATTCTCATGCAGATGTTGGAGCAGCATGACCTGGAGGAGCATCTCCATTGGATAGGTGAGCTAGACCCCGCTTTGTACCACAGGGTGATGATATCATTGGGGAGTTGGAGGAAAACCTAGAGAGGTTGACCTTGGATATCCCAGATGCTGATATTGATGACCTCCCGATGAGATATCAGAGATCCACAGCGGAAGTACCGGTTCGATTCAGTAGGCTACTACGTAGGGTAGCTCGAGCAGTGATGTGCTATCACGAGCACCACTAGTGTATGAGATATGTACTGAAAGCTGACAGCTTCAAGATTTTGTATGATGATTTTACCTAAAATCCTACATGCTTCAAATGAGGTCTTGGGACCTAATTTTTGTAAACTTTTTTTTATATATATACAGAATTTTACACAGTGTTTATATGTTTCAAATGGAAAATGCATTTTCTATTAGTTTTATGTGTCTTTGAATGATTATTTACAATGTACCATGCTTGATTTTGACGTCATGAATGGGAAATATGCCAATCTAGGATGTAATTAGATAATGATTCAGCAACTACATTATGTTCCCTAGCGATATGCTTATAGGTAATGGTTTCAAATGATCTTTCTAGCAAACGTACTCTCCAGAAGAGGCGGAGGAACACCGGGTTTCTAATGGTGTAAACATGGTTTAAATGAAAAACCATGAGTTGTGAGTCCATCAAGACTACTAGATCACAAACATCCTAGGAGGCAACTTCAGTCAGAAGATCGATGACTGCTTCATACTCGACGATGCTATTAGTAGCGGGACCTATACAAACTACTCCTGAACTGACCAAATCTTCAGCTGGAAAATATAGGACCCAAGCAGCTGAGGTGAGATTCAAGGTGTGGCGGAAAGAACCATCAGCGAAGCCATAGAAAGCCATCTGCATGACCAAAACATGGTATAAACAGATGCAAACACTAAACTCAAAACCATCTTGAAAATACTAAAAGCACACTGAAAGTCAATCAATATACATATATACAAGATACTATCCAAGAAATACCTAGGCATAGTACCTTTTTAGGTACAACCCATTGCGAGGTTGCCCCAAAGGGATTCCATCATAATCAATGAGCTCGTAAGCTCCTTTCTCTAACACTTTAGAAATAACAAAAGGTCCATAGCACATGGACTTGAACTTACCCTTCCCTAGTTTGTCATATCTCTGATCATAAGTCAAGACTAGGTCACCCTCGTTAAAGACACGAGATTGGATGGATTTATCATACTGATCCTTGAAACGTTTCTTATGTGCCTCACTAGCCAAGGCAGCATCTCTCTGAGTCTCGTCAAGGTTACTCAACTACAAAAATCTTTCTTCCTTTGTGGAAGTGTCTGGGAGAAGCTCGATGACAAGTTGTAAGGATGGAATATGACATTGAATCGGTAAGACAGCTTCGAGTCCATAGATAAGCTAGAATGGTGTGAAACCAGTGGTTGTTTTCACAGAAGTCTGATAAGCACAAAGAGTGGAGAAAAGAACGTGGTGCCAGTTGGATTTATGATCTCCAACCATTTGACGAAGCATAGTTTTCAAAACTTTGTTAATGGCCTCAACCTGACCATTAGCTTGTGGATAATACGACGTAGAGTTTTCATGGCGAAAACCAAGCTTGGCACTCAGTTCCTCCATCATTTGATTATGGAAATGGGATCCATGGTCAGTAACAATGGACTGCAGAACTCCAAATATATCTATGATATGATTGAACAAGAATAGAGCTGCAGTCTTACCATCTTCTGCATATGTAGGCATGGCCTCAGCCCATTTTGTGAAATAATCAACGACTACGATGATGTAACCATGCCCCCCAGCTGATGTAGGATTACAATGCATGAATTTAGTCCCCCATTTGGCGAATGGTCTAATGGAAATGACAGGGTGTAGCGGAGCAGGATGGGTGTACTTTTTAGGATAAAAGTGTTGACAAGGTGGGCATTTCTTAACAGCCTCATGACAGTCTTTGAAGACAGAAGGCCAGAAATAGCCAGCGCGAAGGATTTTTTGGGCTGTAGCCATCCCAGATAACTGACCGCCACATGCTCCAGAGTGGCAATCATTTAACACATGTTCATCCTCCTCATGGGTGAGGCATCGCCGGAGAATTGAGTCAATCCGATTTCTATACAAGGTATCAATCAGGATGAGATAGTACTTCGCATGGTGACGGATACAGCGATGATAATTTTGGGATAAATGCGGCTGAAGTCGTTGTGTTTGGAGATGAACAAGAAAATATCCATACCAAGGATCAATAGTGCTAATCAGAACAGGAAATCATCCAGAAATGAATCACTAGGCTCAGATTCCGTTGAAGCATAGGCAAGATCGCACATAAGCTCAACAAAGACCAAGGATTTCTTTGATGTGGCTTTGGAAAATTCCAGATCAAACTCCTAAAGTATGACTATCCAATGGGATTGCTTGCCCCTGAGCACCTGACAAGTCAGGATGTAATACATCGATTTATGGTCGGCCAATACGGTGGTAGTGCGGAGTGGAATGTAGTGACGAAACTTTTGTAAAACAATGACCGTGGCCAATGCTAACTTTTCCACTTGTGAATAGCAAGTTTTGGAATCCAGGAGATTCTTACTGGCATAATAAATCATGTACTCCTGACCGTGGAGATTTTCCTGCACTAAAACCATGGCGATGGTAGTAGTAGAGGTAGTAATATACAAGAGAAATTCCTTTGAATAATCTAGGGGGTGTATCACGGGTGAATGAGTCAAAGCATGCTTATGATTATCAAACGCACATTGGGCCTGGTCATCCCAGAAGAATGGAGTGTTATTCTTGAGGAGACGCATATAACCGTGTGTTTTCTCTACGAAATTGCACATGAAACGGCGGAGAAATTTTGCCTTCCCTTGCAAACTTTGGAGTTCAAGGAGATTAGTTGGGGCTGGTAGATCTAAAATAGCGACAATATTCAAAGGATCGATCTGAATTCCATCCTTGGATACCACAAAGCCTAGCAGACATCCTGTCTCAATCCAAAAAACACATTTATGTAGATTGAGTCGTATATTATAATGACGGCATCTTAGGCATATGTCTCTAAGATGACCAGGGTGGTCCTCCCATCTCTGTGAATGAGCAGGGAGGTCGTTAAGGTACGGTTCAACAATATGTTTAATATTGTGAAACGCATAGGACATCATGCGCTGGAATGTGGCTCCAGCATTTTTCAAGCCAAAAGGTAACTTCTTATATGCAAAGGTTCCCCATGGGAGAGGGTAATATCTCAATCTGATTATAGCCAGAGAAGCCATCCATGAATTAAAAGATGACACTTCCATCACAGTTGTCGATAATCCGATCGATGTGCGAGGTAGGAAAGTTGTCCTTGGGATAAGCTTTGTTTAAATCCCTAAAGTCGATACAGAATCTAATGGTGCCCTGCTTTTTATCGATAGGGACAACATTCGATACCCATTCCATCAGGGCTACAAGATAAATAAACCCAGCTCTAAGAAGTTTCTCAATTTCAGCTTTAATAGCTACGGCCTTCTGAGGATGGACTTGCCTTAGTTTTTTCCTGACAGGTTTAGCCGTGGGATAGGTTTTAATCTCATGGACCACAATGTATGGGTCAATCCTCAGCATCTCTTCATAGGACCAGCCAAAAATATCACGGAATTCTTTAAAAAGTGCCTTGTATTCTTCAGATTCGTCTACCAAGCAATTATTCCCAACATGAACATGCTCAATAGTATCAGGCTTGGATGATATGTCAATCGGATTCATCTGAGTAATGTTGAAAAGGTTTCCTTTAGAATTTGTATCTTGCAACAATATAGTACTTTGGGGTACGTTGACAATATCAGTAGGAAACAAGGATGTAAAATCATGGCTAACCGAACTGGTGTTGAGGAGGAACATGGATCTATGATGGTGATCCTCCCAAATGGGCTCATCTGTATTCATGATCTCCATAATGGACTCATCAAAAGGAAAAGTCTCAAAGAGATAATATAGAACAGGAAGAGAAGGTTCTAACCAGTAATGGTAAATGGTAAGGATCCGAAGCCACTAGATGAATATCATCCATGTGATCATCGAAAAAGGTTTGAATGTTTTCATACATAGATTCATGTGGACTCAACAAGGTGGACTCAACAACTTTTTTACCCTTAGGCTCATAATCAAATGAGTCGATCATATGGACTGTTGCGGTATCCATGCTAGGAGGAGTGGATGGAAAAATCCCCATAAGGGATGAATCCTTCAACATGCCTACCCCAATTGACTGGTAAGGAGGAGGGGACTAGCCTAACATGCGGATGTTATTAGCCATGGAGGTAGTAACATCTGGCGTACAGAAATCATGCTGATCAATAGTAACAATTCTCCCTAGATGTGAAAATTGGACTGTTCGAAATACTGTTGAGGCTACAGCAGTCATGGCATAGAACCAATTTCTTCCTAGAAGGAGGTTGTAATATTTCTTTTCATTATTACCTGAGGTTTGAGTACTTTGAATAGAGTTGAACTCAATGAAAACCTTAGGATTGCTTGGCAGGTTTCGCTGCAGATGGGGACTATATTGAACCAACAATCCCATCAACAGGTACTTCTGCTACTAGCTTGGTGGGATCGGTGTTGGGGCAAGGAAATTGAGCAATTAGGTCATAAAGAGTTCCACATTGGGAATAAACCAAGTCTAGGTACTGAGCCTGACTAATATCCTGCTCTTCAGTAACGGCATCGCCCATAGCCATATCTGGGGAAATAGGAGGCAACAAGGATTTGGTAAACCAATCAACTAATAACTGATCTAGAATAGGGGCCTTAATAATCCTTCTCTGCGTTCTCCACTCATGAATGTGATCGAATATGTAGGTGGAGGGGTTCTATCATAGAGAAGTTAAAAGATCAGTGCCCATTTCATAATGAATAGGGAGCTGAAAGTGTGTAAGAAACATGGTTGCCAACGAGCCAAAATCCACAAACAAATGTTGTGGGAGTTCAATGTACCACTTCCTGGCTGTACTGGTCAAAGTTCGTTGAAAGAGTCATAACCGAATGGAGTCATCCATGAGGGAGTTTGAAGAACACCACAAATGGAATGTCATAACATGGTTCTTCAAATCGTCTCCCTGCTTCCCATCGAATTTTGGAATATCCAATGGTAACTTTACCAGAATCAGAGGCCACGAGGGATTATGTCGAATGGGGTCATTAATCAACTTGGAAAAGTCAGGAAAGTCCAAAGTTGCTAGGAAAGGTAACTGTCAGTTGGGTTGCACCTACTGGTAATATTGATATGGCATATAATTACCAGTAGGACCATAAGTTGTTTGAAAAACAGGTTGTTGTGACGAAGAACTAACGAAAAATCCACCCGCAGGGGGTTGATTTCCGGGATCAGGACCACTAGGACTGCTAGGGCCTCTCGAAGGAGAACCACCAGGGCCACCAAGACCACCAGGACCATCGGGACCACTAGGACAACCAGGACCACCAGGAGGCAGACCACTAGACTCTCCAGGGCCACCAGGAGGTAAACCTCCAGAGCCTCTGGAACCACTAGGTGGAGGGCCACCAGACCCTCCACCACTAGGACCACTAGGACCATAAGGAGGAAATTTTCCAGATCCTCTGTGACCATTAGGCCCCCCAGGGGGAGGACCTCCATAAGGTGGTCCTTTGGCACCTCCCGCAGTATGTATAGGTATCCCTCCTATAGCTGGCATGTAAGACCAGTTGGGTTGCCCCCATGGCATAAAATTGTTACTAGGGTACGGAATTCCAGCATAAGGCATTCTTGTAGGATTGGGTGGATGATTACCTACAGGTATTTGATAACCATAACTTCCAGAAGTTTCAATGGTTACAGGTTGTGCCCCCAAGGGCTGACCTAAACTGGATGGGGGACTAACCACATTAGTATGGGTGGGAGGGACATAAACTATAGATGTTTCTATGTTAGAGGTATGCCCTTGACTAGGTACAATTTTGGTGCCAGATAACATAGGTCGTGTCGGGGGTTTCCCCCCAGCACTAGAAGATACTGACAAAACGGGAACTGAAGGTTGGGCCCCAGGTGCAGAAGACCTGGAAGGATTAGGAAACAACATAACATGAGAGGTGATAGGGGTGGTAATTTGACCTGTGTTGTGTGGTGTCACTGCACGATCTATAATCGGTTCAATACATCTCATAGAATTGGCAAGTGAACGATATCCCACAGGAACATATGTGGAACGTGATGGTGTCGGGCCTAATAGTTCATCTATTTGCTTGTTAATCTCTTGTGCATGAAGAATGGCAGCACGGTATTTCCTACGTTCTTATTCATCTTCAGAAGAGTTTAAAAGGGTTCCAAATGAGGGAATGGCCTATCCTATAGAGGTATCCCAATATGGAGCATTGGGACCATAATCTTGATGGGTTGTATCGTCAACATGACCTTCTGTGGGAGAATGGAACAAGGTGTTTCCTCGAGAAGGTTGTTGGACCAAGGGAGGTGAGTGTGAAGAATATGGTACTCCACTTTCTGCAACCACATTATCTCCCACTTGGGAGGTAGTAGCAGCTCCTTGGTCGATAGCTTTCATTGGATTTTCTCTTGAACCGGGAGTAAAAATAGGTGGCAAGCCCCGTACTCTTCTGGATTGTCTTAACTCAGCCATTTTGTATAGTTCCTATCTAACCTAGGGTCTGAAAATCTAGAAAACACACCAAAAAAAATTTCCCTACACAAGCTATAGGTCAAAACAAACACACTTAAAATGATAGGAGGAGTTCAAAAATTCAGGTCTCTCACCAGGATTATCAAGAAGGTGCCACTCGCGATATACCTCGAGGGTACGTGCATAGTAATTTTCCTAAATGCTATTTTCAGTGTATGGCTCCAAGCAAGACGACCAAAGGGATTTTCTCAGATGGATAGGGTATCCTAGTGGGGTCTCCCGATATTCTCAAGGTACATGGGAGCTCGAATCGGTAGTAGTGCTATCTAATGCATAACCATACACAAGGGGCCTTCCGATATACAATCGAGTACATGAAGTACCTTTCTATATACCTCAAGGGTACATGAAAGGCCGTTCGATATATCGACGGAACGTGGAAGAACCGCACGAGTCTCGGGATGTAATGCGGACAAAATAACAATAGATCCTACGTTTAACAACACCCGAACACGTCTTTAACCTATCACTCCAATTGCTACGTAAATTTTAACCTATAACTACCGTTAATTTTAAAGTGGACGGTTAGGTGAATGCATGATTTTTTCACAGAAAAGTAAAACCATGCAGTATGCTTATGCAAATATTTCACTTTACCATTCAGTATACCTACTTACGGAAGGGAAAGAGAGTATTTTCTTTTGTTTCAAAACCAAAAAAGACTTCCAAACAACAGTCTTCAACACAAAATCAAAGACAAGCAGTACTTTTCCAAACTGATTTCTCTTTTCTGAAAGAATAAGAAGGGGAAGAATCTCTTTTCCTAAAAGAAAAACAAGAAGCACACTATATGCAAATGCACTCTATTTTTTCAATTTTCTCAAAACATAAGAAAATCTAACTTAAAACTACCATTTTTTTTTTTTATTGAGATAGTTCTAAATGCATAAGAGACAAAAAAATATGAAGATCCTGAAAGCTTGTAAAGCCAATCAGAGAACCAATGTCCAATGCTCAATGATGATAACCTAGTCTCAGTCAAAAAAAATATTTTTTAAAGGAAAAAGAAGTTTACTATGCAAACAAGAAATGAAACCTAGAAGTTAATCTAGTGTTCTTCTTCTAGTCTATATAACATAAACGAAAAGAAATCTTACTAACACCCTAAGCTTTTTACAAAACAAGAAATCCTTTCGCAAACACAACCAACAAGCATAGAAGAAAATGAACAATAAAAAATCCTAATCTAGCTTTTGAATTCATGAATCAAACCAATCTTAAACCATAAAATTTTCAAACCAAAAGCATTAGATTCTGTCACACAAGCCTAAAAGTGCAGGACTGAAAGCAACACAACTCAAATTTTTACAAAAAAAAGTGAGGAAAAAGAGCCTTGGAATGATGCCTACCTGGCACTGCGCTTCTCAGGTGTTGATAGGGCGTTTCTATCTGAGCACTGCTTCTTTCCAGCGGGATACAAGTGGTGGCACCGCGTGCTGCCCACTCTATTCAAGCGGTGGCACCGCTCCTCGTACATTGCATAGGCGGGGTTCCCTGTAGAAGACCAAAACACAAAGAGACCGATAGATCAAGTCAGAAAGGGACTAGATCTGCTAGATTGAGTATGGAAATAGAGCATAAAAGGTCAAAATGACTCAGATCTAAATAGATCCGGAAGTTTCAAACCCAAATTGACTAAGTCAGAAAGCATATCTGACTGAAGAGAGTTGGAAAAAGAGCCTGGATTCAGACAAGAGTTGAGAACTGAGGAAGATTAGAACAACTGATACATATATCTATTCCCCAGTAGAGTCGCCAGATTTGTTAGGTGGAATATTTCACCTTTTGTGGACAGTAAGGTGTTCCACTGGTCTAAATGGTTCAGATCCAGAACAAATGATGGACAGAGGTTGAAAACCCTCCCTAGACATCGTAGATACCTGGAATGTGATGCTTCGATGGTAACCTTGTGTACCTGCAATTAGCTTAAACACATCCAAGCTGCTAGAATATAATCTACTGATCCATGTTAGTGACTAAGAAATCTAACAACATACATGTGAAATCAAACAACAACAATAATGTGGGATGGAAATCAACTTGCATTAAGATAAAAATGGAGAATTTTACAAACAAGCCTTAGTGTTGACATGCATCTCCATGAAACCAAGCACTCTCATCCCCATAAGCTCTGACTCTAGCTCTCTATGCTCTCCAATGGCTTGGGCCAAGTGATCAATCCAAAAGCATAACAATACCTTAAGAGTTCCCCCCCTCAACCATGGATATGAGCTTGTATTTATAAGGCTCAATGGATAGGGATGGTTGAGAGATTAGTGGATGAGGTGGCCTCTAATATCCTAGGATGAGGGATCTCGAGTTCAACTGACCCACAATGATAGGAATAAGGGAGGACACGAGGCTCATCATCTAGAAGCCTCAAGAAACTTCTCTTTTTCCCTTTTACCTAGGGTACCACATTTCTCCTTCAATGATAGAGTGGTTCTAGTAAGAAACACTTATGGACTAAGGGCCATAAGTGGTGGCACCACTTGTGGACAACAAGGGATAGGCAGTGCGAACAAGGTACCACTCCTGGACAATAGGGAAAGCACAGTGCTGGGAATTTTCATGAAAGATTGACAACTAGCATGGGTTTCCACTCCAAGTGCTAGGATGCATGGCAAGTAGGTATGTTAAAGGTCTTATCACATGATGGTGACAGGATTTTGGTATAACAAATTTCAATGCAACTTTCCTAATGCTCATCCCCAAATCAGAAGGGGCAGATGTGCTAGACTAATTCAGATCCATATCTATTTAATGTCATTTATAAGATAATTTCCAAATTCGTGGCCAACAAACTAAAACCGATCCTTCCTCTTCTAATTTCCTCAAAGAAATATAGGCTCATGGAATAAAGACAAATCTTGCATTGCATTATTCTAGTCCATGAGGCAATCCACTCACTGAAAGTAACCAAAAATCCAGGGATGCTCGTTAAACTTGACATTGCTAAAGCCTATGATAAATTGAGCTAGGAGTATATGTGATAATTATTGAATGCATTTGTCTTTGATAGAGACTAGATTGAATGGGTTATGAATGTGGTCTCCTCCACCTTTTTCTCTATATTGTTGAATTGATCCCCCTCTCGTACGATGAATCCAACCAAAGCTATTTGACAGGGGGATCCCCTATCTCCCTTCCTCTTCATCAATCATGGCAGAAGGCCTAAGTAGGCTAATCAAATCTAAGACAGCCAGAGGTGAAATATGTGGTTTTAACCTTCACATGGGTGCAGAAAAGAAAACTCATCAGGAGTTCATGGGTGAAACCATGCTCATGGGGAACCCTTCATTCCAAGAGGCACAAACTTTCAAGAAATGTTTGTCAATATTTTCCAGGGCCTCCAGGTTGGAGATGAACACGAGAGGAATATCTTCATCTTTAACACTCCCAGAATGACATGGAGGAATATCAATTGCATCCTCAGATTCTTGGTAGGTTCCCTACCGACAAAGTACCTCGGAGCTCTTCTGGAAGAGGGGATGATGAGGAAAGTGTTGTGGCAGGATCTACTTGACCAAACGAGGAAGAGGTTATCCAGGTGGGTTTTCAAGCCATTACGTTTGGCAGGAATATTGACCCTAGTAAAGTCAGTTCTCTAGGACATGCCGATCTACTTATTTTCGGTCTTGGTGGCTCTGAATTCTATCCTCAAATAAATTGAAAGTATACAAAAATATTTCCTTCGAGGAGGCAGCTCAGAAAAATCCACAATAGCACTAGTTAGCTGGAACAAGTTATGTCAACCCAAGGAGCAGGGAGATTTAGGCCTTTGTGATATTGAGAAGATAAATGAGGTTCTTGGGGCCAAGATCTGGTGTAGGTAGTGCACCCATACGAATGAGCCTTCAGATAAACTTTTTCATGTAAAGTATTCCTAGGACTGATCCAATAGAGACTTAATCCTATTATGGGAAGAGAAAGTGGGCTCTCATATATGGACTTATTCTCAACAAAACAAAAGTCTCTTCCAGTATCATTTCTTCTGGGAAATAAGAGACATGCGCATAGAAAACTTATGGGATGATTCCTAGAATCAACCCCCTAAGCTTTCAAAAAACCATATGTAGAATATGGTAAGGGAAAGAGGTATAAGAGAGGGGCTGGTAAAATTCAACCAATATTGGTCTGAGACGGCAGATGACGAGGATTTTTGGGACTAGCAAGGTTAGGATTGATGGGCGTGTCTAATGACGTTTGAGGAAGTGTAGGAGCTTCAAGAAACTATTTGAGAACGATGCATTTGAAGACCAAAAGTCTAAGAAAAGATGATATGGGGTTATTCTCCTAAAGTATTCTTTAGCATAAAGGAGGCATATGACATCTGAACTTCTGGAAGGGTTCCCCCAGAGGATATATGAAAAAAAATATGGGCAATGAACCCTTGTCCCAAATTCACCACCTTCATCTGGCTAGTCATGTAGAGGAGAATTTTGATGGGGAGGGATCTGAGAAGAAGGGGATTTTTGGGTCCATCATAGTGTTCTTTTTAAAAAAGGGAAGAGGATAACATGAACCACCTACTAGACGGGTCCCCCTTTACCTCAAAAGTATGGGATCAGGGGGAGGTTATTTTTCATCGATTGAACAGGGTCAGAGGCCATCCTGATAAATCAATCAAAAATTGGAACCCAATGTTGGCATAATCAAAACCCATTCCAATACTTGGATAAAATAATTAATTTTTTTAATTAATTTCCTATGTCCTACACTAGCTAGTTCGCATCCACTTGCATTTATGTGGTCAAAATTTCCAAGCCTCCTAGAGTGCTTTGGAAATATTCTAGACAATATTCTTCCAACTAACAGCCTTGCCTTATCCAAATCTTCCATCTTTTCTACAGTTTTAAGGCAAAAGGTAAAGCTAGTTTTAAGGTAGACTACATTGCTTTTTGAAACAACTCACCTTCCTTATTTTCCTCATATAAAATCATTGTAAAGTACACTTTCATTCACTTATCAGTTGTACCAACTCATTCATCAAATTCGTGATCATCTTGACTGGTTTGGAAAGTGCTTTATGCACCTATGGGGGATTTTGACTAGTTTAGTAAGCCTGATTTTGTATTGATTCGAATAGAATATTTATGCTTTCAAATCCTTGGATTATCTCCATAGTGAGCAGACTATATCTATTTAATGATGGATAGTTTGAATTAATATAACAACAATTTTTGTTACTCAACATTGTCAATCTCCTTTTGAGTGTTTCTTGCATAGTTTTCAAGCAATTTTGTGAGTTCAATTGATATAAGCTTGGGATTAATTTCCACATGGTATCAGATCCTTGGGATCTCTATTTGTATCCTATTCTAATTGCTTTTTCAGGGTCTACATCAGTCACTGGGAGTGCATTTTTTCTGTTCAAGGGCGTAGTTGCTGAAGAATGGATCAATCTCACCAAATCATCTTGACTCCATTCAACTAATTTGAATGGAAGGCAAGGATGGAGATTATTATTAGGACTAAAGGATTCTACAGAATGACCATGGAAACTAAATCTGATCCTAGTGCATCTACAGAGAAGATAAAATGGCATAATCAGAGTGATGAGGCGAATGGTGTCTTATGTCTCAGCATTTCCAAAGACCTTCTATTTCATCTTGATGGATTATTATCTCCAAATGAAGTATGGGTGAAGCTAAAAACTTTATTTGGTAAGACAGATAAGATGAGGGTTCATTAACTGGAGAAAGAGCTGATTTCATTGAGTCCAAGCAGCTTTGAAACGTTGCAAGTCTACTTCTCCAAATTCAAATCATTGGTTTTGAAGCTAAAACATTGTGGTATTGATAAAGAAGATGGACAACTAGTCTTGGCTATAATTTCGAAGCTTGGCCCTAACTACTCAGTATTTGTTTCAACCTTCCATCCCACCAAGTTGATAGCTCAAAACTGGAAGATGCCTTCACTAGCATATTTCATGGAATGCTTGATTCAGGTGCAAGACAAATTGGTCATGATGGGCACCATAAAACCTTCCAAATATCAAGATTTGGTTGCTAGATATTCCAATATTGATTCCAAAGGTAATAAGAAGGATAAGAAGCCTACAAATAAAAAAGGAGATAAGTCCAATTCTCATGAGGAGTCCTCAAACTCCAAGAAGAAGAACTTTCATAAGAAGGTAAAGGTGAAGGAAGCAAGTGTGGATACTGTGGTAAGGGATGTCATCCTGAGAGCTCTTGCATGAAGAAGAATATCAATATGCTAACTCAACTCCTAGAGAAGAAAAACATCTCCCTTCTTGATGGCACAAAGAAGAAGGAAGGAGGATCTAGTTTGGAATGCGATGAGAGACTTCATGCTCAGTTTGCTAGCACTGTAAGATATCCTTCCTTTATCATTGATTTTGGAGATTCTAGGAACATGGTTTCAACAAAAGAGGCCTTCTCCTATCTTGATGATTCGAAAGGTCCAAATATCTTGTTGGGAGACAACTCAGAAACTAAAAGTAAGGGTAAAGGTAACATTGATTTTGACCATGGTTCCTTCAATAATGCCTTGTATGACCCAGGTCTTGTTGTTAATATCTTGTTAGTCTAATAGATGACCCACACTAGGTTTCCTAAGAAGGTTGTTTTCTCTTCCAATGATGTTTAAATATCTTATATTTCAGATGCTAGATTCATTTCCAAAGGTTTTGTGGATCATAGTTCGAAAGTATATAGGTTCTCACACTTCATGCCTTTCTCTAACCCCTTTTCTCTCTTCACCCGTTCCAATGAAGAAAGCAATATTGGCATGAAAGGTTTGGTCATTTAACTTACAAATATCTTTCAGATTTATGTGAAAAATACATGGTTTCAAGGCTACGAAAGGTAAATTTTTCCAAAGGAGTCTATCAGGGTTGCATTCTAGGAAAGCATCCAGAGAATAAGTATGAGAGAGTCAGTCATGAGCAAACCTCGGCACCTCTTGAGCTCATCCATGGTGACATTTTTGGTCCCTTCCCCCATATTTCCATGAGTTAAGTGAAGTATGTTTTAACCTTCATATATGAATTTTCCAGTTATTGTTGGGTTTACTTGTTTAAACTCAAATCTGAAGTTTTTTACTTCTTCAAGGTTTTTAAATCCTTGGTTGAGAACCAGTCAGGGAGGAAACTCAATATCCCCAGATATGATAATGGTGGTGAATATGTCAATTCTAATTTCATTAAATATTGTGAATATGCAGGTATCAATATGAAGCACTCTATTCATTAGACACCCTAGAAGAATGGTGTTGTTGAGAGGAAGAATAGAAGCCTCAAGGAGATGACTACTTGTATGATGGAGTCTAAGAATTTTCCACAAAAGTTTTGGGCTGAAGATATAAATTGTGCATCTGAAATATAGAATAGGGTACCTCACAAGAAACTTTATGGAGTTACTCCTTTCGAATATTGGAGTGGACACAAGCCTGATGTCTCTCATTTTAGGATTTTTGGCTCGAGAGCATGGGATAGAATTATATTAGACAAAAGGAGGGATTTGGAACCCCAAATTCAAGAGTGCTTATTTGTTTGGTATTCTTAATATTACAAAGGGTATAAGTTGATAAAAATGAAACTCAAAAATCCTTCATTGAAAGGAGTGTTCAGTTTGAAGAAGATCATATGCTAGCAGCAGAAATTGGAGAGTCTTCTTCACCACCTCCACCTTTGATAGTAAGTGAAGAGACTAATGAATTTTCTGATTCTGATATATCTGATAATTATGATTTAATTTCAGATCCTAATATCCCCACAAGGCCAAAGTGGGAAACAAATACCACTCAAGAAGCTAGGGAACTAGTTAGGAATCCTAGTGATTGTAGGAGGACTAGATCTCAATTCGAGAGTGCCCTTTCTGTTAAGGAAACTTTATTTGATATTAATTTTTTTATAATGATTGAATATGATATACATACATATGAAGAAGCATATTAATACCCAATATGGAAAACAAACATGAAGGATGAATTCCATTTGCTCCAAAAGAATGACACATGGGAACTAGTAATTCTCCCCCAAGGGACAAATCTAGTCAAGTGTAGTGGGTGTTCAAAACTAAATTTGTTAGTGATGGATCTCCTCTGAAGTATAAGGAAAGGCTAGTGGCCAAGCGATTCTCCCAATTCCAAGTCATTTACTACAACAAGACATTTTCACCAGTTGCAAAGATGGACTCCATAAGACTAGTTTTGGCCATTGCAGCTTCTAAGTAGTGGGAGGTACATCACATGGATGTGAGGATTTCCTTACTACATGGATATCTGAAAGAATAAATATGTATGCAGAAGACATAATGTTTTTTTACTAATCCATCTCTTATGTGTAGGTTGAAGAAATCACTGTATGGCCCCTGAAACGCGCTCCAAGAGCTTGGTATGCCAAGAGTGATGGCTTTTTGCTATCACTGAACTATTGTATATGCAAGTCTGATACAAAAGTATATTTGAATATTATTCATGGTTATTTAATCATTATTGTATTGTATGTGTATGACCTTCTAATCACTAGAAGTTCCAAGAAATAAATTCCTCCTTGAAAAGTGCAATGAACCATGCCTTCTCTATGACTGATTTGGGATTGTTAAGCCCGATTTTGGGGGCTTGAGATTTCTCAATCAGATCTTGGAATAAATGTACATCAATCCAAGTATGCTTCAGATATGTTGAACAAGTTCAATATGAATTATTTCAATCCAAGCAAGACTCCTTTCCTTTCAAGAGTTAAGCTTGAATAAGCGCAGTCAACTCCATTGGTAAACAACAACCTGTATACGCAACTGGTTGGTTGTCTATTTTATTTGTCTCATAATTGATCTGATATATCGTATGCATTGAGTGTGTATTCCAGAAACATGGATCAGCCTCATAACATCCATTGGAGGGAATCAAAGAGAATCTTAAACTTTGTACAAGGAACAAAAACGCATGGTATTCACTATGTTGCACAATCTAGCCTAGAATTAGTTGGTTTTACTAACTCTAATTGGGCAGCTGACAGCACTGATATAAAATAAACTTCTAGATATGTGTTTATGTTTTCATATGGACCAATCAGCTAGTGAAGTAAGAACAAAAGTGAAATTGCACTTTCATATACATAGGTAGAATACAGAGGAGTTGTGAATGCAGCTACTCAATGTTCGTGGTTGCAGGGAATACTTGGAGAGTTTGGGATAGAGTCTGAGACTTCTACAGTCATATATTGTTACAACCAAAGTACCATTATAATCTCAAATGATCCAATACTAACAAAGTGAACCAAACACATAGAGATCCATATGCACTACATCAGAGAACTTGTGCATGATGGGATCATTGCTCTGCTCTATTGCGCATCATCTGAGCAAGTTGTAGACATATTCACCAAGGTATTTTCTAAGAAGACTTTCAGAAATCTCAAATTGCTTTCAGGGATAGTTGATAATGTGGTGAAGACTGATTGAAGACAAGATTTCTTACAATTTTTTCCATGCCCATGTTTAATGGAGGATCTTCCCCTTGTGGTTTTTCCTCTTTCCTTGTTTTGTATGGACAAGCAGTATGTAAAGGGTGACTAAGCCTTGTTGCTAGGTCCTATATCTCTGATATTTTCCTGATATTGTACATAAATTCAGGCTTAATAGGGGGTGTTGGAATAATCAAAACCCATTCCAATACTTAGGATAAAATAATTAATCTTTTTTATTAATTTCCTAGGTCCTACACTAGCTAGTTTGCATCCACTTGCAATTATGTGGTCAAACTTGCCAAAATTTCCTCCTAGAGCGCTTTGGAAATATTTTGGATAAGATTCTTCCAACTAATAGACTTCCTAATTTAGTAAGTGCACATTCTTGCCTTATCCATAGTTTCCATCTTTTCCGGAGTTTTAAGGGAAAAGGTAAAGCTAGTTTTAAGGTAGACTGCCTTATTTTTTGCAACAACTCACCTTCCTTCTTTTACTCATCTAAAAGCATGGTAAATTCCAATTTCCTTCACTTATCAGTTGTACCAACTCATTCAGAAACTTCATGACCATCTTGATGTTGAATGGAGATGTCATTGATGTCAAAGGAGTTCAGTGATGACAAAGTAATAGCCAAGGACATGATGCCATGGAAAACTCAGTAACAAAGGAACCAATGGCATGTAATGCCTAATGATGTGGCATATGTTATGAGGCTGGAATAGCACATGAGGGAATCCAGCGAGGATATCAAGTCCAATGAATTTTGATCAGTCTTGATCAATCCTCTGATCAATCAACACAAAATCGTGGAGTTGCAGTCAGCTTATTTAGCAGAGGTTGGACAAATCAGATCGTATCAAGAAAATAGATCAATGGAAGGAAAATGATTCGCAAAGTAAATTTCCATAGAAGATAACATTCTATAGCGCCAAAGTGAATCTTCGTGTTTGATAACTGATCAATAGACGAGGAGGATTCCGCAAAGAATTCAACAGTTCACAGGAGTTGCGAAAAAAGATTTGTGGAAGCCCATTTCGAAAAAGTTGGGAGGCACATCTGCAATATGCAATACGCACTGCGGAAGGAAGCCGCAATCAGATATTGCAGAAGAATTCTTGCAAAAGACAAATTGCGGAAGAAATTTCAAGAATATTCAAAATGAAGACCCACAACCCCCAATCCACAATTGCGAAAGGAAGGATTTTTCAATTGCGGAAAATTAGTTGCAGAAAGGTAATTGCAAAAATGTAATTGTCTACAATCCACAATTTTGGAAAGTTAATTGTAGAAGGTAATTGCGAAAAGGTGATTGCGTAAAGGTAAATGCATAAAAGTCAATGCAGAAAGGTCTATTGTGGAGATATTATTGTTGAAAGGACATTGTGGAAAATCAATTGTGGAAGGTCGTGACTGATAAATTTTTACAAATTAAAAATAATTTAACAGAGAAGTAGGAAACGCGTTTGATGAAAAGTCACATGTTATGAAGTGATGTGTTTGATGAAGAGGCACAACTCCAGATTGAAAGGGAGCAACTGTGAAACTCCAGAGTGAAGAGATACATTGGTAAAGAAAGATGAATGAGGGTAAAGGTATTTACAATAAAATATTTCAATTTTAGTAAGGTGTCTCTGTTGTCCATATCCATGCAGTAGCAATTGACAGAGACTAAGGAATTAATGAGAAATTAGTGACAGTATTAAAGATATAAGGAGATATGGAATTTTAATAAAATCATACTAGGGTGGTAGGGTGGTGCTAGGCCAGACTACATTCCTCCAAGGGGTTCATACCCTCCTTCTATCAATAGCTGGTAAATATGGAGTAGAAGCATTGTTTCAGTAGTAACTGATAAACTAGGGGGTCCTAGCCTCCTTCCAGTAGTAGCTGATAAATAGGGTGCAGAAGCATCATTTGAGTAGTAAATGAAACACGAGGGGGTCGTAGCATCCTTCCCGTAGTTCCTGGTAAATAGGGTGTAGTACCTCCCTTGTCTTTTGTAGCAGGCAGAAACTATTTGTAAATATAATTTTGTAGTAATAGGAAGTATTGGTGGTTTACCCAATTGGGATTCCACGATAAATCTTTGTTATGTGTTTTCATATTGATCATGTGGGTTAATGAATAAATTAAAAGTGGTTTAAATTGTTAAAAGTTATCAATATTGATTCACCCCCCCTCTCAGTATTGTCTAAATTTCCAACAATTGGTATCAGAGTAGGATCCTTCACTACAGTTTAAATCATTGAAAGGAAGATCATATTAAAAACCACTATGGATCAACAAGAAGGGTTAGCCACTAATAAACCTCCATTATTCATATGAGATAATTATGCATACTAGAGTATAAGAATGAAGTTCCATCTAATGTCATTTGGATACGAATTTTGGAGGTCTATTGAAAAATAATATGAAGTACCAGACGACCTACTTATAGATGAAGGTGAACTAGACCAATATGAGGCCAATGCAAAAGCCATGAATGCAATTTTTAGTGGGTTAACAAATTCAATGTTTGTAAAATTCATGCAATGCAAGAGAGAAAAACATGCTTGGGAAGAATTAAAATGTGTCTATGAAGGAGAACCCAAAGTAAAACAATCCAAACTTCAGATATACAAAGGACATTTTTAAATCCTAAAAATGAAAGAGGAAGAAAATATTGCAGAATGTCTTCTAAGAGTGGATGAAATTGTTAATTATATTAGAGGCATTGGAGGAGAAATAAAGGAGAGAGAAGTAGTTGAAAAATTACTAAGAACCCTTCCAATGAAGTATGACTCAAAGGTGTCCACTTTTGAAGAACGATATGATCTTAAACTCATGATAGTAGATGAACTACATGGGATATTCACTACCTTTTATATGAGAACAAGACAAGAAGTATCATCAAAGAAAGAAGCAGAATTTAAAGCCTTATCCAAGAACCAATCAAAGAATATCTAATGATGAAGAAGATATTTTCATCAAGAAACTTGCGAAAGCTACTAGGAAGTACAAAGGAAATCTACCCTTAAAATTTTTTAACTATGGAAGGATTGGATATTTTTGCAATAAGTGTCCTTACCCAAAACAAGAGGATAGTGATGATGAATAACCTTGCTGTCATAAGAAAGATCAAAAGAGTAAGACCATGTACAAGAAGAAGTTTAAGAAAAAAGAAGAAAAAATTATATTCCAAGGAAGACAGTGAAGATGAATAGATAAGTGATGATGTTCAATTCATATTCATGGTATTAGAGAGAGAAATATTTGAAGAAGAAGTAGAAGGTGTGGTAAATCTTGAAGAAGAACTTGTCAGTGCTCTTGAAGAATTAGGGGAGTATTAAAGGGTGTACAAAAAAAATAAAAAAATCATATGACAGAATTTGAAGAGAAAAACAATGATGCAAAAAGAATTATTTTTGACTTAAAAAACCAGTTTCAAGAAGCCAAAAAGGATGAAAACAATCTAAAACAAAAACTCAATAAAAGAGAAAGCATTAGAAAAGTTCGAAGCTGGATTGATATTTCTTATAAAGAATACAAACAAATAATTCCTTTGATCAAAATTTGAGAGAAGCTCAAAAACTCTTGATGACATCCTAAGTTGTCAAAGATCATCTAGTAATAAAACTGGACTAGGTTATGGCAAAGAAAAGAAGACAGAAAAATCCTCCTTCATAAATAAACAAGGAATTAAAAGAAGTTATGTTGATGGACATATGAGACTAGTTGTAAAGGAATACAATAAAAAATTGGCTCTCTCTCAAAATAAAAGCAGAACAGATAATGTACCAAGCATACATCAGCAACTCTTTTTGGGAAATTGTTATACCTGTAACAATTTTGGACATATAGACAGAAATTGTAAACTAATGGTTCCTATTGGGAAATGCATTACATCACAAACTTATTTATATAATAAAAATGTTACTAGAAGCAATCCAAAATGAAGAAACTATAATTATTTTGCTCCTCCACAGAGTTATAGTATAGAATGCCACAAATGTGGTAATCAAGGACACATTGCTAGAAATTGTAAACTAGTGATTCCTATGGAAAATGATGCCACGAAATATCAAGGAAAAGAGGAGAGCAAGGCTTGGAAGAAGAACGATGATGTGGAATGTTCATTAGCTCTATGTGCTACATAAAAAAAATCTATGGCATGTGGACAGTGGATTCTCAAAACACGAGACAAGAGACCCAAATAATTTCATAAGCATAAAAAGAAATAAAAAAGGAAAACTCACTTTTGAAGATAATCTATCCTCTAAAATAATTAGGAAAGGTACAATGGCTCTTAGAGAAAAAATGAAAGATGAAAATGTTTTTCTTGTAAAGAATGTAAAACCTACTCTTTTAAGTGTGACTCAAACATGTGACCAAGGACACATATGTATATTCAATTCCAAGAAGTGTGAAATAAGAAGAAAAGATTCAAGAAAACTTGTTGGTATTGCTATGAGAACTCCAAGCAATGTGTATATTATAAAAAATGAAGAACAATGTTATATGAGTCAAACTGATGAAATTTTGCTATGGCATAGAAGGATGGGGCACTTGACCTTTGACAATCTTGTAAAAGTTAGTAAGAAGGGAGTTGTAATAAATATTCCAAAGATCATAAACCCACCAAATCATGTTTGTAGGCACTGTCTTCATGGGAAGAAAATGAGAACAAGATTCAAGGTCAAAGAACATACAACCGCTCAGCCATTAGAAATAATCCACACTGATCTTTGTGGACCAAAAAAGACTAAAATATTTCAAGGTGAATATAACTTTATGTTATTAATCGATGATTATACAAGGATGACTTGGGTGACATTTCTTAAAGAAAAATCAGAAGCCTCTATGAAGTTCAAAGCCTTCAAAGAACTTGTTGAAAATGAAGAAAATTGCAAAATTAAATGTCTAAGATCATATAATGGTGGAGATTTCACCTCAAATGAATTCAATGATTTTTGTGAAATTCATGGAATCAAGAGGCGGTTCTCAGCAGCAAAAACTTCTCAACAAAATGGAGTAGTTGCGAGAAAGAATAGGACAGTCCAAGAAGTAGCTATAACTATGCTTAATGAAGCAAAACTTCCTGATGCCTATTCGAGAGAAGAAATATATACAACTGTCTATGTACAAAACATAGGATACATCAGGGTGAATAGTGACAATACTCATTATGAGCTATGGGTTGGAATACCAGCTTCATTTAAATATTTTAGAGTTTTTGTAAGTAAATGCTACATAAAAAGAGATGATAATAATCTAGGGAAGTTTGACTCTAGAACTGATGAAGGCATATTTCTTGGATATTCTTCCACCAAAAAGGCATACATATGTTATAATCTAAGGTTGCACAAGATTATAGAAAGGGAAAATGTAACTATTGATGATACTAAATCAAGAAGAATACAAAACCAAGAGAGTGTGGATGTTTAAGAAACTGATGATGAATAAATAGATGATAAAGAAAAAGAAGAAATTTCACAAGAAGAGGATGTTGAAGAAGAAGAAGAAGAAGAAGAAGGAAAAGTAGAGAAAGAAGAATCATAGGAAAATGAGAATGAAGAATCTCCAAGATCAAACACAAAGACACCATCTAGGTGGGTTCAGAAGAATCATCCTAAAATTCAAATAATTGGTGATAAAGATTCAAGATTTAAAACAAGAAGAAAATTACTTTATGGTGAAGAACAAGCACTACTTTTGATAGTAGAACCCAAAACATTTAAAGAAGCTTGCAAAAGTGAGTATTGGATCATTTATATGAATGATGAACTTTATCAAATAGAGAAGAGCCAAAATTGGGAACATGTCCCAAGAACTAAGGGCATGAATTTTATTGGAACCAAATGGATTTTTATAAACAAGTTAAAGTGATAAGAAACAAAGCAATATTAGTGTGTAAAGGATATGCTCAAGCGGAGGGTATCGATTTTGAAGAAACATTTGCACCTATAGAAAGACTTGAAGCAATCAAAATGTTTTTGGAATATTCATGTTATAAGAACTTTAAAGTATATCAAATGGATGTCAAGTCTGCATTTTTGGATAGGAAGCTAGAAGAGGAAGTCTATATTGAACAACCAGAAGGTTTCCTTTTGTTAGAAAATGGAGACTATGTTTGGAAACTAAAAAGGGTACTCTATGGTATCAAGCAAGCCCCAAGCGCATGGTTTTCAAGGCTAGATAACTACTTGAAGCAACAAGGATGAAAAACAAGAGACATTGATCGTAATATTTACATAAATATCAAAGATAAGAATATGATCATTGTTGTTGTTTATGTGGATGATATCATATTTGGAAACAATCTACAAATAATAAGTGTAAACTTTTCTTCTGAAATGAAGAAGGAATTTTAAATGCCAATGTTGGGTGAATTAACATTCTTATCGGGATTACAAGTTTATCAATCAAACAAAGGAATCTTCATTTATCAAACTAAGTAAATCAAAGACGTGCTTAAGAAGTTTAATATGGAAGACTCCAAACATGTTATTACTCCTATGATCACTTGTTGTAAGTTAAGCAATAATGATGAGCCCTTGGAAGTGGATCATACCATGTATAGATATATGATAAGCAACCTGTTATATGTGACAACTACAATACCATATGTGATGCAAGTTGTAGGATTGGTTCCTAGGTTTCAATCATCTCCCGAAGAAACACATGTAACTGCAGTAAAAAGAGTTGTGAGATATCTAAAAGGTACTATGGATTATGGTTTATGGTACCCAAAATGTCAAGAATTCACTTTAAGAGAATCTATTATTGCAGATTGGGCAGGAATTGTTGATGACCGAAAGAGTACCAGTGGGGCAGCATTTTTTTTTGGAAATTGTTTAGTATTATGGTTAAGCAAGAAACAATCCTTCATGGCACTATCTACAGTAGAGGATGGATATATTTTTGTTGCATCATGTTGTACTCAAGTCATTTGGATGAAGTAGACATTGGAAGACTTGTAAAGTATGAGAATCCAATACTGATAAATTGTGACAATACAAGTGCCATAAACATATCAAAAAATCCTATCATGCACTCGAAGACAAAGCATACACCAATAAAATATCATTTTCTAAGAGATCAAGTGTCTCACAAAGTGGTCAAATTGGAATATACTAATACTAAAGAACATATTATTGACATATTCACTAAGCCACTACCCAAAGAAAAATTTGAGCATCTTAGATGTAAGTTGGGAGTAATCTCCTTACAGTGAATAAAAAGAAGAAAAGGAAGCATGTCAAGGGGAGATATGTTTACTGGGTGAGATGTCAAAAGGAAACCTTTGTCATTGTTATCAAAGGGGGAGAATGTTTTGATGTTGCCATCAATGCCAAAGGGGGAGAATGTTGAATGGATTTGTCATTGATGTCAAAGGAGTTCAATAATGATAAAGGAATAACCAAGGACATGATGGTAGGGAAAATGCAGTAACAAAGGAAGTGATGTCATGTCATGCATAATTATGTGGCATATGTGATGAGGTTGGAAAGACACGTGATGGGATCCAACAAGGGGATCAAGTCCGACAAAGTCCAATCAAGCTTGATTGATCCTCTGATCAATCAATGCAGAATCCTGGAGTTGCAGTCATCTTAATTAGCAGAGGTTGGATGGATCAAATCATATCAAGAAATTAGATCAATGGCAGGAAAAGGATTCGCAAAGTAAATGTGCATAGAAGATAACATCCCGGAGTGACAAAGTGAAGTTTTGTGTTTGATAACTTATCAACGGAAAAGGAGGATTTCGCAAAGCGATCGACCATTCACAAGAGTTGTGGAAAGAGATTTGCAGAAGCTCGTTTAAAAAAATTGGAATCCACATCCGCAATGCGGAAGGAAGCCTCAATCCACAATCTGTAAATTCAAGAAGACGAATTACAGAAGCAATTTCTAGAAAAGTTCAAATGCAAACCGGTAACCCACAATCTGCAATTATGGAAGGAAGGAGTTTTCAATTGCGGAAAGGTCATTGCAGAAAGGTCATTACGGAAAAGTAGTTCCAGAAATGTAATTTTCTACAATCCGCAATTTCGAAAAGTTAATTGTAGAAGGTAACTGCAAAAAGGTGATTGCGGAAAGGTAAATGTGGAAAAGTCAATGTGAAAAAGTCTGTTGCGGAGAGATTATAGCAGAAAGGACGTTGCAGAAAGGCAATTACGAAATGTCATGACTGATAAATTTAAACAGAGTTAAAAATAATTAAACAGAAAAGTAGGAAACGCTTTTGATGAGAAGGCACGTGTTATAAAGTGATGTGTTTGATGAAAACACACAATTCCATATTGAAAGGGCGTAACTGTGAAACTCTAGAGTGAAGAGATACGTTGGTAAAGAAAGATGAATGATGGTAAAGGTATTTATAAGCAAAGATTTTGAGTTTAGCAAAATGTTTATGTTGTCTAGATCCATGCAGTAGCAGTAGACAGAGACCAAGGAAGTAATGAGAAACCAGTGGTAGTATTAAAGATATAAGGATATCTGGAAGTTTGAAAGAATCATACTAGGGTGGTAGTGTGGTGCTAAAGCAAGTTGTATACCTGTAAGTGGGTCGTAGTGTTGTTCTAGTAGTAGCTGGTAAATATGGTGTAGAAGCATCCTTTTAGTAGTAGTTGGTAAACCATGGGGTCGTAGCCTCCTTCTAGTAGTAGCTGGTAAATAGGGTGTAGAAGCATCCTTTCAGTAGTAGTTGATAAACCAAGGGGTTGTAGCCTCCTTCCAATAGATGCTGGTAAATAGGGTGTAGCATCATCCTTGTCTATTGTAGCAAGCATAAACTATTTGTAAATATAAATTTGCAATAATAGGAAGTATTGGTGGTTTTCCCAATTGGGATTCCACGATAAAAGTTGTTTTTCTTATGTCTTGTTGATCATGTGTGTTAATGAATAAGTTAAAAGTGGTTTCAATTGTTAAAATTTAATAATATTGATTCACCCCCCTCTCAGTATTGTCTAAATTTCCAACACTTGACTAGTTTGGAAAGTGATTTATGCACCTATGGGGGATTTTGACTAGTTTAGTAAGTGTACTTTTGCACTAATTCAAATAGAATCTTTATGCTTTCGAATCCTTGGATTATATACATGGTGAGAAGCCTATATCTATTTAATGATGGCTTGTGTAAATTAATATAACAACAGTCTGTGTTACTCAACATATTCAGTCTCCATTTGAGTGTTTCTTGCATAGTTTTCAAGCAATTTTGTGAGTTCAATTGAGCTAAGCTTGGGATTAATTTCCACACCTAGAATTCTTCCCAAACCCACGAGGGCTTCACTTAGTGAACCTCTCACATAACATGTGCAATCGTGGGATATTAAAGAATACCCTTAATTTCGAGAGATATTGACCCAAACTCTTTTTGTTGAAACCCCCTCCCAATAATTAAAACCTCCTCCCCACCCCTTTCTATACCTTAATCCTTATAAACCACCCTACCCACCCCCACCTTAAACCCCTCATCCCCCCAATATTGCAATATATTGGTTCGATTTTTTATAATTTTAAAACCCACAATATGAACTAACATGATAGGATATTAGCCAACAAGTGAAGCCCCTGTGCCCAAACCAAATCCTCAAAATGATATGGTTTATGTTATCGGGGTTCCTTCTTTGGGTAATATGGAAGGAGTGGAATAACAGGATATTCCAAGATAAGAGATCTATTGAAGAGGAGGTGTAGACAAGATTGACTCGCAATATTCAAGATACTGATAGAAATCACTACTGGATAGAGAAGGATTGGGAGTTAAGAGAGAATTAGACTAGAATAATAGAGGGTTGGTGGCTTAGTAAGGAGGATATAGAGGGGCACCAAAAATGTAAATAGGACCGCCAACTAGCTAGTCCGAATTCTTGGTCTCTCCCCCCAGGAGACACCTTCAAGCTTAACTTTGGCAATGATTCAAAGGGAAACCCTTCTTTAGTGAGGTATGGAGGAATATGTCGGGACTTGACTCGAGCAATCATATATGTCTATTATGGCTCGATTGGAACATATTCAAACAACGCAGTGAAGCTCGAAGTGCTTCTACAAGGGCTGAAGATAGTTTCCAGGTCAGGATGGTTTCCAGTGACGATGGAAGGAGACTCCATGATCATCATCCAGATGGAAATTATTAAATTGAGCACATATATCTGTGGAAAAACACACAACTCACAGGATAGATCACACAATTTACTCAATTATTGAAGAATGAAACAATGCAAAAATGGCTTGCAGCTGTGAATGCTTTTCACTAATCAAAGAGTAATTAGATAATAATTACAATGAAGTACAATGGCTTAAATAGCCACATGCAATTTGAATCCACATGAGGAAATTCAAATTGATTAGACTCTACTTGGCTTTAGGTAACTAATACCTTGTATAAATCACTATCGGAGGACTCAATAGTTAACCAACCTTGTCTAAACGATTATCAGAGTTCAACGGAGTTCTAAAACACAACTCAAGTGTCTTATTCAATGTTGACTAAGGCTAACTAACTATGGTAGGTGAGAAATGTGCCTCTCCTACATCCATCCATGCAAACCTAGCATTGACTGAATGTAGAGGACTAGAACTAAATGTAGCTGACTCCTAACTCAGCTTGACTTGTCACTAACTAAACTCAACTGATGAAGGTTGGTATCGGCACTCCCAATGGCTCCTAAATTGTAGGAATTGATCTAGGAGGATCCTAAACTGATGCATGCAAGTGAAATCAGTGGAAGTATCCCTCAATTAGTGTTCCCCACACTTAGTAACTGGAATATGTGCCCCAATTAGTTCAAGTGGGCCCAATGGTGCTAGTCACTAAAAATAGAGTGGATGGACTCCCGATTTAGACATGAATCCTAATTTAGACATATGACCAAATTGGACAAGGGAGGATTAATAATCCTAACACCCCCCATGAATGCTAACTTGGAAAATATGTGGGCCCTGGTAACTAAGGCCATAGGTCACCCATTACATTAAGTAAATTAAAGTAACTGCTCAATACAAGGAGTTGGGGAAAAAATCCCCCCCTCTAATTAAGCAGGTAGAATCAGGATCAATCTGGTTCTTTTGTGCACGGGTATCCTGGGGCCTGGAATGTGAACCTCTCCATAATTATGTCTGGAGGATTCTTCTTCTTTGTATGAAGAATGATATTCTCAACTAAATCAGAAATATAGACAGCTGTCAGATCAAGACTAGACCCATGTAGAGGAACTGAAATCAACTGATAAGTGAGAAAAGGTTCTTGAGGATTCAGAACATGTGAGGAAAACTCAAGAAACCAATAGGGATGATTTTAAGGAACTGTACTTATTTAAAAGTGTATAAATGTTGGCGAATATTACTAATTCTTAAAATGCCAACCATAAAATGATTGCCGATATTTTTCAAAAATTATTTTAATTTCCAAGGATTTTATATCGTTTATATAATAATTTGGTGATTTTTAGGGTGAAAAAATTTTACCCCATCAAAATTGGGCAAAACAGGGCTTCAAAATATGCAAAATGGTGAATCTTTTTTGGGAGAAAAACATGGAAAAATAGCCCACTGGGATAAAATTCGCCCCTAAAATTATCCCTGGAAACCAATATGTTGTAGCCATGAACAGAAAACCATGAGTGTTAAATTCAGCCCCAAGTGTTAGGAGAAAGTGTCCAAGCAGATGCAGAATGTCTTCCTCTTTACTAGTTCTGTGAGGAGATGAGCATGTGATCAATGGTAGAGAAGCACTGGGACAGTTGAGAGCGAATGCTTCAGCTCCATAGTCTGATATAGATTTTGAAATAGCTAATGAATCATAGAATAAAATATCATCAACCTCATAAGAGGAAACTAACACCAAATCCCCAGTAGTAGTTTTGAAGAGAAATTGCGGTACTTGATTTTTCACACCGGAATTGGTGAGAGAAGCTACAAGCATGACTGAAAGCTCTTGGATTTTAAAATTTGAACCAAATAATATCAGATCAGAAATTAAATCAGATATAAATAGGTTCACAACAGATCCAAAACTATGAAATCAAATCAAATCCCCAGCAGTAGTTTTGTAGGAGACTTGCGGTACTTGTTTCTTCACAAAATTAATGAGAACAACTACAAGTAGTACTGAAAGCTTATGAACCTGAAATATTGAACCAAGAAATATCAGATCAGATATAAATAATATCATATCAGATCCAACAAGGTTCATATCAGATCCAAGAGAATGGTCCACCGAGACGGTAGATGCACAGTTTTCTTCTTCTTCAAAATTCTGAATTTTGGTGCATGCAATCGTGCATGAATTCGCTGGAAGATCTAGATCATGGGGAGAAAATGGATCACTCTGGTAATCTGATATTTATTCCAAAATATCCAAGGTATTACATATTTTCACACCAGTAGCAACATCAGAGGGAGGACAATCAAATTTCTCTTCACTTTCAGAAGTAATTACTGGCAAATTTTGCACATAATTCAAAGGAAAATCACTGGAGGAGGACTTTGCTTATTTTTCATCTTGAGAGTAGAGGCTGAGAATTTTGGATCATGAACTCTTATGGTGGTGGATGTGCTCTCCAAAGTGCTATTATGATCCTCGTCAATCTTTCCAAAGGTTTTGTCCAATTTTGTCCAGAGTTCCTTTGGGTCTTCAATAGATCTACTAAGGTAGCGCAAGCTAGGAGAAAGAGTCAGACCAATTGTTCCAAAATATCCATCACATGCATTCAGCAAATCATTCTTACTCTCATAGGACTCTTCACCAAGTCCAATAGACAACTCATAGAGATCTTGTCTCTTCAGAGATGTAATCATCTTCATCTTCCATTCTAAATAGTTTGTGAATGGAGTGAGAAGAGGAACTAATGAATCCATTCAAAGGTGTACCTGCAATTACTCAAAAAGACAAAGTAAGGTCGGACATCTTGCACATTTCAGATTTTCATCACACCCAGCATAATTGATCAAGCATTCTTTATCAACAATTCATTAACTTGGGGTATTAAGTGGTAAACCTTTTGCTTCTAGTGCAGAGCTGGAAGGAGCAATTTTGCTCAAAAGTGATCTAGTAGGAGATCTGAGGAGGAGAAGTGCCTTGTCCATCATGGCTCTAATACCATATTAAATTGAGCACATAGATCTGTGGACAAACACACAACTCATAGGATAGCTCACACAATTTACTCAGTTATTGAAGAATGAAACAGTGCAAAAATGGCTTGTAGCTGTGAATGCTTTTCATTAATTAAAGAGAAATTAGATAATAATTACAATGAAGTACAATGGCTTAAATAGCCACATGAAATTCGAATCCACGTGATGAAATTCAAATTGATTAGAATCTACTTGACTATAGGTAACTAAGATCGTGTCTAAATCATTATCGGAGGACTCAATAGTTAACTGACCTTGTCTAAACCATTACCGGAGTTCAATGGAGTTATAAAACACAACTCAAGTGACTTATTCAGTGTTGACTGAGGTGAACTAATTGTGGTAGGTGAGAAATACACCTCTCCTGCATGCAACCATGCAAACCTAGTGCTAACTGAATGTAGAGGACTAGAAATGAATGCAATTGACTCCTAACTCGGCTTGACTTGTCACTAACTGAACTCAACTAATGAAGGTTGGTATCAGCACTCCCATTGGCTCCTAAATTGTAGGAATTGATCTAGGAGGATCCTAAATTTATGCATACAAGTGCAATCAGTGGAAGTAGTCCTCAATTAGTGTTCCCCACACTTAGTAACTGGAATATGTGCCCCAATTAGGTCAAGTGGACCCAATGGTGCTAGTGACTAAAAATAGACTGGATGGGCTCCCAATTTAGACATGACTCCTGATTTAGACATATGACCAAATTGGACAAGGAAGGATTAATAATTCTAACAGAAATAAAGTTGGACAACGGTCAAAGGGTGGAGAAGGTGGAATCCATCTAGTGCATCTTGAGAATATTGGAAAATCTAGGGGCCCTTCTCTTCTGTAATGTCCCCAAAAATCAAAAAATAAAATAAAAATTACTAGGCTAGTCAAAACTACATATGCTAGACATTATTTGAACTTGCAGAATGTATCGTACTTGGTTTACTATACTGTAATGTCGTAAGTTGTTCTGATGTTCTGCTTTCATATTTCTTGATGCAATTATTTAATGTATTACTTACATTGTCGTGATGTTGATTACTATGTTTTTTTATGGTTATGCATTGATATGTATGTTAGGGAATTGATTATGTACTCATTGGTTATAAGTTGATTACTGTTGCATACACAAATCTGACTTAACTTTGTTACTTGAAAAAGGGGTGGAGTGGTAGGACTAGTTTCCCTTATAACCACCTGAGAGGTATTGTTTTCTACTTGTCCCATCAGGCTTACTTATTTCTTACGAACTAATGCATTTATTTTCACTTTGTGTGCAGGTTCACTTAGCGACGAAAACCGCTTATATAAGATGAACAGGCTATGTTGTATGTTTCATCACTAGCACTCTATTTTATAGATCTATCCTAATGGCGATATGTTGGTTGTTTAGATGATATTTATACCAGGCTAGATGGTTTACTAGCCTATGTTTCATTGATTATTATTGTTAAAATTACAGAATTTATGATAGTGACTAGGTCACTACTACACTTATTATTTATGTGGCACCTATTTACCATGATGTAAAGACTTATGAATTTGTTCATGCCTTGACATAGTTTTAATATATGGTTTTAATAGTTGGCGTGAGATATTGTAAAAACCTTGGCCTAAAGCATTCCATGGCATATTTCATATTCCATGGACTTATGGCTTGAACCCTATGTAATTCGATGCACAGTTGGGGTTTATGTAAAACACATGGTTTTGGAACAATGTTTATATGATGGCATGAACTATATGATTATGGGTTTAGAACATGATATTGGAGGTCGGGGTGGCAACATAAATGTGCATGGAGAAATGTGGCATCCAAGCTTAGGGCTTGGCTCATTGCTTTAATTTGGCCATTTGCAGCCTGGCTGCTTGTGCTCTGCTCCTGCGCTGTGTAATGGGGTGAAACTACGATGGCTTAACAGGTACGTTGATAGTATGGTTTAGTAGCATTATTTTGTCTATTCAGATTGTTTACAATGCGTACTCCTCATCGTGGCTTGTCTTGCGTGTATAGGTTGCAGGGTATGAAGGGGTCATGGTCGTGGGTTAACCTATGTTCAAAAGCAATACCCAATACAGGTAAGCTCTGTTTGTACAAGTTAAAACTTGCCTCTCTCTCATGTGGTTGTTGTGACTGAGTTCTGAACTCATTGGGGGTTTGAATTTTTGGTGTTGGGTTCTAATGGCTGCCTCCTGGAAGAAGGAATTTCTGTGTAAAGACTGTAAAGCATCATAGATGCGTTAAGACTTGGTATTTTTTGTTGTTTTTCTAGAGCCTTCAGAATAGAACTAATGTATTCGGTGTTTTTGGTTTAAATGTTGATTTGCATGTAAAACGTCACTGGGTATTTCTCAACTGGCTCTGTACGATGTAAATAAGTTTATATTATGGTTAATGGCGGTAGCACCATTTCTTGGAATAATGCAAGGCCGAGTCTAAAAGACTGTGTGAATGTTTAAATGGTTTTGATAATGATTATTTTTATGGATATAAACATTAATTTCATACTGTGTTGGTTTCATGGTTATAATTATTATTTAATGGACTATGTGTAATCAAATCATTGCTTGAGTTAATTGTATGTATGAATTTTGACAGCGTTGTTGGCTTTGAGGCCATACTGTATGTGGCATTGGCATTCCCGCCATTTGAGCTGCGATAGTGTATTAACAAATTGCATTATCGTTTTGATGGATGAAACTTGTTTTATAGTTGAAAATTTATGTTAAGCTATAACAGGTCATGACAAGGGTGTAACCCTTCAGTAGTGTCGTCGATGTGATTATAGCGTTGACAGGGTTGCGTTAATGTTTAAGGGTTTGTTAATATACATATAGCTGAGGTCTGTAGTTGCAATGTGTAAACTTATTTGGGTCTTCAACCACTGTGTAGAGATTAGATGTAATAAAATTACAGGCTGTGTATATATACATATATCGTGGCTTGATTCTGGAACGCTACAGCATGAGGTAGAAGGCTTAATAACGAGTCCTGTAGGATTCTTCATAGTGATTTATAAATAGACATACCCTACAAGAATGGATCCTGGGTCATTTATGGTTGCGAGGGTTTATACTTGTAAGGATTCAATTTGGGCTTTAATGGCTACAGGAATCGATCATGCGACCTCTGTGTATTTAAGTTTTTAATGAATGTTGTACATGATATTATGGTTGATTTATTACATTGGTATTTTCCTTATGGCATGTGATTCTTATAATGTGGTTTATAAATATATAAAGGGTTGATTTGTTATGCATATAATGGATTTAGTATAATGTTAGATTCTTTACTACATACGATTTCAAGGATGTGGTTAGTATATTAAAATTTGGTTTGATTTAATGTGGATTAGATATTTGTTTAAGCTTGGTTCTTGATATAAATATATACACAAACCCTGAGAGGCCTTCGATGGGTTTTAATTTTAGCTTTAATACTTTGATTTTATGATTATTCTTAAGTATAGAATAATGTATTTGTAGTATTGCTTCATTTAGAATACTGTTATGTTTATACTTGATATAATGTAAATGATTTATTTATTATGTTCTATTTACTACATTAGTTAAATGTATTTTATATTTATGGTTTGTTTATAACTTAACCCGAACTAGTATTTTAATCCTAAATAAGGTTCTTGTTAGCTGGAAATACACACCTCCTGCGGATAAGAGTTGGTTCCCTAGATCTGAATGGTTCAGGTCTAGAACAAAACACAAACACCTAATGTTAAACTTCTCCTAGATCTAGTTAATCAACTAAATGGGATCCCATAATACTTCTCTCAAAGGTTGTCCTCACTATCCTTGAAGCTTACTGTAGAAGAAACTGTAAAAGATGGAAAACAACAAGAGAAATATGGTATCATACAATATAATCAACTAGATCTATTCTCATGACCAAGGAATCAAGCAATATATACAAATGAAATAGTATATATGGGAAAGAAAATACATTCTTTATTAATAAATGATTGGAGAGACTACAACCTTCATGCCTTGGTGTTGAGAGTTCCTTCTAATGGATCCTTGCCTCCAAAGACTCAAGAATTATTTTGACAGAGTTTGGGTATGAAACACAATTGTTCCTCCTTTTGTCCAGGGGGGGCGAGAGAATATTTAAAGCCATGGAAGGATAGGTATGGTTTAGGATCTCATGGGTGAGGTGGAGATTAGATCCTAAAAGGGAGGATCTCGAGCTCCAACTAGTCCTAAGCCATATGGATGAGGCTCCATGGAGGTCAGCTTCAAGAATCTTCTCGAAGCTTCTTTTTTTTCCTTGAAAAATCGAGCATGGCTCCTCCAATGAAGCAGACATGCGGTGATAAGGGGTACTACTTCTTGCAGTAAGGATGGGAGAGATGGCACCACTTCCTGATCATGTATCAGGAGCGATGCTGACTTGGGTAATGCTTTTTGTCAATGGGAGAGGCACGTTACCAGCTCAACACAAGGAAAAATTGCAAGGGGTTAATTTCTTCCTTCATTTCTCTAGGGAAAACTTTGAGGGATTGGAGCAGTCAAGGGAATGCCTATCTCATAACATGAGGGTGACTATATTTCCGTATAACATAATTCCCCCCAAAGTATAATGGCTAGAGGGAAACGATAGGCCGCTATGATTTGAAAGAACAAGGTATAGTCCCAAGGCAAAGGTCCAATGGTCAGAACTTCTCAAACATCACAAACTTTCTGCAGCACATTTTGATACATGTCCCAAATGACACACAACATGGCTTTCGACCAATACAATGCAGATCCATGTGAGATACAAAAAATTCATGGCTACTAAAATACAGCATAGATCCATGCGAAGAAGACTCAAATTTGGACATAGCTACCAGACATAAAATGTAGATCTATGTCATACAGACACAAATCTGAGCACAACCACAGACATACAAATGGGGATCCATGCCAGGACTTATACAAATACTCCATTGCAACCTGGGGAAAGTAATGAGTGCTTTACAAGTACCCAGGGTCTTCGTCTTGTCCTCCATAAAGTACGATTCTATGGATGTGATTACAATGATCTGAAGTCGAACATGGTAGAAACCGCTTGATTACTGGTCAATGATGTGAACCGTTAACAAGTGTGAGGGAGATCACCATTAATGTCAATGATTCCCAAGGTACCCTAGTACAATCCACTAAGTGTGAATAGATTATTTGATGTCGAACACTCAGTCGAATCTCTTGATCAAAGGTCAATGATGTGAACCTATGTCGAGAGCGAGAGTATCTGTCATTGATGCATACAAATCTCAAGGTACTAAACTTGTTTCTAAGACTAATTCCTGTATAATGAGCTAATGTCAATAGGAATAGTCTCATCGGAGGAGGGCCATGATGAATTCCACATCGATGACACGAAACTTGGAACAAAGTTCTAGAATTTTGAGTATGATGTAACCATAGGACTGACTCAAAAGTAACTGATGCAAAAATTTGTTTTGACTGTAGGTGTAAAATATCAGCATGACTTCACTTTGAACATCGGGCGGCATGACCGAAGACTTAGCAGCATTAACTTGATGAGGCGGGACACAATGCGACAATGGACATGACTCAAAGGAGTGGCATGACTCATGAAAGTGGATCAACTTAGAGACAAGATGAATACCCAATTGACTAAATGAAATGCAAACAAGTGCCATGTTCAAAGGTGACTAGTAACTGCCATTTATTGCAAATGAAAAGTATTTTGATTCCCTTAATTTCCCCATCATGATTTATGAGTGCCTCTTTTAATTTTTACAAGTTCAAATAGGGTAACAAACACTCATTTTAGCTCATCCTTTAGACAAGTCCAAACTCACATGTTTTACGAACCTGAGAAAGGATGGGTTGATTCCTAAAAAGGGTCTTTCAATGTTTGATTTAACAAGTCCAATGAAAGAAAACTCAATGTAGTTCATGTTTAGAGAGTCTTAACAAACTAAAGAAGACTCTAAAGGGTCCTTTTTTCGTATGATTTAGTCTCTAGGGCCTAAAAAGTGTAAAATAATACCCAAGAGAACTCTTCTAGTCATGATTGGCTAGAGTGTACCTTTTTTGTAAGTAGTTCCCCCTAGTCCGAAAAAGGGGTAAACTATCACTAGGAAGACGACTCTTCAAGTACTTTTACAAGCGTGAAGAAGACAATCTCACTCAATAATATTTTCACATTTTAAGAGTCTGAAAAGAGCTTAAAGAGGACTCTATTAAAACCTTTTTCATGTTTGAATCTAGAGAACGAAAAAGTAATAAACTAAGCTCAAACCAGTTTTCATGTTTTAACCAGAGCACGAAAAATGAAAAGTAAGCTCAACACCATCATGTTGTTTTTAACGAGCTCAAAGATTAGTTGAAATAATGATCAGGGTATCTGATTCATTTTTTAACGAGCTTGATACAGAAAAAGAACTATGCTCAAAGGGTCATTTCATGGTTTAACGAGCTCGAAACTAAAATAAAGTATGCTCAAAATGACCTATTTCATTTTTACACAAGCTTGAAACAGAAAAAAAACTATGCTTGAAACATGGTTTCATTTTTATGCAAGCTTGAAACCAAAAGGTAAAATTTGCTTTAGGAAACCTACTTCATTTTTTAACGAGCTTGAAATAGAAAATAAACTATGCTTAGGAATGGTTTCATTTTTATGCAAGATTGAAACCAAAAGGTAAACTATCCTTGAGGAGATCCATTTCATTTTATAACGAGCATGACATAGAATGGGAACTTTTCTGATAGGAATCTGTTCCATTTTTAACGAGGTTGACACTGAATGCGAACTATGTTCACCAGGATCTATTTCATTTTTTAACAAGCTTGACATAGAACCTGGGACTATGCTCACAAAGTTGTTTCATTTTTTAACGAGATTGACACAGAAAAAGAACTATGCTCGTGACCTTGCTTCTACCAAACATGATATCTATAGTTTGGTAGGTTTCCCCCATTACATAAGAAGCTAGTGACTTAACTTTAGTATGATATCCAGAGGCTGGAGCCATGCCCCCCATTTTTCCTATGATGGGAAGAAGCTAACCAGAAGGGGAAGGAACCACAATAACATGTGGGATATTCAGGGAAGTCTGATTACTAGGAGTCATACAATAATCGGGTTTAACAAAGGAAAGTTGATCAGTGGTCACAATCTTTCCATCATGGGGAAAATACATCACTCGAAAGATTGTGGACACTAGAACTTTCATAGGATAAACATAATCACTTCCGAGGAGCAGATTGAAATCTAAGGGACCTTGAACTACCATAACATCGATACAGACACGTTTTCCTTCCAAAGTGATAGGAAAATGAGAAAGGATCCCTAAATATGATGTAGGTCTTTGATTAAAATCCAGTATTTGATCGGTGGTTGACACAAGCAGAGGAGAACCTATGGCTTGCTAAGAGGTAGAGGATAGAATGCTAACAGAAACCCCTTCGTCAACAATAGTGCAGAGTATACTCTTAGTAGTAACTCGCACAGCTATCTGGAAAGGAACACTCAAATGAAGACGAGATTTTGTTAGGTTACTCCAGTCAAAGGAAATAACCTCACTACTTGGAGAGGGTTCTGTCGAAAAAGACAAAATTTCCTCTTGCAAAGAATAATCAGAATTAGCTACGAAAACTTCAGCAGGTTTCATTTCATTCTCAACTGGAAGAGAAGAACAAGACGAAGATTTGGTCAAAGTGACTACTTCAGTCTTAACACTCTATGATGAAAGAGTGGGATCGAATGGAGATGACATCGACTCAGCCATTTTAACTTCATACTTCAAAAGAAGAGTGGGATCAACCATAGATGAATCTGAATTGACCACTTCAACTTCACTCTTCAAAGGAATAGTGGGATCGACCAAGGTTAGAACTGAATCGACCACTCGATCAACCAGTGGGGGTTCAAGAGACAACTTACAATAACCTATTGGAATCCGTTGACAAGAAACAGTAATATCTTCCAACAAATTAGAAGCTTCATCCATGAAAGGAAAAAGGTAAGTAAAGTGCATGTCCTTACATAGAAAGCGAGGATTTCTGACTTTACCCTTCTGACCCTTAATTTCAGAGTCACTGGTTGAGGAGGGATCATCAGTATGATAACCAAAGGCTAATGACATCTCTTTCTAGGAAACCTTAGACCACTCTTCTAAAACTAGGACCAGACCATGACAATATTTTAGATGGTGATCACCCTTGCAAATCCTACAAGGGAATTTGGGCTTACGTGATCTTGGGGTGTGCCAATCAACACTCTCCACACTGGGAGGAGTGATTGGTTGAGACTTGGTTTTTTGTTTGTTTTTCTTCTTCTTGATATTCCTTTTCTTATTCTTCTTATCCACCTGACTACTAGTACTACAACTTTCAACAGGTGAAGAGGGAGAAATGGGAGAAGACACATCTAGTGAAGAAGGAGAGGGATCAACATGAGGTTGATGCTCTTGCGATGAAGGATTAGGATCAAAAGAAACTGGTGTACATGGGATAACTGGACTAGAGAATAACCAAACAGGTAATGAAATAGTCAATCCAGGAAGGCTTAACGTAGCCATGAGAGGAGGACCAACATCCCCATATGGAGGGAACACAAAAGACATGCTTGGTAAAGGAGTCTCTTGGTTGGTAGTCTTGGAAGGCAAGGCCATAACTATGTAACAAAAATATCTATCTCTTCTAAAAAATCCTAACTGTATAGACAACAAGCACTGCTGAAACTAAAGAAGCAAGCAAAATATGTGAGAGGAGTGGATCAAAGGTCTAGAACCTCACGAGATTATCAAGGCTTCACAACTAGTGTGATACCAAGATGGCCAAAGGGTTAACTCAGATGGTCTCAGGATTCCTAAAAGTGTCTCTTGATATACGCAAGCTACGTGGGAGCTCAAATAGGTAGTAGTGATGTCTAATGCACAACCGTTCTCAAGGGGCCTTATGATATACAATCGAGTACGTGAAGTACATTTCGATATATATCAAGGGTACGTAAAAGGTCGTTCGATATACCGACGGTAAGTGGAAGAACTATGCGAGTCTCAGGTTGTAGTGCAGACAAATTAACGATAGCTCCTATGTTTTACGACACCCGAACACGACACTAACCTATCACATAAATTGCTAAAAAAATTTAAACCTAAGCTAGCGCTTAATTTTATCTTGAACGGTTAGGTGGATGTATGAGGTGAGGACATAAAAGTAAAACCATGCAGTATGATAGTGCTAAATTTCACTTTCACTTTCAAAGTATGCCCTACTTAAGGAAGGGAGAGAGAGGTTCAATTCATTTGAAACATAGAATAAATCCCATACAAAAATAAAACACATTTGCTTATATGGTCCTTTCCTAACTGAAACAAACAAAATCTTCTCCTTTTGAACTGAAAAAGAAGTGAGATCTCTAATGAAAAGAAAGAAAAGATTGTTACAACTTTATACAAAAATGTTCAGATTTTTCAACTAAAGCGAGAATGAACTAATCATAAAATCCTACAATAACTTCCATATGGATTTTCACAATTTATGAAAAAAGGAAAAAACATACAAAAATAATGTATAACATATGAAGAAAAACTGGAATGAATCTTTTCTTGTTCTATCAAAGAAGACAAAAATCAGAGATCTAACAAAACCAAGTTCTATTCAAAGCCAACTATGAAGATTTAAACAACCAACATAAATCAGAATTCTTGAGAATAACTATGGATCCATACATGCTCCCTAGGGAGTCCGGGGGGTTGCATGGCATCCCCCTGGATTGAGGGTCTTGGGAGTTCGGGGGCGTGAGCCTCCGAGTAAAAAAAATTGGCTAGTTTTTTTTTTTTTGATTGAGTTTTTTGTTCAAAAATGAATTGCAGAGTTCAAAACACAATGATAACAATATGAAACATGCATATCAGATACAAAAAGAAGCATTTAAGAATCAAATACTAAACAAGGATAAGATGAATAGCTAGCACCTCTTCTGCAGGTGTTGAACAAGGCGTTACCGGCCTGAGCACCAGAGTCTTGTACACAGAAACAAAGCGGTGACAACACTTACACTAGGTTCACACCAAGACGTTACTAGATCCAGCACCGCTTCTTGGACACAGAGAAAGGGTGGTGGCACCGTTTCTTTAACACTTAGGAAGAGAGGTGACAGCTCCAGAACCGCACTTATAACACAGCCCAAGAGCAATGCTTGAGATGGCGATTTGAAAAATAAAAAAGCAATAACAAAGGAAGTTACCGACTGAAAAATGAACCCAAATAATCACTAGAAAACCCAGTGAACCAAAAACATAAGATCCAAAGGTTGATAGAGACAAATCAATCAAATTCAAAGAAGATCTAACAATCGGAAAAGCAGATCTACAATATTGAAAATGAAGGTGGAGGTTTCAACTTACCAATGTTCCAGAATTTGAAGTAATCCACAGCGGAGTCACCACTTTAGCATGACTGGATCAGGCGAATACACAGTATGCGATTGTCGACTGAAAATATTGTCGAGTCCCCAGCAGACTCTTAAAATGTGAAAATATTGTTGAGTGAGCTTGTCTTCTTCAAGCTCGTAAAAGTACTTGAAGAGTCATCTTCCTAGTGAAATTTTACCCCATTTTTGGACTAGGGGCACTATTTACGAAAAGGGTACACTCCAACCAATCATGATTGGAAGAGTTCTCTTGGGTATTATTTTACACTTTTTCGAGCCCTAGAGACTAAATCATACGAAAAAGGACCCTTTGAAGTCTTCTTTAGTTTGTTCAAAATCTCTAAACATGAACTACACTAAGTTTTCTTTCATTGGACTCATTAAATTAAACATTGAAATACCCTTTTTGGGAACGAACCCATCATTTCTCAGGTTCGCAAAACACATGAGTTTGGACTTGTCTGAAGGATGATCTAAAACGAGTGTTTGTTACCCTCTTTGAACTCATAAAAATGAAAAGAGGCACTCATCAATCATGATGGGGAAATTAAGGGAAGGGAAATACATTTTTTATTAATAAATGATTGGAGAGACTACAACCTTCATGCCTTGGTGTTGAGAATTCCTTCTGATGGATCCTTGCCTCTAACTTCACCTTCCCTCCAAAGACTCAAAAATGTTTTTGACAGGGTTTGGGTATGAAACACAATTCTTCCTCCTTTTTCCCATGGGGGGTGAGCCCGTATTTAAAGGCATGGGAGGATAGGTATGGTTTAGGATATCATGGGTGAGGTGGATATTAGATCCTAAAAGGGAGGATCTTGAGCTCCAATTGGTCCTAAACCATAGGGATGAGGCTCCACGGAGGTCATCTTCGAGAGTCCTCTTGAAGCTTCCTTTTTTGCCTTGAAAACTCGAGCACCGCTCCTCCAATGAAGCAAACACACGGTGATAAGGGGGAACCGCTTCTTGCAGGAAGGATAGGAGTGGTGGCACCATGTCTTGATCATGTATCAGGAGAGGTTCTGCCTTGGGTAACACCTTTTTTCAATGGGAGAGGTGCGTTACCAGCTCAACACAGGGAAAAATTCAAGGGGTTAATTTCTTCCTTCACTTCTCTAGGGAAAACTTTGAGGGATTGGAGAAGTCAAGGGAATTCCTATCTCATAACATGAGGGTGATGATATTTTGGTATAACAGTTCTGCTGGCAATATCAAATCTTCCAATATAGTTCATAGGTAAATAAACATATAGGCACTGTTAGAGTAATTTCTAAGTTTTAGGAAAACAAAGTTGATGATGTAAATAAATGCAGAACTAAGTATAGCCGAAGTAAACCTGAATAATTCTTAAACAGGAAAATAAAATAAAAACCCTTAAATATTTTGACAGGAAAATAATGGTAAACATAGGGTTAGAATTTAAACAAAAACACTTGCAAATTCTAACCATAAATTATACTAGATAATGAAATATAGGAATCCAAGAACCTCATACCTGGAAGGTGAATCTATCCCAAAGGATGAAAGTTGCACACTCAATTACCCAACATTAACAATTCATAGGCAGATCTGACCTCTGTATAGATGACTGAATCACTTGGGAACTACCACGTTCCACCCAACCATGACTCGAAACCGTTCCATATAATAATATGGGAACTACCACGTTCCATATAATAATATATTATTTGTTACAAATTGTCTTTGGGTATCACATATTGTGATCCCTAAATTTATGACACTTGCTTCAGTAAGGTCATCAGGTAGGTGGTTAGGTAAACTAAGCCAGGCAACTCTAAACATCCTTGCATGTTGGATTTCCTCATATAACATGGTAGTTCTTCAGTACTTGATGAGATATAGAAATTTGATATTTCATTTAATCACTTATAAATAAGTCAGATGAGATCAATATTTTACTCGAGTCGTTTTCACTCGGAATCATTAATTCTTTTCAGTAACTCCTAGCGCTTATCCAGAGCCCATATTCAAAGCTAAAAACAGGGAGTTACAAATTTAGTGCAATTCGAGATCTCCTCGCTCAACACTAATGCTAGGATGTACTTGTAGGATACACCTAGGGATACAATGGCTAAGGATCCAATGTTCCAGAGCTCATGCTCAACATCAACATGGAAGGCTCCAGGGCTTATGCCCAACACTTCCAATTTATCTTTTCATGTGTTACAGAGCTTCATGCTCAACACAACTGTCTCAAAACTCATGTGCTCCAGAGCTTCCTGCTCAACACAAAACATCAATTTACCCATGTGCTCCAGAGCTCCTTGCTCAACACAAAACATCTCATCAACCATGTGCTTTAAGGTCCACGCCCAACACAAGCAAACATATATAGTGCAATTGGATTACACCCAATATATCAAACAAATCATCATGTTCATACGCAGTGGGGTCTTTGACCCAGTATATCAAAATAAAACATCAAGGTAACATCATAATCAATGGGGCTCATGCCCATAAGTGTTAGATCCAAAATCCGGAATATTACATCTCCACTAATCTCACTTGCAATTTCGGCCATGTTAGAAGAGAGGCCAACAAAGTGGCTGATCTTATGGCCAACATGGGAGTCAGAAGAGAAAAGTGCATATGTGAAGGACAACTTTCAGCTTTTGGAAGAATGGTGTGGACAGACTAGTGCAGACATATGGCCAATGTCGATCACGTGGCATCAACATAGGAAGGATGGGATGCGCAGGACACTCATGGATTCCCCTCCTGCTTACACGCATACATGATAGCTCCACCCCACCTCATTTAATCCCCAAGTCACCAATACAATTAAAGAACGCAACATCCTTGTCCCTGGTCTATGTTTACACTCATTTCAGATGCAAGGGATATTTGGAAGTGATACGATCAGGTTTTTACCACAAGGATTTAAGATTTCCATCATGAGGTACATCGAGAAGGGTACAAAAGTGACAATACCAGGGAAAGGAATGACGGAATGAGTCATGAATCCCCCAAGTATCGTCATCATAGTCAGTCTTGTTATAAATTCAGACAGACAATGATGTTTTTCATGCTCATCTATGTTCATATTGGACTCAGATATTTCCAATGTCATTAGTGCAGACCTTCTCTGTCAAATCCTTTCCTATCAGAAAATTTATTGTGTGAAGATGGCTCCAAGGGAGAGGAAAGGAAATACTGAAGTGTCTACATCGATGGCCCCTAGTGGTCGTGCGAGAAAGAAGGAGGCCAGAAGTACTCAGTGTGGTGTTAGTGGAAGGTTTACCCGTGCTCAGGTGCAAGCTCAGATTGTTGCCTCCTTTTACCGTGGTCGGATTCCCACTATCTTCCGTGAACAAATTGAGGCGATTGAGAAAGAGCTTTGGGATAATTCCAAGGCCACCCCGGATGGATGAAATAAGGGTAGAAGTTGAATACTGGGTCATGGAACCTATCACTACGATGGGACAGGCGTCGGACTACAAAGCATCTAATGATGGCTTACTGGGTTATGAAGAACCTCCTTTTGCATTTTCTTATCGATGGGGAGAACAAGCAGCAGGGAGACGTGGAGCTAGTTCAAGCATAGAAAGAGCACCACTGAGATTGCATACTGATGTAGAGCAAGGTGGATCTCATTTCTAGTAAATTGGGCTTGAAATTCTATGCTCCCCTTTCCCTGGGCGCACTGGGCGGTAGAAAAACCAGCAAGACAATTAGAGGAGGGAAGATGGGTGTGGATCTAGGCATGAAGGAGAATCAGGAGGAAGCTCAGCACATGCGCACAGAAAACCATGGCTATGGAGAGGAGGAGCATGGGCAGGTTTATAAGTAGTAGCCTCAGATGGCCTCTTTTTGTTTTATGTTGCACCTATGCTTTAGATGTCACTATTATAGTGATCCGATAGGAAGAATGGGAAAGCAGAGTTTGTCTATTGTAATGTTGAACGGAAGAACTGCTTTTTGTATCTCTATTAAGACCATACTGACTATTAAGGGATGAAAAGGAATTTGGGATTGTCGTGAGGATATGCCTAATAAATCTATGGAAAAACTAGTAATAAAATCTTCATTAATATAATTTTTAATTTTAAAAAAATAATATATAACATTTTTATATTTATAATTATAAGAAAATAAGTTAACCACCTTAAATCAAGTGGTGTGATTTTTTTTTAATAATGAATATCAATTAATCCAAGAATGACTATCTTTTTTACTAATTAACAAATAAACTATAATAAATTTATCACTTTTAAAAATATAAACTTTTATCAAAAATATCATAAAAAAAAATATAAATAAAATTAATGCTATTAGCAAACACAATTTTACAATTAGTATCTTCGTTACTAATTAACATAAATTATAATATATTTACCACTTTAAAAATATAAAATTTTATAAAAAAATATTATTAAAAAAAACATAAATAAAACCAATGTCACTAGTAAACACAATTTTACAACAATCGAGTAGATCCCGTGATAGCTCTGCTACTCCACTTACGTATAGGTTATTATTTATTAATTATTGAAGAAATTTTCAAAGATTTATATTTTTTAAAACATATTTATTTAATGTACAAAATATTAAATATCTCACCATATTTGAAAATATATTTTTAAAAGTATTCAAATTTTTAAATTATAATATTTGACAATTGCTAAAGTAAATTTTTTATTCTATATCAAGTCTATTAAAGAGAAAATGAATATCTTATTAGAATTAAACCGTGAACGTAACGAACGAGCCTTGGACTTCGTAATTTTGAGTTTAAAAGAAGACGTGGAAGAGGATACACTAGTCGTAGTTAGGGAAGAATTGCATAGACTGCTACAAATTGAAGCAATTTGCCTCACAAAAGTAAAGAGGTTGGAGAAATTAATTGAAAATAAATAATGGCTCATTCGGATCAAAGTTATCTCTATTGACCATAAGCATGGCATACTCAGTAAAACCATAAGCATGAAAGGATCAGAAATATTCATAAATGAAGATCTCATATTACAAGACCAAGTTAAATTAAGAAAGGAGGTTCAAAAGGTCAAAGAAGCTAGGAAGAAAGGAAAATGGGAATTAATTAGAAATAGAAAATTTGTGGTTCGTTTTTTTTTAATTTTTTGATTTTTGACTGAGTCTTATGTTCAAAAATGAATTGCAGAGTTCAAAACACAACTGTAACAATATGAAGCATGCATCTCAGATACCAAAAGAAGCATTTAAGAATCAAATACCAAACAGGGATAAGAAGAATACCTGACACCTCTTCTAGAGGTGTTCAACAGGGCGTTACCTGCCTGAGCACTGCTTCTTGTACACAAAAACAGAGCGGTGGCACCACTTACAGCAGGTTCACACCAGGGCATTACCAGGTCTAGCACCTCTTCTTGGACACAAAGAAAGGGTCGTGGCACCGCTTCTTTAACACAGAGGAAGAGCGGTGATAGCTCCAGAACCACACTTATAACACAACTCAAGAGTGATGCCCAAGATGGCGATTTGAAAAATAAAAAAGCAATAGAAAAGGAAGTTACAGACTGAAAAATGAACCCAAACAATCACTAGAAAACCCACTGAACCAAAAACATGAAGATCCAAAGGATGATAGAGGCAAATCAATCGAATTCAAAGCAGATCTAACAATTGGAAAAGCAAATCTACAATATTGAAAATGAAGGTGGAGGTTTCAACTTACCAATGATCCAGAATTCGAAGTAATCCCCAGCGGAGTCGCCACTTTAGCATGATTGGATCAGGCGGATACACAGTACCAGATTGTCGAGTGAAAATATTGTCGAGTCCCCCGCAGACTCTTAAGATGTGAAAATATTGTCGAGTGAGCTTGTCTTCTTCACACTCGTAAAAGTACTTGAAGAGTCATCTTCCTAATGATAGTTTACCCATTTTTCGGAATAGGGGGCACTATTTACGAAAAAGGTACACTCCAGCTAATCATGACTGGAAGAGTTCTCTTGGGTATTATTTTACACTTTTTTCGATCCCTAGAGACTAAATCATACGAAAAAGGACCCTTTGGAGTCTTCTTTAGTTTGTTTAGAGTCTCTAAACATGAACTACACTGAGGTTTCTTTCATTGGACTCATTAAATTAAACATTGAAAGACCCTTTTTGGGAACGAACCCATCATTTCTCAGGTTCGTAAAACATATCAGTTTGGACTTGTTCGAAGGACGATCTAAAACGAGTGTTTGTTACGCTCTTTGAACTCGTAAAAACAAAAGGAGGCACTCATCAATCATGATGGGGAAATTAAGGGAAGCGAAATACATTTTTTATTAATAAATGATTAGACAGACTACAATCTTCATGCCTTGGTGTTGAGAGTTCCTTCCAATGGATCCTTGCCTCCAAAGACTCAAGAATGATTTTGATATATTTTGGGTATGAAACACAATTATTCCTCATTTTTCCCATGGGGGATGAGCCAGTATTTAAAGGCATGGGAGGATAGGTATGGTTGACGATGTCATGGGTGAGATGGATATTAGATCCTAAAAGGGACGATCTTGAGCTTTAACTGGTCCTAAACCATAGGGATGAGGCTCCACGAAGGTCAGCTTCGAGAATCCTCTCGAAGCTTCCTTTTTTGCCTTGGAAACTCGAGCACCGCTCCACCAATGAAGCAAACAGGTGGTGATAAGGGGGCACCGCTTCTTGCAGTAAGGAGAGGAGCGGTGGCACCACTTCTTGATCATGTATCAGGAGCGGTTCTGACTTGGGTAACGTTTTTTGTCAATGGGAGAGGTGCGTTGCCAACTCAACACAACAACAAAAAAATTGCAAGCGGTTAATTTCTTCCTTTATTTATCTAGGGAAAACTTTGAGGGATTGGAGCAGTCAATGGAATGCCTATCTCATAACATGAGGGTGACGAGATTTCGGTATAACAGTTCTACTGGCAATATGAAATCTGCTAGTAGAGTTCATAGGTAAATAAACATATAGGCACTGTTAGAGTAATTTCTAAGTTTCAGGAAAACAAAGTTGATGTTGTAAATAAATGCAGACTTAAGTATAGCGGAAGTAAACCTGAATAATTCTTAAACAAGAATTAATTTGTAGACATAGGGTTTATAAATAAAATGTAAACCCTTAAATATTTTGACAGGAAAATAATGATAAACATAGGGTTAGAATTTAAACATAAACACTTGCATATTCTAACCAGAAATTATACTAGATAAAGAAATATAGGAAGCCAAGAACCTCATACCTGGAAGGTGAATCTATCCCAATGGCTGAAACCTACACACTCAATTACCCAACATTAACAATTCATAGGTAGATATGACCTCTGTATAGATGACTGAATCACTTGGGAACTACCACATTCCACCCAACCATGACCCGAAACTGTTCCTGGTTTTAATATGGATCCCCCTGAGCTGGTTCCAACATGCAAGTAGATTAGATCTCCTAAGGTGAGGCTTCCTTAACTGGTATATCAGGTCTGAATCAGTTCTCATTTTTCCTCTTAGGAAAATGTTCTCCAAAAACTCTCTTGAGAATAATCTAGCAGAATAATGACTCCAAAAAGATGGAAGAGATCCCCAAGCCTCTCTTTGGCTTGGGACTTTATAGACAGACTTTTCAGTCAAAGGGGCAGTTCAATCAAGAATCATTCAATTTCTTGATTTAACCATTTTTATTTAATTTAGGTACTTTTAATATTTTAACTTAGGAACTCTTAACTAGTTCCTAATTGGACGTTTGTAGGTCTTATAATATCTAATTTCCTTTTAGTAATAATAATAATAAATGGAGCTTTTCCTTCTTTCTTACATTATTAATATTATTACTATGCTTACTCTTTATATATACCATGTATAAAATATATAATAATATATTATTTGTTAACATTTGTCTTTGGGTATCATATATTATGATCCCTAAATTTATGACACTTGCTTCATTAAGGTCATCGGGTAGGTGGTTAGGTCTACTAGGCTAGGCAACTCTAAACATCCTTGCATGTTGGATTCCCTCATATAACATGATAGTTATTCATTACTGGATGAGATACAAAAATTCAAGATTTCATTTAATCACTTATAAATAAGTCAGATGAGATCAATATTTTAGTCGAGTCGTTTTCACTCGAAATCATTAATTCTCTTCAGTAACTCCTAGAGCTCATCCAAAGCCCATATTCAATGCTAAAAACAGGGAGTTGCAAACTTAGTGCAATTCCAGAGCTCCTCTCTCAACACTAATGCTAGGATGTACTTGTAGGATACACCTAGGGATACAATGGCCAAGGATCCGATGTTCCAGAGCTTATGCTCAACATCAACATGGATGGCTCCAGGGCTTATGCCCAACACTTCCAATTTATCTTTTCATGTGTTCCAAAGCTTCATGCTCAACACAAATGTCTCAAAACTCATGTTCTCCAGAGCTTCTCGCTCAACAAAAATATAACTACTCATGTGCTCCAGAGATTCTTGCTTGACACAAAACATCAATTTACCCATGTGCTCCAGAGATCCTCGCTCAACACAAAACATTTCATCAACCATGTGCTTCAGCGTCCACGCCCAACACAAGCAAACATATATATATCATATGCAATTGGCTTACGCCCAATATATCAAACAAATCATCATGTTCATATGCAGTGGGGTCTTTGACCCAATATATCAAAATAAAACATCAAGGTAACATCATAATCAATGGGGTTCATTCCCATAAGTGTTAGGTCCAAAATTCGGGATATTACATCTCCACTAATCTCGCTTGCAATTTCGGCCATGTCAGAAGAGAGGCCAACAAAGTGGTTGATCTTATGGCCAACATGGGAGTCGTAGGAGGAAAGTGCATATGCAAAGGACAACTTTCAGCTTTTGGAAGAATGGTGTGGACAGACCAATGCAGACATATGGCCAATTTCGATCACGTGGCATCAACACAGGAAGGATGGGATGCACAGGACACTCATGGATTTCCCTCCTGTACACACGCATACATGATAGCTCCACCCCACCTCATTTAATCCCCAAGTCACCACGACAATTAAAGAACGCAACATCATTGTCCCTGGTCTGTGTTTGCACTCATTTCAGATGCAGGGGAAATTTCGAAGTGATACGATGAGGTTTTTACCACAATCATTTAAGATTTCCATCATGAGGTACATCAAGAAGGGTACAAAAGTGGTAATACCAAGGAAAGGAATGACAGATTGAATCATGAATCCACCAAGTATCATCATCATAATCGGTCTCGTTATAAATTCAGACAGACAATGATGTTTTTCATGCTCATCTCTGTTCATGTTGGACTTGGATGTTTCCAATGTCATTAGTGCATACCTTCTATGTCGAATCCTTTCCTATCTGAAAATTAATTGTGTGAAGATGGCTCCAAGGGAGAGGAAAGGAAATACTAAAGTGTCTACCTCGATGGCCCCCAGTGGTCGGCCGAGAAAGAACGAGGCCAGAAGCACTCTGTGTGGTGTTAGTGGAAGGGTTACCCGCGCTCAGGCGCAAGCTCAGATTGTTGCCAAGGCCGCCCCCGATGGATGAAATAAGGGCAGAAGTTGAATACTGGGTCATTGACCCTAGCACTACAATGGGATGGGCATCGGCCTATGAGCATCTAATGATGGCTTACTAGGTTATGAAGAACCTCCTTTCGCATGTTCTTATCGATGGGGAGAACAAGCAGCAGGGAGATGTGGAGCTAGTTCAAGCATAGAAAGAGCACCACCGAGATTGCATACTGATGCAGAGGAAGGTGGATCTCATTGCTAGTAAATTGGGCTTGAAATTCTATTCTCCCCCTTCCCCAATCGCACTGGGCGGTGGAAAAACCAAGAAGATAATTAGAGAAGGAGAGAATATGGGTGTGGATCCAGGCATGAAGGAGAATCAGGGGGAAGCTCAGTGCATGCGCACAGAAAACCATGGGTATGGAGAGGAGGAGCGTGGGTAGGTTCATAAGTAGTAGCCTCAGATGGCCTCTTTTTGTTTTATGTTGCACCTATGCTTTAGATGTCGCCATTATAGTGATCTAATAGGAAGAATGGGAAAGCAGAGTCTGTCTATTGTGATGTTAAAATGAAGAACTGTTTTTTGTATCTCTATTAAGACCATACTAACTATTGAGGGATGAAAAGGAATTTTGGATTGTCGTGAGAATATGTCTAATAAATCTATGGAGAAACTAGCTATAAAATCTTCAATAATATAGTTTTTAATTTAAATATATATATATATATATATATATATATATATATATAAGAAAATAAGTTAACCACCTTAAATCAAGTGGTGTGATTTTTTTTTAATAATGAGAATCAATTAATCCGGGAATGACTATCTTTTTCACTAATTAACAAATAAATTATAATAAATTTATAACTTTTAAAAATATAAACTTTTATCAAAAATATCATAAAAAATAATATAAATAAAATTAATGTTATTAGTAAACACAATTTTACAGTGACTATCTTCATTACTAATTAACATAAATTATAATATATTTACCACTTTAAAAATATAAAATTTTATTAAAAAAGCATAAACAAAACCAATGTCACTAGTAAACACAATTTTAAACCAATCGAGTGGATCCCGTGATAGCTTTGCTACTCCACTTATTTATTTAATGTACAAAATATTAAATATTTGATTATATTTGAAAATATTTTTTTAGAAGTATTTAAATTTTTAAAATATAATATTTGACAATTGTTAAAGTAAAATTTGTATTCTATATCAAGTCTATTAAAGAGAAAATGAATATGTTATTAGAATTAAACCGTGAACCTAACAAACAAGCCTTGAACTTCGTAATTTTGAGTTTAAAAGAAGAGGTGGAAGAGGATACACTAGTCGTAGTTAGGGAAGAATTGTATAGACTGCTACAAATTGAAGCAATCTGTCTCACAAAAGTAAAGAGGTTGAACAAATTAATTGAGAATAAATAATGGCTCATCCGGGTCAAAGTTAGCTCTATTGACCATAAGTATGGCATACTCAATAAAACCATAAGCATGAAAGGATCATAAATATTAATAAATGAAGATCTCATTTTAGAAGACCAAGTTGAATTAAGAAAGGAGGTTCAAAAGGTCAAAGAAACTAGGAAGGAAGAAAAATGGGCATTAATTAGAAATAGAAAATTCGTGGCTCGTTTTATTTATTTATTATTGATTGAGTTTTCTGTTCAAAAATTAATTGCATAGTTCGAAACACAACTGTAACAATATGAAGCATGCATCTCAGATACCAAAAGAAGAATTTAAGAATCAAATACCAAATAGGGATAAGAAGAATACCTAGCACTCCTTTTACAGTTGTTGAACACGGCATTACCAGCCTGAGCACTGCTTCTTGTACACAGAAACAGAGCGGTGGCACCGCTTACAACAGGTTCACACCAGGGTGTTACCAGGTCCAACAACGCTTCTTGGACACAGAGAAAGGGTAGTGGCACCGCTTCTTTAACACAGAGGAAGAGCGGTGACAGCTCCAGAACCGCACTTATAACACAGCTCAAGAGCAGTGCCCAAGATGGCGATTTGAAAAATAAAAAAGCAATAGAAAAGGAAGTTACAGACTGAAAAATGAACCCAAACAATCACCAGAAAACCCAGTGAACCAAAAACATGAAGATCAAAAGGCTAATAGAGGAAAATCAATCGAATTCAAAGCAGATCTAACAATTGGAAAAGCAGATCTACAATATTTAAAATGAAGGTGGAGTTTTCAACATACCAATGATCCAGAATTCGAAGTAATTCCTAGTGGAGTCGCCACTTTAGCATGACGGGATCAGGTGGATACATAGTACGAGATTGTTGAGTGAAAATATTGTCGAGTCCCCAGCGAACTCTTAAAATGTGAAAAGATGGTCAAGTGAGCTTATCTTCTTCACACTCATAAAATTACTTGAAGAGTCGTCTTCCTAGTGATAGTTTACCCATTTTTCGGACTAGGGGGCACTATTTACGAAAAAATTACTCTCTAGCCAATCATGACTGAAAGAGTTTTCTTGAGTATTATTTTACACTTTTTTGGGCCCTAGAGACTAAGTCATACGAAAAACGACCCTTTGGATTCTTCTTTAGTTTGTTTAGACTCTCTAAACATGAACTACACTAAGTTTTCTTTCATTGGGCTCGTTAAATTAAACATTGAAAGACCCTTTTTGGTAACAAACCCATCTTTTCTCAGGTTTGTAAAACATATGAGTTTGGACTTGTCCGAAGGATGATCTAAAACAAGTGTTTGTTACCCTCTTTGAACTCGTAAAAATGAAAAGAGGCACTCATCAATCATGATGGGGAAATTAAGGTAAAGGGAAATACATTTTTTATTAATAAATGATTGGAGAGACTACAACCTTCATGCCTTGGTGTTGAGAGTTCCTTCCAATGGATCCTTGCCTCTAACTTCACCTTGCCTCCAAAGACTCAAGAACGATTTTGACAGATTTTGGGTATGAAACACAATTCCTCCTCCTTTTGCCCATGCAGGGTGAGCTAGTATTTAAAGGCAAGGGAGGATAGGTATGGTTGAGGATATAATGGGTGAGGTGGAGATTAGATCCTAAAAGGGAGGATCTAGAGCTCCAGCTGGTCCGAAACCATAGGGATGAGGCTCCATAGAGGTCAGCTTCGAGAATCCTCTCGAAGCTTCCTTTTTTTCCTTGAAAAGTCAAACACCGCTCCTCCAATGAAGCAAACAGGCGATGATAAGGGGACACTGCTTCTTGCAGTAAGGATAGGAGCGGTGGCACCACTTCTTAATCATGTATCAGGAGCGGTTCTGACTTGGGTAATGCTTTTTGTCAATGGGAGAGGCGTGTTACCAAATCAACACAGGGAAAAATTGCAAGGGTTCAATTCCTTCCATCATTTCTCTAGGGAAAATTTTGAGGGATTGGAGCAGTCAAGGGAATTCCTATATCATAACATGAGGGTGACGAGATTTCAGTATAACAGTTCTGCTGGCAATATGAAATCTACCATTAGAGTTCATTGGTAAATAAACATATAGGCACTGTTAAAGTAATTTCTAAGTTTCAGGAAAACAAAGTTGATGCTGTAAATAAATGCATAACTAAGTATAGCAGAAGTAAACCTAAATAATTCTTAAACATGAATTAATTTGCAAACATAGGGTTTATAAATAAAATGTAAACCCTTAAATATTTTGACAGGAAAATAATGATAAACATAGGGTTAGAATTTAAACATAAACACTTGCATATTCTAACCAAAAATTATACTAGATAATGAAATATAGGAATCCAAGAACCTCATACCTGGAAGGTGAAGCTATACCAATGGCTGAAACCTGCACACTCAATTACCCAGCATTAGCAATTCATAGGCTGATCGGACCATTGTATAGATGATCGAATCACTTGGGAACTACCATGTTCCATCCAACCATGACCCAGAACCATTCCTGGTTTTAATCCGGATCCCGTCGAGCTGGTTCCAACATGCAAATAGCTTAGAGCTCCTAAGGTGAGGCTTCTTTAATTGGTATATCAGGTGTGAATCAGTTCTCCTTTCTCCTCTTAGGAAAATGTTCTCCAAGAACTCTCTTGAGAATAATCAGGCAGAAAAATGACTCCAAAAATATGGAGGAAATCCCCAAGCCTCTCTTTGGCTTGGGACTTTATAGACAGAATTTTCAGTCAAAGGGGCAGTTCAATCAAGAATCATTTGATTTCTTGATTTAACCCTTTTTATTTAATTTAGGTACTTTTAATATTTTAACTTAGGAACTATTAACTAGTTCCTAATTGGACTTTTGTAGGTATTATAAAATCTAATTTCCTTTTAGCAATAATAATAATGGATGGAAATTTTCCTTCTTTCTTACATTATTAATATTATTACTATGCTTACTCTTTATACATACCATGTATAAAATATATAATAATATATTATTTGTTAACATTTGTCTTTGGGTATCACATATTGTGATCCTAAATTTATGACACTTGCTTAATTAAGGTCATTAGGTAGGTGGTTAGGTCAACTAGGCCAGGCAACTCTAAACATCCTTGCATGTTAGATTCCCTCATAGAACATGGTAGTTCTTCAGTACTTGATGAGATACATAAATTCGAGATTTCATTTAATCACTTATAAATAAGTCAGATGAGATCAATATTTTACTCGAGTCGTTTTCACTCGGAATCATTAATTCTTTTCAGTAACTCCTAGCGCTTATCCAGAGCCCATATTCAACGCTAAAAACAAGGAGTTACAAACTTAGTGCAATTCCAGAGCTCTTCGCTCAACACTAATGCTAGGATGTACTTGTAGGATACACCTAGGGATACAATGGACAAGGATTCGATGTTCCAGAGCTTATGTTGAACATCAACATGGAAGGCTCCAGGGCTTATGCCCAACACTTACAATTTATCTTTTCATGTGTTCCAGAGCTTCATGCTCAACACAAATGTCTCAAAACTTAGGTGCTCCAGAGCTTCTTGCTCAACAACAATATAAGTACTCATGTGCTCCAGAGATCCTCGCTCAACACAAAACATCTCATCAACCATGTGCTTCAGGGTCCACGCCCAACACAAGTAAACATATATATATCATATACAATTGGCTTACGCCCAATATATCAAACAAATCATCATGTTCATATGTAGTGGGGTCTTTGACCCAGTATATCAAAATAAAACTTCAAGGTAACATCATAATCAATGGGGCTCATGCCCATAAGTGTTTGGTCCAAAATTCGGGATATTACATCTCCACTAATCTCGCTTGCAATTTCAGCCATGTCAAAAGAGAGGCCAACAAAGTGGCTGATCTTATGGCCAACATGGGAGTCGAAGGAGGAAAGTGCATATGCGAAGGACAGCTTTCATCTTTTGGAAGAATGGTGTGGACAGACCAATGCAGACATATGGCCAATGTCAATCACGTGGCATCAACACAGGAAGGATGGGATGCGCGGGACACTCATGGATTTCCCTCCTGCTCACACGCATATATGACAGCTCCACCCCACCTCATTTAATCCCCAAGTCACCAAGACAATTAAAGAACGCAACATCCTTGTCCCTGGTCTATGTTTACACTCATTTCAGATGCAAGGGATATTTGGAAGTGATACGATCAGGTTTTTACCAAAAGGATTTAAGATTTCCATCATGAGGTACATCGAGAAGGGTACAAAAGTGACAATACCAGGGAAAGGAATGACGGAATGAGTCATGAATCCCCCAAGTATCGTCATCATAGTCAGTCTCGTTATAAATTCAGACAGACAATGATGTTTTTCATGCTCATCTATGTTCATATTGGACTCAGATATTTCCAATGTCATTAGTGCAGACCTTCTCTGTCAAATCCTTTCCTATCAGAAAATTTATTGTGTGAAGATGGCTCCAAGGGAGAGGAAAGGAAATACTGAAGTGTCTATCTCGATGGCCTCCAGTGGTCATGTAATAAAGAAGGAGGCCAAAAGGACTTTGTGCGGTGTTAGTGGAAGGGTTATCCATGCTCATGCGCATGCTCTGATTGTTGCCACCTTTTACCGTGGTCGGATTCCCACTACCTTCCGTGAACAAATTGAGGCGATTGAGAAAGAGCTCTGGGATAAGGCTAAGTCCGCTCCCTATGGATGAAATAAGAGCATAAGTTAAATGCTGGGTCATGGACCCTAGCATTACGATGGGACGTGCATCGACGTACGAGCATCTAATGATGGCTTACTGGGTAATGAAGAACCTCCTTTCGCATGTTCTTATAGATGGGGAGAATAAGCAGCAAGGAGACGTGGAGCTAGTTCAAGCATAGAAAGAGCACCAGCGAGATTGCATACTAATGCAGAAGAAGGTGGATCTCATTGCTATTAAATTGGGCTTGAAATTCTATGCTCCCCCTTGCTCGGGCGCACCGGGCAGTGGAAAAAACAGCAAGACAATTAGAGAAGGAGGGAAGATGGGTGTGGATCCATGCATGAAGGAGAATCAGAGGGAAGCTCAGCGCATGCTCACAGAAAACCATGGCTATGGAAAGGAGGAGCGTGGGCAGGTTCATAAGTAGTAGCCTCAAATGGCCTCTTTTTGTTTTATGTTGCACCTATGCTCTAGATGTCACTATTATAGTGATCCGATAGGAAGAATGGGAAAGCAGAGTCCGTCTATTGTAATGTTGAAAGGAAGAACTGCTTTTTGTATCTCTATTAAGACCATACTTACTATTGAGGGATGAAAAGGAATTTGGGATTGTCGTGAGGATATGCCTAATAAATCTATGGAGAAGCTAGCTATAAAATCTTTAGTAATATAGTTTTTAATTTAAAAAAAAATGATATATAACGTTTTTATATTTATAATTATAAGAAAATAAGTTAACCACCTTAAATTGTAATTTTTTTTTTAATAATGAGAATCAATTAATCCAAGAATGACTATCTTTTTTACTAATTAACAAATAAATTATAATAAATTTATCACTTTCTAAAATATAAACTTTTATCAAAAATATCATAAAAAAAAAATAAATAAAATCAATGTTATTAGTAAACACAATTTTACAATGACTATCTTCGTGACTAATTAACATAAATTATAATATATTTACCACTTTCAAAATATAAAATTTAAAAAAAAATATTATTAAAAAAGAACATAAATAAAACCAATGTTACTAGTAAACACAATTTTACAACAATCGAGTGGATCCCGTGATGGCTTTGCTACTCCACTTACGTATAGGTTATTATTTATTAATTATTGAAGAAATTTTCAAAGATTTATATTTTTAAAACATATTTATTTAATGTACAAAATATTAAATATTTGACCATATTTGAAAATATTTTTTTAAAAGTATTCAAATTTTTAAAATATAATATTTGAAAATGGTTAAAGTAAATTTTTTATTTTATATCAAGTCTATTAAAGAGAAAATGAATATGTTATTAGAATTAAACCATGAACATAACAAATGAGTCTTGAACTTCGTAATTTTGAGTTTAAAAGAAGAGGTGGAAGAGGATACACTAGTCATAGTTAGGGAAGAATTGCATAGACTGCTACAAATTGAAGCAATCTACCTCACAAAAGTAAAGAGGTTGGAGAAATTAATTGAGAATAAATAATGGCTCATCCGGGTCAAAGTTAGCTCTATTGACCATAAGTATGGCATACTCAATAAAACCACAAGCATGAAAGGATCATAAATATTTATAAATGAAGATCTCATTTTAGAAGACCAAGTTGAATTAAGAAAGGAGGTTCAAAAGGTCAAAGAAGCTAGGAAGGAAGGAAAATGGGCATTAATTAGAAATAGAAAAGTCATTGATATATAAAGAAAGCAAAAAGATAATAATAAATAACAACTCGACACGCTCCATATCCTCTCTTGGAGTTATCGAGCAAAGGCCCCAAGTTAAGTTGAATCCCAAGTAAAATTGATATTATATTGTTTGTTGAAACCTCAAAGCATGAAGAATCAAAGGTCCCTAACATAGAAGGATTCATCTTATGGTCGATCTAAAACAAGTGATCTTGTCACAAAAACATTGGAGGTATAACTTGTTACATTAGGGAGAACATCTACCCCCATATTAGGATTTACAAGAAATACCCTTACAACAAATATATTTGGATACAAATTTTAGACATTAATGCTAAAAAAACCTACTTAGCAATATGTTATTTTTCCCCTATTAATTCTAACATTAATAATTAAAAAGAATATAGATAAAAATTGTCCTTACAATAGATTATAAAATGATATCTCTATTCTAAGAAATGAAGACAATATCATCTTAATGGGTGACTTTAACATTCACACTTTGAGTAACCAACTTATTCTTGTAACCAATTAATTCAACTCTGGTCTTCTTTGGTTAGGTGAAGACCCTGCTCTAAATAACCAGTACAAACGAAGCTCTATAGATCTAGGTGAAAATTTGTTTAGTTCTGACCTAGTCAAGCTCTGTAGCACTCAAGATCCTATGATTTACAATGGGCTAATGCAGTGGCCAAATTCTATCGAGATGACTTGTATTCATGGGATTGGAATAGTGTGGTATAATATGTCATTAAATTGATATCTCTTTATATAATAAAAAATGATAAATCTAGACTTCTTAAGTGACTGTGAGTCTGACTCAAATCATAGACCTTTTGTAATGTCCCTAAAATTCATAAATAAATAAAAATTTTCGTAGGCTAATAAAATACTAAACTTTCAAGAACATATATGTTTCTACTGTAGAATAAAAACTTGTTTGTAAAACTCAACCTAAGTTCTATAGTTTGCTCTCCCTATATGTGTTTCCTGTATGATGACGATGTTTTACATGATGTTGTTCTATTACCTCGACATGTTTATAAGTTTACTTTTCATGTCTATTAGTTGCTGACATTTGTCGATACTTGTTTTTTTACGTTTTACTTTTGTTTTACATGTCTTTAAATTCATTTTATAGTTTAATTACGAAGAGGTTGACTTACCTCTGTATGTCAAGGGTTGGGGTGGCGGGGTTCTATACTTTAAGGGTCCACTTGGAAAGGTAAGGATTCCTATGCTACGGGTTTTACTTATTTCTTCATGAACTAATGCAGGTTTCTATTTTCCTTATGCAGGTGATTTCATTGATGAACTTAGTCGCATGATCGTGGCAACAAAATAATGTCCTACATCTACAGTAAGCTATACCTAACAACAATATTCCTATGCATACATGTTTAAAAGAGGACAAAGGTCCTAAACCTGTGCTATACCTTAAATCCTATGGTAAGAAGGGATTATAAATTATATGTGTGCATGTTATAAAATATATGCTAAGGTTCTACAACCTTAGATGTAATATTTTATATGCTTGAACTTATGGTGTGAAGGGTTTATGTTTATGGCATAAACTTATGCCATTAAAAATATGGATCAAATTTGCAATAGTGCCATGATGGAGAGTTTAACACTCAGGGTGATGGGGCTTTTAAACAATAGTGCCAACAACATAAATCAAAACTATAACATAGTGGGTTTTGATCTTCATGGTAGTGGTGGACAGGGTGGCGTAATAAATGAGCCTTGGAAAACGCAGACAGAATGGCTCAAGCGCTAAGGTAGGGTTTTGATGTCACTCATTTGGTTTTCCTTGTGGTGGATATGGTGGTATCATGCTCTAGGTGAGAGTTGCACTCTCATGTTGCACAACCAGTTGGTTTCTACGCTCCCTTGATAGTTATGTGTTTGTGTTGGTTTGCACCTTTGTATTGTTTGTTTGGTTTATGGTTTCGAAAATGCATACTTCTGATAGAATCGTTTTGGTTTGTGTAGGTGAGAAAAGCATGGGCACTCTATGTGGTTTAGAGGTAGAGTTGTAGGTTGCTTGCGCAACCAAAATCTGGGTAAGCCCCAAATTGAAAATGGTCTTTACACTTGCTGTGTGGTTTTAGCAGAGTGTTTGAGCTTGGGTGTGGGGAAATGTATGGTTGATCCATTTCGCTGTTTGGCTTTTATTTAAATCGTTTGGCATTTGATATACGTGATTGTGTGTGCCTTTCATGGCTCTGCCAATGTAAATTTTGATATGTTTAACTGTTTAACAGTTATTCGGATCTGTGTATAATTTTACCATTTGCAACGACAAGTATTTGGTTTTATTTTAACTTAATGGGTAATCTTTGTTTGGGTAAATGAATTTATGTTTCTTTTATGATGTGTTTTTTTTGAATTTACAGTGTCATTGCTTTGCAATGGCACCAATGATTCCACAGTTTGGTAAATGATGCATAAGGTAGAAGCATGTGAAGTTTTAAGTGGATGCGTTGGTTTATTTAAATAATGTGTCTCACTTGGTTTATAGTTTGGTTTGCTTCTTACAGGTAGTCGTAAGCATATATCTCGGCTTTAGCTTGACACGCGGCCTATGTGTATTATTTTAAATGTTTTTGTGTGTAAATTATATCTATGCATGTGATGGTGTAGGGAACGAGCGTAGCTCTGTTCCGTAGTTGATATACAGTGCTTCTTCAATAAAAGCTTACAGGAAGCTGGTAAGGCGAAACCCTTCGTGGTTTATATAGTTTGTAATGTGTTGAATTGTTTTTTGAGGCCTACAGGATTCGATCATTAGAGGAAATTTCAACTCAAAATGGGTCTTTTAACTTTGATTCAAATTCCATGTCATCATGTGTTAGCCAATGAAATTGCTTTAAATTTGAAATACCGTATAGGTCTTAAATACTTTTTTAATATAAATTTGGGAATAGATATCATAAAAAAAAAACTACTTTTTTGTTTGTATTTTCGACATATCTCCCTGTGTTTTTACTCACATTTTGATAAAGGGAGCTTGTTNGTTTTTTCTTTTCTTCCTCCAAAATTAATAAATATTATTTTATTATTTTAACTATTATTTTATTAATTCTTTTTAGGAGGCCCATTTTGAGTTGAAATTTCTTCTAATGCCTGGGCTGGTAATTAATTGGACTTGTGGTTTGAGGGTTGTAAACCCATGTTTCCTTGACATGATTCTTATGTAATGGTTAGTGGAATTCCACTAACGCGATGCGTTAGGAATAACTATGTTTTTTATGTTTATTAAATATGTAAATGGTTATATCCATTTCGTTGATAGCGTTTTTTTTGTAAATAAGGTAATGAAGGCCTACAACCAATCCGTTACACGATTCAATGGTTGGGATGGGTGAGAAAAAGCTTGGATGTCTGGTTATATTTTATTAGTATTAGTTGTAAATCTCGATTAGGCTCTCGAGCTTCATGATTTGGGTAAATTTGATAGTCATGTTTTTATGTTATTGATTACATTGTTTATTAATGTTCTTCTTGGTTTAAGAATTGATGTTTATGAGCATTTATATTTTGAGAACAGATGCGCTTGCTGGCAGTATGAAATCTTCCAGCGTTTGGATTTATGTTGAGGGTTTCAATTAGTGAGTTAAGAGATTCGATCTCTAGTCTGGTTATTTATGAATATAAATGGTTTATTTCAATGTTTTGGTGCAGAGTTTATTTAATGTTTAGTTTTAAGGAATAATTGAGTTTATTTAATTTTATTCTTACATGTTTTAAATTATAAATCTCTGGTGTAAGTAGTTTATCTAGCAACTAGGGTTTTAATATCTAACTTAAACTGTTTAAATATAAAGCTAAGAGTATTTCAACAATAAAACTTATCTTGGAATTGAAAGTTGAGTTTTAAATCTAGACAAAATAGAATAGCCTGCACTATAAAAATTAACCCTAGAGATTTCCTAAAATATTTCAGATTGAGTATTGATGATTTAAACAATTGGAATCTAGTTGAAGCATATATTCAAATATAAAGATCTTTAATCAAGAGTAGTAAATACTATAAGTAAAAATCTATAAAATACTGGATAAGGCAAACAACCTCATAACTGCAACTTTCATGTTATTAATGGCTAGGTACCCTGCACACTTAAACACCCATAATTAATGAGAACTTGGATAATTCTGACCTCAGATCTGTCAACCAGATAACTTGGGAACTACCACACTCCTCCCAACCATGACCCAGAATCATTCCTGGTTTTAATCTGTTTTCCCCCGAGATGGTTCGAACATGCAAGTAGTCTAGAGATCCTAAAGGTGAGGCTTCTCCTATCTGGAATATCAGGTTCAGTACAAGATTGTTTTTCTTTTTGGAAATGCTCTCCAAAATTATTAGGAATAATGGTCAGATCATATTGGATCCCTGATTCTTTCCTTGGATTGGATCTTTATAGACAATCTTTAGGAAAAATGGCAGTTAAACTTCAGTTAGATCAAGAATCGATTATCTTCTTGAAAATAATCTTTAATTGATTTATGTGAAGTTAATAATTATTATACTTAACTTAGGAAATCTTTTACTAGTTCCTCATTTGACTCTTTAGGATTAAATATTTATTTAATCTTTTTAGTAAATAATAATACCTAGATTATTTATTCATTATTTTATAGTTATTATTATTTCCTTATATTTAATATATATACTTACCCTTTTATTCATAATATATATAAACTATATATATTACATATATTATTGTTAATATTTATTTAGGCATCATATAGCATGATCCCATTTACATGGTGTTTTCATTAGTTTATAATCATTTCTTTTATCAAGGCCTTCAGGTAGGGTTGTTCAACTAAGTTAGGCAGCTCTAAACCTCCCTGCATGTTGGATTACCTCGTATATTGTGGTAGTTCTTCAGCACTTGATGAGAAGTAGAAATTTGAAATTTCATTTAATCAACTTAAAAATAAGTAATATAAGGTCGATGCTTTTCAAAGTCGTTTTCACTCAACATAATTAATTTTCATTAACTCCTAGAGTTGTTCAGATTCCACACTCAACGCTAAAACTAGGAGTACACTTAGTGCAATTCCAGAGCCTCTTGCTCAACACTAATGCTAGGATTTACTTGTATAATACACCTAGGGATACAATGGCCAAGGATCTGATATTCTAGAGATTATGCTCAACATCAATTTGGAATGCTCCAGGGCTTATTCCCAACACTTCCAATTCTTATTCATGTGTTTCAAAGCTTATGCTCAACACAAACATTTCATAACTCATGTGTTCCAGAGCTGGCGCTCAACACAAAAATCAAATCACTCATGTGCTCCAGAGCTTGCGCTCAACAAAAAATCTCATCACTCATGTGGTTCAGCGTCCACGCCCAACACATTATAGAACTCAATTGTGCATTCAGTATTCTGCACATTCTATAACAATAATCATCTCGGTATATGCATTTTAAGGTAAATCACATAATATAATCAGTATATCGTCCTGTGACAATAATATTGTTCGCCAGGGTCCACGCCCAACATATACAATCACATACGTGCTAAATAAAACATATGCATTGGCTTATGCTCAATATATCTAACAAATGGCATCATACTCATGTGTAGTGGGGTCTTACACCCAATATAAAATATAAATATCAAAGTAACTCATGTGGAATGAGACTCATGGCCATTGTGGTTAAGGTCAAAATTGAGGATATTACATCCCTCCCCGCTTATAACAACATCATCCCGATGTTCTAGGGACTATGAATGAAGTCATGAAATAAGGCGGGGTAAGTCCCTCTCATGGTGGCTTCATTCTCCCAAGTAGCCTCATCGGCTTCAAAGAGATTCCATTGCACTTTCAATTGGAATATTGTGCACCTCTTGAGTTGTACTTCTCTTTTGTCCAGTATATGAAGAGGTTCGGGTACAAACTCCCCTTCAGGGTCCACCTATAACAAGGACCAATCAATAACATGTTTAGTATCATATACATATTTCTTCAGTAAGGATGCATGGAAAACATTATGAACCTTTATGTGAGCAGGTAAGGATAATTCATAAGCCACTGGCCCTCTCTTGGCTAGTATCTCAAAGGGTCCACGAAATCTTGGTGCCAAATTTCTGCACCTTCCCAAGCTCAATGAGCTTCTCTTTGCTTTTAATTTTAAGTAAACATGTTCACCGATTTGACAATCTTTATCTTTCCTTTTCTTATCCGTGTAACTCTTTTGGAGGTCTTGCGCTTATTTAAGGTTCTATTGGAATTTGGTGACTACATTAGAGGAAATTTCAACTCAAAATGGGCCTCCTAAGGAAAATAATAAAATAATAGTTAAAATAATAAAATAATATTTATTAATTTTGGAGGAAGAAAAGAAAAAAACTACTTTTTTTCTTTGTATTTTCGACATATCTCCCTGTGTTTCTACTCAAATTTCAATAAGGAGAGCTCATTGGATGTGGAACTAAACTCTACATCCAATGAGTATGCACTCTGCATACTTTTGACAGGCCCCGCTACCCCAAAAACTAGAAATACCTGAAAAACATGATGATGATGTCATCATCACATTTTTTCAGGTATTTCTTATTTTTGGGGTAGTGAGGCCTATTAAAAGTATGCAGAGTGCATACTCGTTGGATGCAGAATTTAATTCCGCATCCAACAAGATATCCCAATCAAAATTTGAGTAAACACACAGGGAGATATGTCAAAAATACGAACAAAAAAAGTAGTTTTTTTTATGATACCTATCCCCAAATTTATATTAAAAAATTGTTTAAGACCTATACGGCATTTCAAATTTAAAGCAATTTCATTGGCTAACACATGATGCCATGGAATTTGAATTAGGGTTGAAAGGCCCATTTTGAGTTGAAATTTCCTCTAATGATTGTTCCAAGTCTTTTAGTAAGTTGGGCCCTAACATGAGTCGGTTCACCGGGCTATCCCAAGTAACCGTTGTTCTACACTTCCGACCATAGAGTACCTAGAAGGGACTCATCTTGGCAGAGTTCTGGTATCCGTTGTTATACACAAATTTTGCGAGGTGTAGATAATCCTCCCACTTGGTGGGGTTGTTCATAACATACATTCTAAGCATGTCTTCCAAAATATGGTTTACACGTTCTGTCTGCCAGTCTGTCTGCGGGTCGTAAGCAGTACTAAAGTTTCATTGTGTCTCTAAAACGGAGAATAAGGATCTCTAAATTTTTTTGTTAAACTTCGTGTCTCGATCCGAGATGATTTCCTTGGGTATCCCATGCAATCTGAATATCTCCTTTAAGAAGATGTCGGTAATGTTGATTGTCTTGTAGGTTTACTTAACTGGGATAAAGTGAGTTTCTTTTGATAACTTGTCAACCACTACAAAGATGGAATCATTTTGCTTCTTGAGATTTGGTAGACCTGTAATAAAATCCATACTAATGACCTCTTGCTTCCATTCGGGAATGGGTAATGGTTGCAACAATCTTGAAGGATGTTGGTGCTCAACTTTGACTAGCTGACATTCTTGACATTTTCTGATAAATAACGCTATGCCAGCCTTTAACTTAGGCCAGAAAAAAGTGTTTCTTTACTGCTAATATCATCATTTGATATCCTTGATTCCCCAAATAGGGTTTTTGATGGAACTCCATGAGGATGCGGGACCTGATGTCCCCTCCTTCCGGAACATACAATCTCTCTTTGGACAACAATAGTCCAGTCTCATCTATCTTATACTCTTTTTGTTGTTGAAACAACCTGTCCTCTTGAATCTTCTTCAGGATTTCAACATAAAAACAGTCAGCTCCATTTGTCATTCTAATCATATCGTCCAAATCCGAATCGGTTTGACTTAAATTTACCTCATATAACATATGAGCTCGTCGACTTAAAGCATCAACAATTGTATTTTCCTTTCCCTTTATATGATTTAATTCAAAACAATACTCGCTAAGGAAGGCCAACCATCTGGCCTTCTTGGCATTTAGATCTGGTTGATCGAACAAATACTTCAAACTCATGTTGTCTATGTTCAGAAGAAACTTATTCCCCATGAGGTAGTGCCTCCACATATTCAAGGCGTGGATAATGGTTGCTAGCTTAAGATCGTGGGTGGGGTAATTTTTTTCATGTTCTTTTAATGTCTACGATTCATAACAGATCGTGCAATCATTTTGCATGATGACTCCTCTAAGTCCCTCCTTGCTCGCATCCATGCAAACAACGAAATCCCCATTGGGATATGAAATTCATAGTATCGGTGCAGTAGTCAAAAGTTGTTTAATCTTCTAAAAACTTTCCTCACACTTGTCACCCATAAGAACTTGTTTTCCTTCTTTTGTAAGGCATTCATAGGACAAGAAATCCTCAAAAAGTTCTCAATGAGCTTTCAGTAGTAACCTGCTAATCCCAAAAATGACCTAATGTCAGTGACACCAGTAGGGGTAGGCCAATCCTCTATGTATTTAATCTTTTTCAAGTCAACAGCTATCCCCTTGTCGGAGATGATGTGACCTAGGTACTGTATCTGTGGTTTGTAAAAATCACATTTACTAAACTTAACCGTTAGAACTGGTATTCCCTTAACACCCGTAGTACTATGTAGATATTCTCCTCATGTTCCTCTTTACTCTTAGAGTAAACTAGGATGTCGTCTATAAAGACCAATACAAATTTATCTAGGTATTTACTGAAGATATTGGTCATCATGCACATAAAATTTGTTGGTGCATTGGTCAACGCAAATGGCATTACTACAAACTTGTAGTGGCCATATCGCTTTCGAAAGGTTGTTTTATGTATATCTTCATTGTGGATTCATACCTAATGGTATTTGGACCGCAAATCGACGTTTGAAAATATATTTACTCCTCCGACTTGATCGAACAAGTCATTGAACCTAGGCAGTGGGTAACAGTTGTTGATGGTCATCTTATTAAGTTGGCGATAATCGATGCACATTTTCATAATACCGTCCTTCTTCTTTACGAAAAGTATAGGTGCTCCCTAAGGGGAGACACTAGGTCAGATATAACCCTTCTCAATCAACTCCTGTAACTACAACTTGAGCTTCACCATTTCTGGTGTGCTCATGCGGTATGGGGCTTTTGAATCCGGTACTGACCCTGGTGTTAGTTCTATGGAAAATTCTAAGTCTCGTTTTGGTGGTAATCCTGTTATTTCCTCGAGAAATACATACTTAAAGTCTATGAGAACTGGTAATTCCTCGATGTGTTGCTCTCTCTCAGCTTCTACATCCTGGATGTTTATTGCAAACAGTTTGCATCTTTTCCTACTGAACTTCTTGGCCTGTAAGGAAGATATCTGTTTAACGGAAACCTTCTTAGGTATGCCTTGAATCTTTTTCTGATTCCCTTGGCTATCCATGCACAGGATTTACTTGTTTAGAAAATGGATCATGACATGGTGTTGTTCCAACCATTACATGCTGATAAGTACATCGTACAATACTAAGAGTAAAATATTCAAATATATTATTGTCGAGAAATCGTTCAATTTTACCTCACAATCTCTAACTATTTATGAAACCTCTCTTTTCGTACCCATGGCTAATTGCACCAGCCACGGTTTCTCATGTTTAACTTTGTCTAGTTTACATGTCTCAACAATTTTAGGTTATACATAGCTTCGACAAGCACCGAGATCAATAAAAATTGAAATAGAAGTGTTTGAAACCTTACCTTCTATTTCGACCATAGTATCCTAATGGTTTGTTTGTTGGCCATCCAAAGCTGCATAAATCCTCGATTTTCTAGCTATGTCCATCATTGTTGGGTCTTCCTGTAGATTGTTCAAGACTCCATTAGTCTTGTTTGTACAATCTCTAGCATAGTGGGGTCCTTGGAATTTCCAACATTTAATTTGCAGCGGGGCAGCATTGGCTCCTCCATTTGCTGTTGGTCTAGTGCCACTTGGTGCAGGTACATTTGGATTTGTACCTGTCTTGTTGAAGTTCTTGTTGGATGGAAAATTGTTTTTTTATTTTCTATAAGGATATCGTTTGAAACCAAGTTTGCGGTTGTCCGAGAAGGTTCTAGACCTATCTCTACTTCTGTTGATGTTTTACTACCTTAGATGTCCATTCTCATAGAAAAACCTAGCTTTGTGTAGTGTAGTATCCAGAGTTTTAGGGATGTCAAATTCAATTCTCTCTCGAAAATTGGGAGGAAGACATCCTAAAAACTATTGTATCTTCACCTTTTCGTCCTTTATGTAAAGCACATAGTGTAAAAGATCCAAAAATCTGCTAATGAAGGCATCCATGGTCATGGATCCAATCTTTAACTCGTGAAATTATTTCACTTTCCTATCAAAGAATCTCTCAGACATGTATTTCTCCTAAAATATTTCGTGAAAGTTACTCCATCTGATTTCCTTTACCTCATCCTTTTTGGTATGCTTTAGGTCTCTCCACCATCTAGCTTCTTTTCCATTTAAATTATAGATGGCTAGATGGGCTTTCATTTCACTAGAGTAGTTATGTATTCGGAAGTATTTTCTCAAACCTAGAAGCCATTCTTCAGCTTTCTCCCCGGTGTTCATCTCTCCTTCATAGGTTGGGGCTCTTATCTTTATGAACTCTTTTTGGAAGTTGTCATCATTCCTTTATTTCTTTCTGCAAGAAGAAAGTGAATTATCATTGGAAATACTGTTATAATATCTTTCCAGAGGTTCGGGTGTGTGTTCTTCTTTTCCCTCTTCCTTTGTGTTGTTGGATTGTTTACAATAAAAATATTTCTTAGATTTACTGGTTGAATGAGTAGGTTGTCCATGCGGGATTCCTTTCATCATGTTATGAAGTAAAGCTTCATTTATTGCTTTCTGATCTTTTCTTTCATTCATATTATCATCCTTGAAGCTTTGTAATTCTACTTGCAGACTCTGTATGATTTTCAGTATATAGGAATTTAATTCAACCACCAGTTATCCTTTTCATGTGGGGGTATTCATATTTCCTTTTTTATTGTTGTCTTCTTCTATATTCATGATTTGGACTATGCTTTAATCCAGTAGTTAAAATATTTAGTAAGAAATAATTTTTTGTTAGTTAACAAAATTTCAAATACAGTTTTGAAATGTTTATTTCTACAACGAATGGTTGGTAGCGCCCATTAGGTCTCTTAGTGTTTGAATCTGCGCTCTGATACCACTTGTAATGTCCCTAAATTTCATAAATAAATAAATAAAATTGTAGGCTAATAAAATACTAAACTTTCAAGGAGATCTCTGTTTCTAATGCGGAATAAAAACTTGTTTGTAAAACTAAACCTAAATTCTATAGGATGCTCTCCCTATATGTGTTTCATGGATGATGATGATGTTTTACATGATGTTGTCCTATTACCTCGACATGTTTATAAGTTTACTTTTCCTATCTATTAGTTGTTGACATTTGTCGATACTCATTTTGTTTTACGTTTTACTTTTGAATTACATGTCTTTAAATTCATTTTATGGTTTAATTATGAAGAGGTTGACTTACCTCTGTATGTCAAGGGGTGGAGTGGCATGATTTTATCTCTTAAGGGTCCACTCGGAAAGGTAAGGATTCCTATGCTACGGGGTTTGCTTAGTTCTTCATGAACTAATACAGGTTTCTATTTTCCTTATGCAGGTGATTTTGCCAATGACCTTAGTTGCATGATCATGGCAACAAAACAACATCCTACATCTACAACAAGTTATACCTAACAACACTATTCCTATGCATAAATGTTTAAAAGAGGACAAAGGTCCTAAATCTGGGCTATACCTTAAATCCTATGGTAAGAAGGGATTATAAATGATATGTGTGCATGTTATAAACTATATGCTAAGGTTTTAAAACCTTAGATGTAATATTTTATATGATTGAACTTATGGTGTGAAGGGTTTATGTTTATGGCATAAAATTATGCCCTCGAAACTATGGCTCAACTTTGCAATAGTGCCATGATGGAGATTTTAAGACTTAGGGTGATGGGGTTTTTAAACGATGATGCAAACAACATAAATCAAAAGTATACCATAGTGGGTTTTGATCTACATGGCAGTGGTGGACAAGGTGGTGTAATAAATGAGCCTTGGAAAACATGGGCAGAATGCTTCAAGCACTAAGGTAGGGTTTTGATGTCATTCATTTGGTTTTCTTTGTTGTGGAGATGGTGGTCTCATGCTCTAGGTGAGAGCTGCACAACCAACAAGCTCCTACGCTCCCTTGACAGGTATGTTTTTGCATTAGTTTCCACCTTTGTATTTTTTGTTTGGTTTACAGTTTCGAAAAATGCATACTTTTGATAGAATCACTTTGGTTTGTGCATGTGAGCAAAGCATGGGAACTCTATGTGGTTTAGAGGTAGATCTGTAGGTTTCTTGCGCAACCAAACTTCAGGTAAGCCCCAAATTGCCAATGGCCTTTTCACTTGTTGTGTGGTTTACGAGAGGGTTCGAGATTGGGTGTGGGGAAATGTATGGTTGAGCCATTTCATTGTTTGGGGTTTTATTGAAATCATTTGGCATTTGATATAAGTGACTGTGTGTGCCTTTCATGGCTCTACCAATGTAAATTTTGATATGTTTAATTGTTTAACAGCTATTCGGCTCTATGTATAATTTACCATTTGCAATGACATGTACTTGGTTTTATTTTGACTTAATGGGGAATCTTTGTTTGGGTAAATGACTTTGTGTTTCTTTTATGATGCGTTTCTTTTGAATTTATAGTGGCATTGCTCTGCAATGGCACCAATGATGCCACAGTTTGGTAAATTATGTGTAAGATAGCAGTGTGTTTTTTTTAAGTGGATGTGTTGGTTTATTTAAATAATGTGGCTCGGTTGGTTTCTAGTTTGGTTTGCTTCTTACATGCGACCGTAAGCATATAGCTCATCTTTAGCTTGACACGCAACTTGTGTGTATTATTTTAAATGTTTTTGTGTGCAAATTATCTCTATGCATGTGATGGTGTAGGGAACGAGCCTAGCTCTATTCCATAGTTGATATACAATGCTTCTTCAATAAAATCTTACAGGAATCCTGTAAGGCGAAACCCTTCCTGGGTTATATAGTTCGCAATGTGTTGAATTGTTGTTTGAGGCCTATAGGATTCAGTCCTAGGCTAGTAATTAATTGGACATGTCAGGCTTGAGAGTTGTAAACCCATGTTTTGTTGACATGATTCTTATGTAATGGTTAATGGAATTCCACTAACGCGATGCGTTGGGAATAACTTTGTTTTTATGTTTTATTAAATCTGTAAATGGTTAGATACATTCCATTGATAGCATTTTGTTTGTAAATAAGGTAATGAAGGCCTACAACCAATCCGTTACAATATTCGATGGCTGGGTTGGGTGAGATAAAGCTTGGATGTGTGCTTATATTTTATTAATACTAGTTGTAAATCTCAATTAGGCTCTCATCCTTCATGCTTTGGGTAAATTCGATAGTTGTGTTTTTATGTTATTGATTACACCGTTTATTAATGTTCTGCTTGGTTTAAGTATTATTTTTTATGAGAATTTATATTTCAAGAACAAATGTGTTTGCTAGCAATATGAAATATGCCGCGTTTGGATTTATGTTGAGGGTTTGAATTAGTGAGTTGAGAGATTCGATCTCTGGTGTGGTTATTTATGAATATAAATGGTTCATGTCAATGGTTTGGTGCAGAGTTTATTTAATGTTTAGTTTTAAGGAGTAATTGAGTTTATTTAATTTTATGCTTACTTGTTTAAAATTATAAATCTCTGGTGTAATTAGTCTATCTAGAAACTAGGGTTTTAATATCTAATTTAAACTGTTTAAATATAAATTTAAGAGTATTTCAACAATAAAACTTATCTAGGAATTGAAAGTTGATTTTTAAATCTAGACAAAATATAATAGCCTACAATATAAAAATTAACCCTAGAGATTTCCTAAAATATTTTAGACTAAGTATTGATGATTTAAACAATTGGAACCTACTTGAAGCATATATTCAAATATACATATCTTTAATCAAGAGTAGTAAATACTATAAGTAAAAATCTATAAAATACTGGACAATGCAAAAACCCTCATACCTGCAGCTTTCAGCTTATGAATGGCTAGGTACCCTTGACACTTAAACACCCAGAATTAATGAGAAATTATATAATTCTGACCTCATATATGTCAACCAGATAACTTGGGAACTACCATGTTCCTCCCAACCATAACCCGAAACCATTCCTGGTTTTAATCAGGATCCCCCCGAGCTAGTTCCAACATGCAAGTAATCTACAACTCCTAAAGGTAAGACTTCTCCTATCTGGAATATCAGGTTCAGTACAATATTTCTTTCCTTTTTAGAAATGCTCTCCAAAATTATTACAAATAATGGTCATATCATATTGGATTCCCAAGCCTTTCCTTGGCTTGGGTCTTTATAGACAATCTTTAGGAAAAATTGAAGTTAAACTTCACTTACATCCAGAATTCATTATCTTCTTGAAAATAATCTTTAATTGATTTATGTGAATTTAATAATTATTATACTTAGCTTAGGAACTCTTTTAATAGTTCCTAATTTGACTCTTTAGGATTAAATATTTATTTAATCTTTTTAATAAATAATAATACCTAGATTCTTTCTTCGTTATTTTATAGTTATTATTATTTCCTTATATTTAATATATGTACTTACCATTTTATTCATAATGTATATATTACATATATTATTGTTAATATTTATTTAGGCATCATATATCATGATCCCATTTAGATGGTGCTTTCATTAACTTATAATCATTTCTTTTATCAAGGCCTTCGGGTAGGGTTGGTCAACTAAGTTAGGCAGCTCTAAAACTCCTTGCATGTTGGATTACCTCGTATATCGTGGTATTTCTTCAGTACTTAATGAGAAGTAGAAATTCAAAATTTTATTTAATCAACTTAAAAATAAGTAAGATAAGGTCAATGCTTTTTAGAGTCGTTTTCACTCAAGATAATTAATTTTTAGTAACTCCTAGCGATGTTCAAAGCCCACACTTAACGCTAAAAATGGGAGTTACACTTAGTACAATTCCAGAGCCTCTTTCTCAACACTAATGCAAGGATGTACTTGTATAATACACCTAGGAATACAATGGCCAACGATCCAATGTTCTAGAGCTTGTGCTCAACATCATTTTGAAATACTCCAAGGCTTATGCCCAACACTTCCAATTCTTATATTTCATATGCTTTGGAGCTTATGATCAACACAAACATCTCAAAACTCATGTGTTCTAGAGCTGGTGTTCAACACAAAAATAAAATCACCCATGTGCTCCAGAGCTTGTACTCAACACAAAATCTCATCACTCATGTGCTTCAGGGTCCACACCCAACACATTATAGAACTCAAATGTGCATTTAGTCTTCTGCGCATTCTATAACATAATCATCTGAGTATATGCATTTTAAGGTAAATCAAATAATATAATTAGTATATCGTCCTATGATAATAATCTTGTTTGTCAGGGTCCACACCCAACATATACAATCGCATACATGTTAAATAAAACATATGCATTGGCTTATGCCCAATATATCTAACAAATCATCGTACTCATGTGCAGCAGGGTCTTGCGCCCAATATACAATATAAATATCAAAGTAACTCATGTGCAATGGGACTCATGCCCATTGTGGTTAAGGTCAAAATTCAGGATATTACACCTTTTAATTCTAACCCTCTATTTCGTCATGCATAGCGATCCTACATAAGATAATTCTCACGGTTAAAAACATTTGATCTTTGATACATATAACGATGATGTTTCTCTAAATGATTTAAAAAATGACTTGTTTCCTCTATATGGAATATATAGAAGACCTCTATCATAATTTTACTATTGTCCTCTCATCTTCCATTAACAAGTTTTCCATCAAAGATTCAAGTAAATAGAGAAATAGAAGAACCAGCCCCTAGTATGATAAATATTGCAAAAATGCAATAAGAGGAATCAAGGAAGCTACTAACGAGTCTCTAAAAATTGACAAGATAAATATATACAAATTCGTAATTAAAAGAAGAAAAAATACATAATACAAAAAGCAGTAAAATCTTTTATACCTCTCTAAGGTAGCTCCTAAGAAATCCTGGAGGCAAATTCTAAATAGAAAAACTAAAGATAATAATATGATTTTTTTGATGGATTGGAATTCCTATATTAAAAAAATTCACGGGTCCTCAAATTTAATATACAACATTCAAACCCTCCTTATAGAAGAAGAAGTTTTCTTGTTAGAAGACATAGATTTTGGAGTTAGGTTCCTAACAAATAGAAAATCTAAGGACATTGAAGGATACCAAGCAACAATATTAAAAATTAGAGGGCATGTATTTATCCCTCACATCCACAAACTCTTGAATTTGATGATCAAGCAAAGTTTCCCTAATCCATGGACCGAGGGCCTCATTATTTCTATTTTTAAAAGTGGTGATAACAATAACCCCTATAATTATCATACCATTATGATTATCCCTCTCTTAGCCAAGCTATGTAATATTATTTTGGAAAAGACAATTAACTTGTAGATAAAAAGTGAAGGTAAGCGAGCTAAAAATCAGGAGGGATTTAGAAGACACCACTCAACCATAAAACACCTCATTACCTTTAGGATCATTGAGAAGGAACGTCATGATATTAAATCTAATCTCTTCTAATGTTTTGTGGACTTTAGAAAAGCTTTCAATACGATGCCTAGAAATAACCTTTGGAATAGATTAAAAGAGGTTAAGGTTCCTTTCCAGTTATGAGTTGTCGTGATAAGGTCGTACAAGAATGTCATTGTCAAATTAAAGAGAACTGAAGGGTCATCGAAATATATTAATTGTAATATTGGAGTTAAGCAAGGTTTCCCTCTCTCCCCTGCCCTTTTTAGCATATACATCGATAAGCTATAAGGTTTTTTAGAAGAAACAGGTTGCGTTGACACAGCCTTACCTAGAATAGTCGACATCCTTCTTCTTGATGCTAATGATATCGTTCTTATGGAAAGGTTCCCCTTCGATCTTGATAAGCAATTATGAACTTTCGAGGATTTCTGCTCTAGAATGGGTATGATTTTTACCACCAACATTTAAACAAAATCTATGATTATCAAGTCGAAAAAGGTCACCTTTATATATGATAATAACAACTTGGAGGAAGTGTCATCTTACAAATATCTCATCATTGATATTCATCACAAGCTCAACTGGAACAATAGCATTGAGAAATGGATTAACAGAGGATGGAAAGATTATTTTGGTATTGAAAACAATTGTAAAACAACTGACCTTGTCATGTGGGATAAAAAATAAGTTAGTTTTTAAAACTCTCATCACTCTTGTTATCTTGTATGGTTGTGAAGTTTGGGGTTGCAAGATCTCTATAGAATCTTGGAAAAATATTGAGGGAATCCATAAGAATTTTATAACATACAATCTCAAAATTAAAATCAATATGCCCTATCGTATTCTCCTAAAAGAAGTGGGTCTTCCCCTAATCGAGAGCATCACTATGACTAGGTACCTAATGTACAAGTACAAGGTAAATAAGGTGGGAGACATTTATTTAAAATCGAGTTAGGACCACTTACAACTCACTTACAACACAAGAGAGACTAGTATAAAAATTTCATGGCTTGGTTAAACCGTTGGGGGACTGACCAAAATGTCACTTTGCAAAATACCAATAACATTAAAAATATTATTACGTATAAGTTCAAAGAGAAATTGTGGGATAAGAAAGAATTAGAGGCTAAAATAAAATGAAGGTACTATAAGGAGGTCAACAACCCTAATCTAGAAATTCAAACATATCTAGATGTCTTAACAAGTTTAAAGAAGAAAAATAATATAGCCCAAATAAGCACTAACTCTCATGAGCTTTATAGTGAAACACTGGGCTCCACAATTTCTAAAACACCATGGGTGGAAAGGTTGACTTTAATCACAAGTATTCAGCCCAGAATCTCCACAAGATGTCCACTTACATTTTGCAATTCCAACAATTATTCTCAATTTTTGGCCAAAAAGTTTAGATAAAATTGAGGAAATCAAAATTTTTTTGGAGAAAAATTGACCAATTTTTTTGAAAAAACCATGAAATTAAACCCTTAGATCATAATACAGAAATTCATTGTAAACTGAAATTGATGGTGACTATATACATTGATCATTAACTATAAACCTTAATAATTATTACATACCTACAATAAAATATTTAACAATATTTTTATAAAAATATTCAAATTTTTAATAATTTTATATTTAATACGCATTAAAACAAATTAATAATTTCTAAGATAAAATACTTTTTATTTTATAAAATTTAAACAAGTAATTTAAAAAAAAAAATTCACTCCTTTAAAAAAACATAATGAAAAAAATTTCATTGACCAATCGCATACTTCAACCTAATAACCATTTACGGATACCATAGTAGTTTGTGTAGAGAAATGGTACAGCTGACAGTAAGTGGGAAGATGCCCATAAACCGTGTCATCTTCTATTAGCTTGAAACAAGGATATATACATTGAGAAATTATCTAGAATCTTCTATGGAGAGGCTTCTCCCAGAAGCAATAGATACAAAATATTTAGTATGCCAACTGCCAATAGACATGGTGACCCATCCTGGCATAAATGAGTATCATCTTGATATAAATGAGTATCATCTCGACATATACAGAGTGATACGGGTGGTTTCCTAAAAGGCTATGATGTGCTATTGGAATTAATTGGCAACAATCCCCCATAATTTCAATAGCCACATTACAACTACACCATTTACAAAAAACAAGAAACGCTTTATTTTTTTTCTTTTTTTTTTTGAACTGTTGGTTCATGAGTCTTCATCATCATACTGCTCTTCATGACTTAGATATTCTTATGGCTGCTATGCTGCAGATGCTCTCTTGACTCCATATTGAAGGCAGAGGTTTACTCAACACTCTTCCTTCTTTGCAGGTGGTAGACTTCAGCAAACCACTCATCAATGGCGGAGGATCAACCAAATATCACAAAGCTTACAAAACTACAACCTTTAACAGCATTCATTCTTCATAAATCAGCAACTAACATCAACATTAAATTCATAAATCATCCAACATCATCTTTCTTAAAAAAACAAAACTTGAAGTTTCTATGTCATAGAACATTGCAAAACAAAAGAAACAAATTCTTTGAATCTTTTCAGCACTAGGTCATTTTCTTTCATTTTCCAACAGTGCAAAACTTTTAACCATTTATGTGTTGGATTCTTGGTAAATTTCATCTTAACTTTCTTCTTCTGTTTTATGCTGCATGGCAGCTTCAAAACTCCAGCTCTTGCAGTGCTAAAACCTGCACAAACACACATGGTTAAAACATTAAATAAAGAAGGGCTTTCTTGCTCTCTCACATCTTGCATGGCTGCATTTGCAATCTCCATAGTTGCATTCTTCTTATTGCATCTTCAACTGCTACAGCATGAATCTCAATAGTCATGGGCTTCTCTAGCCACTCCTTGATAAATCTCAGCTCAGCTTCATAGACGTTCAACACGACATCTTTCTCTTCTCCTTCCATGTTGTTGCTTTCCAAGTGGGCTCTTCTCCTTCCATGTTGCTACCGCCTCAGTTGATCTGTTATCTATTATTGTGCTCCCATGGTATAGTGGTTGAGTAGATAGAACATTGTGTATTGTCGTGTAATGGTCGAGCAACCTAGGGTTATCCCCACTCTAATACCATGTTGAGAAATGGTATATCGGACAATAAGTGGACAGATATAAAGTGATACGGGTGGTTTCCTAAAAGGCTATGATGTGCTATTGAAATTAATTTCCAACAGTTTGAACATAGCGTTATCGTATGTACATGGTTAAACGGTTGCATGGTCTGAGGATTTTGGTCCCTCTTTTGATCGATATCAAAAGATGAAGCCCACGCGGATGTCCAAAGGCATGTTGACAAACACTCATTTTCTAGGTGATAACCAAATTTTGTATATCATGACTCACTTTAGATCTTATAGTATAGTGTTAAGTCGTTTGTGTTTTGATGACAATTTTTAAAATAATTATTCTAAATTATTAAAAAAATAAAAAAAATTTGATGTTTACTTACAAAATAAAAAAGTAAAACCAAATTTAATTAAAAATTTAAATTTTTCTAAATATATAATAAGTTCTTAAAGTAAAAAAACAATTACATCTTAAAAAAAACTAAACTTTAAACTAATGTTTAATAAATTCTTTGTTGAAATTACATAATTTCAACAAATACAAAATATATTTGAATACTTTAAATGAATACGTTTCCGTAATAAAAATACTATTTAAATAATAAAATATTGTAATTTTAGAAAAGATTTCATCCCAAAATTTCAGCAAAAATAACTAAAAAAACATGTAACTACCCCTTTCTATTTTGGTATAATTAAGTAACATGAAAAGCTCTAATGAAAACACAGTACCCTCCCATTATCACTTGCCATAAAATAAATAACATAGCGATTTGCATAAATAATAATGAAAAACACAACTATAAACTTATAATTGCCGAGCACATACACATGTCAAAATATTTTTGGTTGCCCACCAAAGGTCCAAAATAATTATTGTTCTTCACTCATAAGATATAAAGGGTCATCCATAGTGATCATATGTCAATATGTTTGGTAAAATCAAGATATAAAGGTGATATCTAGGTCATCTAATCATATGTCAATATGATTGGTGTTGCCGCCTTTCACACACCTGGGTCACGTGGCAGAAATCTTCAAGCCACTCGGTGTGTCCTTGGGGGCAAGTCTCGAGTCAAGGCTGTCACCTTGTTCTTGACTCCTCCGTTTAGGCTCAACTCCTAACGAAGCCAAGGGAGGTAGACCCTATTATGTTACTAAGGACAATTTACTTAGTAAGGTGATGTTAAACTGAATGAGTTACTTAGGAGTTCGAGATTTAACTATGGACAATCAAAGATGGCAAGATATAAAAAATGAACACACGAAAGCACAATGCTGAGACACAATATATATATAAAGCAAGAAAATAACCAGTGCCTTAGAATGGAGTCAGAAAATAAGATCAATGTGCTTGCATATGCTTGGAGTGAATGTTTTGCGATTGCCTCTTGGTACGTTTTAAGTTAAATTTGAAGTGTGGGTTGTTTTAAAATTAGGCGAAGGGGGGGACTCCAGATATACCCGAGAGTACTTGGAGTATGTCTAAAACTAAACCTTCACGGCTACCCGCAAGGAATATGTGGGCTGAAATGGAGTCTCTCGGGCTATTGTTCATAACGCACCCATTACGGTGTGACAGAGATCGGCGCCCCGAGGTCACTTTTCAGAAGTTCTCGCTTCCTTTGGGTATTTTGCCACCGTGATGGTTTGATCTAGGTGTTGGATTTTCACCTATTGGTTTGTTAATTTGGGAGAGTGAGTCCTAATTATACTAGTCACTCAAGTGCTTTTGATATAGCTTGACTGATCGGACGAACCGCAGCCAAGTGTAGAGCATACACACCGGAGTCTTGTCAATTTTAATAAATTTTCAATGGGTGTTCTTGTTTAAAAGAAAACCCTCCAGGAACCTCTTTCAATCCAAGTGGATCTCAATCGGAGAATCAAGGAGGGGTTAATTTTATAGTAGCTTAAAAACAAATGATAGGAAAAATCAAATAGATACACAATTCTAGTTTCCTAATTAGTCCTACCACGAATCACTTTCCCCTTTCGGGTCAATCGGGAAGTCGTGGGGTAAGTATTACGATTACTTTGAAATATAAAATATGGAAAATGAAATTTATAATGAAATAAAGTATACTACCCTGCATATTAGATCAATACTAGTTTGAAAAGAAATGAGCAAAAAGCAACAAAAATGACACCGATGCAAATCCCCCCAGGGGGGATGGGGAATGGGCTCGAAAGCGCCTATTCAAAAAATATTTTTATTAACAATGGTTACAATATCAGAGAACTGATATAATTCCTCTTGATCCTTATATGGAATGAAATCAAGAGCTTACAAAGTGTGAAAAGTAAAGGTTTTAGTCACACGGGAGACCCTTGGGGGGATTTGAACGCTCCTGAGGCCACCTCCGAACAGCAACTTTCTTTATTTTCTGTCAAACCTACTAAAAACTAGCAAGCATATCAGACTGAAATATGCCAAAAAGCACTATGAAAGTACCTTTGGGTCAACTCACTTTTAACCAAAAAGGTAAGCTGAAAACTAGTTAAAAAGGGAAAACAGGAACCAAGGAAGGCAGGCTTTCCTCGGGATCTTGGCTTGCCTTTTGGGTAGCCAATAAGATGTGCACTTTTACTGCAGAATATGAAATTTTAACGTACAGCAAACAGAAATCAAATGCATCCAAGCTACAAATTTTCTTTAAAAATTACATGCAAAAAAGGACGATTTCCCTTGAAGCTAGATCTAGAAAGCTTATGAAAGTTGTTAAGAGCAGGATCTAGAATATGAGCTTCGAGAGGATAGATCTATGTTGAAATTACTTTTAAGATGATAGATATAAACAAAATCAAAGATTATGAAAAAGTAACCGGGTGAAGAGTTGATCTTGAGGGAGGAAGAGGAGGAGAGAAATGCTGGTTTCCTTGAAGATCCATAGTGGAGCTTTCAGGTGGAATGTCGAGGGACTATTTCCTTTGGAAGGTTTTGGAGAGAGTGAAGAAACAAACTACATCAGCATCCTCTCCAATGTAGGAACCTGTAGCTCAGCTGAAATCAAGAAACTTGCCAAAAAACTTGTGAGATCCGATTAGTACATACACATAGATTCAAAATAACATGCATATAAGCTTATAGGACATGTTGAATCTAGATCTCTAAACATGCATCAAAGGAAAGAGATGGCCAATAAACTTATTGAAAAGCACCTTTCCTACCAAGATTATAATAAGCTTATTATCAATCTTAAAAATGGATCTACAAGCAATTAGCAAATCGTGAACACAGATACAGGTTACCTCAGTAAAACAATGGCAATCATCGTCCACACATACAATGGCACAACACTGTCTTGACTCCAAAGCTTCTCTTTATTTCAAATGAACAATACAATAGTACAATAGCAGCAGCACCTCAATCCCAGTTCTAATTGGCTTGGAAGAGGGAGTTGTGCTTGGATATATACAAAAACCAGGAGATCCAGCCCAGGGGGGGCGCAAATCCCAAAGAGATAGACCAAATATGCTGATGAAGAGTCCATCAATGCCTGATCTGTGTCTAACTGAGCCAGATCTGAGTCTCACTGAGTACAATTGTCAATCGGAGAGCTGATCTGACTGACACCTCAACCTGTTGACTGAAGCATCCACCAAAACTCATCCAGATGAGCCAAAACGTGTTGAGGAGAGAGGGAGGGAGAAATTACCCATAAAGGATGCTGAAGATCAACTCTGGATTTGATTTGATCACCTCCTTCAGTTAAGGATTTGTCAGATCCAGTCAATCTGCTTCAGATCTTACTGATTTCAATCAAATCGGCTGAGAATCCACTGATCTATGATTTTGGATTTGCTCCATTATTCATCAATTTATTAATTAAAATAATTAATAATTGATTTTTGTGGCTTTCTGACCTGAGTGATGGAAAATCACTCAAAACTAGGAAATAATGGGTCCATGGGTTTACATGGTGCTCTTAGCTTGAAAATGAGCACCTACATGACTGAAACTAATTATTTGGCCCACTTTTATTACAAAATCAATTTTTCCAATTAAACTATTTAAAAATAGCCTAAGATTTGGAAAAATTAAATTTTAATAAAAAACACTGAAAAAAAATAAAAAATTGAAAAATTGAAAAAACCTAGGGTGACTTAGACATGTTCATATGACTCGACCATGATGTATAGCATGTTTATACATTGACACATAGACTCTAATAACCTCAATAGGCCTAAATACCAAGCCGACCACCCCAACTTTGGAGGTATGGAGTGAAAAACTCAGAAATTATGAGTCGTTTATTCAACAACCAATAATAACCAAGGGAAAAAACACCTTGGGTTGATCGGATTGACAAATAAAGTCTAAGAGACCGAGTCTTTTACAGACACTATCATGCTAGAACATTTATTACAATTCCCCCATGGGGTATGAACATGTGATATAGTACAACAAAGCTTCCCAGAAGCAAGACTGAAGGTTCTCTGAAGTTCGAACAAGTTATCCTTGTCCAGTTCACCAGGCTCACTTGATAAAAAAACACTAAGTACAACTTAGGTGGTAACATTCTGGTTCCAACTGCGGGACGTGTGCTCGATCTGGTCATAGGGCAAGGAGAGGATACAAGAACACCAGAATCTCTGGTTTATACACCCTGTAAAAACATATCAACTTGACAAGAAAACCTTAGTAGAACAAGCTTTACATAAAAAACCAAATGAACTATTAAGCTGATTTATTTAAACAAAATAAATGTAACTAACTAATGAAAACAAAAATGTTTGATTATAGCTAAGTACAAAACAAAAAATGCGGAAATTAAATGATCCTTTTCAAGGAGCTTATTTTCCTACTCTAAGCATGATATAAAAAGGGTTAAGTGTAATCAGAAATCCAATATAACCACCTAAGAATTTTATTAACATAAGAAAAAATTTCCTTGTCTTTGGTTACCAGCCAAAGTACGGATACTTTATTCAGAAAATGCAAACCTGCGTGATGATCCGAAAGGGGCAAGATGGATGGGAAATCATAGGCATGAATAATGTCGTCAAACTTCCTCCCAAACTGATAAGTGCTTGCACAGGCTGCTTCTATCCATGATTGGACAAGGTTGATGTACAAATCAGAATGATGAGGTAGATTGACTACACCATCATACTGATCATCAAGGCTTACCGGATGATAATTCACTGTATAAGCCCCAAGCGGCTCCAAGTCATGAGGAAACTCTATATGTGAAGATGATAGTTGAGACTGATATTCTAATAACTGCATCACATCTGTCTTTTCACAACACTGCTTCTCCATGTCTTCATTATTGATACCTTTGTGTTGCTCTGCATGATATGACTCTGAATGATCATATAAGAGTTTTGAATGCTGCTTTTCCATACTAGGATTTTCCAAGGTCTCCATATCCATGCTTCCCTCTATGGAAGTATAGTAGATTAGACTTCCACAAATTTCTAAATAGACACTCCCCTTGCTAGATATAGCATAGATAGGATTCTTAATAAGATATCCACAAAAATCCCAATAGTCATCACCATCATCTATGTTAGATGTGATGGATTCCCCATTGTTGATATCAGGTTTCGATATCGAGTTCTCTTTGTCTTCATTACTGATACTGATATATGGCTCAGACTGATCATGTGGATAAAATGCATGCTCCTTTTTCATATCAAAGTTTCCCAAGGCCACATGGTCCATGCTCTCTCCTTTAGATATGCCATAGACAGAAAAATCAACAAAACCATCAAAAAAATTTGGTTCATTATTTTCCTCTTTATTCATGTCACAGACTGGATTTTCCATGAATTTCCAGGACTCCTCATCAACATCTTTGTCGGGGATAAGGGAGTCTTCGTCACTTGTATCATGCTCCAAGCTATACTTGTCCTCATTTTCATACTCATCTTCTTCAGAGAAAAGGCCACAAGGTAGTAAACCTTCCAGATTGTCATCATTATATGGAGAACACATAGGAGTCCCATCATGTATATTACAGTTTTCATCATAAGTTTCACTATAAGATTCTACAATGGTTTCATCCTCAGGCTTGTACTGTTTAGATGGTGACAAAGGGTAGGCCTGGCCTACCATGTATATATGATCAGGGTCGCTTGCATTTGTTTCCTGATTACTGACCTCGGGATGTCCATGTTCCATGACTTGATTTGCAACATAACAAGTGCTTTCTTAGTGGAATTGTTCACAAGGTCTACACCATGGAATTACTTCTTCTACCATGTTAGCTGAGTCTAACTGGTTTGGAATCCTAGGTTCTTGTTGAGGAAACTTATTTTGATACATCTAATTCTACTTAGGCTGAAAGTTCCTAGGTCCATTATTTCTTTCCATTGTGCATAAGATTCAATTGTGCAGACTGATCTGCCATAAGTTGGTTTTGACTAGTAACCAAGTCTTTTATCATGTCTGTTACCTTTTCCATGGGATCTTTAGAGGCTCCCTTTTCTTCTGATTCAAAGGATTTTCCCTTTTCTTCGCTGTATGAAGTGTTTCCCCTAGTGTAACATGGAATGTTGGATTTTCCTGAAGACTGCATATTCTTTTCTATTTTCTCGGCCAATTCCTGAGCAGTTTTTAGATCGACCGGCTCTGTCCCTTAACTGGTACCTCAAATCACCAGTGAAAGCTTCGATGTAAGATATGAGGATGGAGGCATCCCTTGGCCTGATTTCTCTAGGGAGGTCCGTAACCACACGCATGAACTTAGTATTAAATTCATCAATGGTTTCATTCTCTATCTTCTTTATGTTATGGAGGGCAACAAGCAGAGGTCTTGGTTCTTTCTTCTTCCCCCATTTCTTTTTAAAACCCTCTAGGAATTCACTAAGAGTTTTATATGAATCATCATCTAGGTTGAAGTACCATTCTTTAGCATCATCTTCCAAGGATAAAGCAAAGAGTGTCATTTTGACATCATCATGGTCATGGGCAGCATCATTGCAATAACTGACCAGGTGCTTTTCAAACTTTCGAAGGTGAGACTTGGCAGTGATGGCATTATTGCCCTGAAATATGGGGAGCTTCTTGATAGCATCTTTTGGAATGGCATGGGGAGCACCTGCTATCTAAGAAAAGCCAAGGGGTTTGAATAATTCCGTCATTTCTTGAGATTGGTGAACATGCCTCTCTACAAATATGTGATGGATATCTGAGAGGGATTGGTCTCCTAAATCTTCAAGGTTTCTACGAAAAGTATACCTATTCAATCTTTCCCTAATAAACCTTTCGGGATGAGGGAGAGGATTGAATAATTGTCGGCGGTTTCTTTGGGTAGAAATTCTTGAAGGAATGTTAGACAGCGGAGTCACCAGATGGATCGAGTTTTAATTTTTATGTTTTTTAAAGACTAGATCAATCAAAAGTTTTTATCTTTTTAGTTGTTTAGAAAAAAGTTAAGCTAAATCATTCTCGAGAATAAAAAGATTTATCCCCAGCAACGGCGCCAAAAGATGTTTCCGCCTTACACACACCTAGGTCACGTGGCAGAAATCTTCAAGGCACTCTGTGTGTCCTTGGGGGCAAGTCTCGAGTCAAGGCTGTCACCTTGTTCTTGACTCCTCCGTTTAGGCTCAACTCCTAACGAAGCCAAGGGGGGTAGACCCTATTATATTACTAAGGACGATTTACTTAGTAAGGTGATGTTAAACTAAATGAGCTACTTAGGATTTTGATATTTAACTATGGACAATCAAAGATGGCAAGATACAAAAAATGAACACACAAAAGCACAATGCTGAGACACAATATATATATATAAAGCAAGAAAATAACCAGTGCCTTAGAATGGGGTCAGAAAATAAGATCAATGTGCTTACATGTGCTTGGAGTGAATGTTTTGCGATTGCCTCTTGGTACGTTTTATGTTAAATTTGAAGTGTGGGTTGTTTTAAAATTAGGCGAAGGGGGGGACTCCAGATATACCCGAGAGTACTTGGAGTGTGTCCAAAACTAAACCTTCACGGCTACCCGCAAGGAATATGTGGGCTGAAATGGAGTCTCTAGGGCTATTGTTCATAACGCACCCGTTATGGTGTGATAGAGATCGACGCCCCGAGGTCACTTTTTAGAAGTTCCCGCTTTCTTTAGGTATTTTGCCACTGTGATGGTTTGATCTAGGTGTTGGATTTTCACCTGTTGGTTTGTTAATTTGGGAGAGTGAGTCCTAATTATACTAGTCACTTAAGTGCTTTTGATACAGCTTGACTGATCAGACGAACCGCAGCCAAGTGTAGAGCATACACACCGGAGTCTTGTCAATTTTAATAAATTTTCAATGGGTGTTCTTGTTTAAAAGAAAACCCTCCAGGAACCTCTTTCGATCCAAGTGGATCTCAATCGCGGAATCAAGGAGGGGTTAATTTTATAGTAGCTAAAAAACAAATGATAGGAAAAATCAAACAGATACACAATTCTAGTTTCCTAATTAGTCCTACCACGAATCTCTTTCCCCTTTCGGGTCAATCGGGAAGTCGTGGGGTAAGTATTACGATTACTTTGAAATATAAAATATGGAAAATGAAATTTATAATGAAATAAAGTATACTACCCTACAGATTAGATCAATACTAGTTTGAAAAGAAATGAACAAAAAGCAACAAAAAGGACACTGACGCAAATCCCCCCAGGGGGGATGGGGAATGGGCTCGAAAGCGCCTATTCAAAAAATATTTTTATTAACAGCGGTTACAATATCAGATAAATGATATAATTCCTCTTGATCCTTATATGGAATGAAATCAAGAGCTTACAAAGTGCGAAAATTAAAGGTTTTAGTCACACGGGAGACCCCTGGGGGGATTTGAACGCTCTTGAGGCCACCTCCGAACAACAGCTTCCTTTCTTTTCTGTCAAACTTGCTAAAAACTAGCAAGCATATCAGACTGAAATATGCCCAAAAGCACTCTGAAAGTACCTTTGGGTCAGCTCACTTTTAACCAATAAGGTAAGCTGAAAACTAGTTAAAAAGGAAAAACAGGAACCAAGGAAGGGAGACTTTCCTTGGGATCTTGGATTGCCTTTTGGGCAGCCAATAAGATGTGCACGTTTACTGCAGAATATGAAATTTTAATGTACAGCAAACAGAAATCAAATGCATGCAAGCTACAAATTTTCTTTAAAAATTACATGCAAAAAAAGACGATTTCCCTTGAAGCTAGATCTAGAAAGCTTATGAAACTTGTTAAGAGCAGGATCTAGACTATGAGCTTCGAGAGGATAGATCAATTTATTAATTAAAATAATCAATAATTGATTTTTGGGGCTTTCTGACGTGAGTGATGGAAAATCACTCAAAACTAGGAAATAATGGGTCCATGGGTTTACATGGTGCTCTTAGCTTGAAAATGAGCACCTACATGACTAAAACTGATTATTTGGCCCACTTTTATTACAAAATGAATTTTTCCAATTAAACTATTAAAAAATAGCCTAAGTTTTGGAAAAATTAAATTTTAATAAAAAACACTGAAAAAAATTAAAAATTTGAAAATTTGAAAAAACCTAGGGTGACGTAGACATGTTCATATGACTCAACCATGATGTCTAGCATGTTTATACATTGACACATAGACTCTAATAAACTCAATAGGCCTAAATGCCAAGCCGACCACCCCAACTTTGGAGGTATGGAGTGAAAAACTCAGAAATTATGAGTCGTTTATTGAACAACCAATAATAACCAAGGGAAAAAACACCCATCGGATTGACAAATAAAGTCTAAGAGACCAAGTCTTTTACAGACACTATCATGCTAGAACATTTATTACAATTCCCCCATGGGGTACGAACATGTGATATAGTACAACAAAGCTTCCCAGAAGCAAGACTAAAGGTTCTCTGAAGTTCGAACAAGTTATCCTTGTCGAGTTCACGTGGCTCACTTGATAAAAAAACACTAAGTACAACTTAGGTGGTAACAATTCGTAAAATCAAGATATAAAGGTGATATCTAGGTCATTCATAGCGATAATATGTAAATATGATTGGTAAATATATTCTTATTTTGATTATAATTAGTAGTTTTTACTGTATCGGTGTTTATTTAAAAGATAAAAATGAATAAAATAATTATAGATTTATTAGCACAAGCACAAGTAAAGTGGCGTGTGAATACCTATAGACACAACCAACTACTTAGTTTTGTGAAGATAGCTAGCTATTAAACAAAGGATAAAATATATATTCACTATTCATACATTGTTAGAGTTAATATAACCACAAAACAAATACTATTTAATAAACAAAAACAAATTGTTACCACTTTCTTTAACCACCCTTTAAATGAAGCTTATTTAAATCATAATCAAGATGCATTTAAGCATAACAATATACGATAACTATGAAAAGAACACATACTGTATAATTGTTCTACTTGGTTAATCTTATTAATGTGCTCTAACAAGTTCAAAATATGAGGGTTAATCTTATTAATCTGCTCAAACAAATCCAAAATATGAGATAATATCTAAATACCTATGAACATAATTAAGATTTATTATTAATCTTTAGCTATTTATTTAAAAATTAAAATCATTGCATATTTATTAAAAATTAAAATAATGATAAATTTTTTAGTATATATCACGTATAAAGAAAATTTCAAACTTCAATCCAAATTTTACACAGAATAAAATTGAATCATAGTGATACATGTCCATATCCATATCCGTAAATCTATTTTGAAAGTTTGTATCTGAACACAGTTTAGAGAAATTGGCTATGCCGATCAGAGAATGCCTGATACCCAAAAACACAAGTTTGCAGGTCGGACAGTGGAGACTCGCTTGGCCAAAGATCCACTATTGACATGGTCTACTCACTCGAATACGCGTACGCCCAGTAAGCCTACCCGCTATTGTGGACTGTAGAAGCTGCAAGGCTACCTGGATGTGCAGGTAGGTTTAATGGTTTCTGTAGCTGGTGTCCACTCCACAACACGTTATGCTTGTCGGGCGTACTTGTTTGCATGTGTGGCATTCATTGGTGAATGGTGACATCGCATTTTAGCTTATCGCTCTTGTTACGTCCACATTCTTGAGACGTGGACTGTGGCATATACTAATATAGGTGATATATGAGGCCAATAATGTAACTCAAAAATGCCTGTTACCTTAAGTATGGCCAAATGAAGATGGCCCGGGCCCCGTATCATGGATGCATGGTGCTATCCTGCGCACACTCAAGTACATATCAACTTAACTACAGATGACGTTTTTGGGTCATACTCGTACGGCGTGTTAGATGCAGCTTCAGCCTGCACTTACTTTACTTTCACGTGCTCACACTGCAAGTGTTCAGGTATGCTCGTGTTGAGGGCACTGCAGTCTGCCATCAATTTAATGTGAGAATCTATAAATTTACTACTGCCAGTTCTTAGTACTTACATTCAGGCTTCAGCTCACCCTATTACTTACAAAATTGGTGTAAATTTACTCTTCTAAATTGAATTTGTCCCGGGGACGGGGACCCAGACGGATTAATATAAAAATATTCCAAAATTGTTTTTTTATGGAGAGAAATTTCAAAGGCATAGCCGGGAGGTTGAAGATCTCTAACTTAACCCAGAACCGTCAGAAAAATCCTAAATTGCAGAGTTTGGATTTTTTTGTTATGCTAAATTACAGTGAGAATGAAATTTCGAAAGACGTTTGAGATAATCCTTATCAAACGCCTTTGCGTAGGCTCTGAAAACTCGCACATTGTTTTTCGCCTTTTTAAACTTGAACTAGGTCCGCGCAACATTGTATATGTATTGCGTTATAAAATCTACGAACTTCGTTCAAGCTTATACCTCCTCCGTAACGTATTTCGGAAGACTTGTCGAGTTTTATTTACAATTACTGAGGAAAGTTATATTTTTACTTTATTTACAGTGTAAACATTAATACTTCGAGTCATCGCACAGAGTGGCCAGCTTAATATCTTGCAGCTTAATATGATTATATGGTAAGATTAACCTAAGTTAACTCCATTTCAAATTTTTTAAAGTTATGTAGTTATTAAAAGTAAAAGGTAAATAGATTTTTTTATAAATAACACATCAAAATTTGGATAAAGATGAAGATAGATCTATACTCATAGTAAAGTGAGAAGAATAACCAATGTAAAGCTCATTATTCAACCTACTTTACATTTCGTGCCGTTCGGATTGTTGGCATAGAACCTGTGTTGCATGCAGAAGACCAAAAAAAAATTCAAACGAAACAATTCTGGAAATCTGTCCAAGGAAACAGCCAACAATATAGAAGTTATAAAAGACCATGTTGCAATCGGTAATGGATATTGAGTTAGCTCGTAAATAACCGACCACTCGTTCACGGTTTTGAGGTTTGCACCAGTTGTTAAATGGAATACAGCGATGAGAAAACATCCTAACTTTTTTGTCCCATGGACGTCCATGTCAACCACAGTATTTTCATTGCTCTGTCTTCCAGTCATTCATTAGATTCTGATAAGACTTCACAAATCTAATCAGCGATTCTGAACATTTTACAATTATTGGATGGATTGGCCAAGAAGAAATTAGAAATTAGATGCCTATAGCCGAGGATGGAATTTGACGGGTAAATGCCCGTCATGGATCAATTTACCCAAAGATTTTGCGTATAAAGGATGGAATTTGACGGGTAAATGCCCGTCATGGGTCAATTTACCCGTCAAAATCTGGCTTAGAATATAAAAAATGTTTCAGATTTTGATTGTTATCGGCAATTTGGCAATTTTGACGGGTGTCGGCCATTTTATCTTAGATTTTGGACTTTGAACTTGGACTTGGACTTAATTGAAGGAATTTAACAAAATTAATTAAACTATAATAAATGTTTAATAGTAATTCATTTCATTGTCATTTTATATTGTTATGTTTAAATATCTTGATTGAGATTTAAATAAGTTTTAGTTAAAAGGTGGTTAATTAAACTAGTAACAATTTTTATGTTTATAGCCATTTAGATATATTATCTCAGATTTTGTAATTCTTGACCAAATTAACAAGATTAACCATTGTTTTTTATGTTTATTAAATAGTATTTGGTTTGTTGTTATATTAACTCTAACAAATATAAAATTATATATTTTAACTTTTGTTTAATAGTCATCTATCTTCACAAAACTAAGTGGTTGATTATATCTATAGACATTAACACATGAAGAGAAGGAGCCAACTTCTATATTTTGTGACAACTCATCCATTGCTTTATCCAAGAATCATGTGTTCAATTGCAAAAATAAACACATTGACACTCACTATCACTTCATATGCAAGCTTATAAATAATGGACACATCAACTTACAGTTTTGTGGATCTAAGGACCAGTTTAATGGATCTTGTGACATTAACAGATGGCTTTCATAAAACTAAGTAATTGATTATGTCTATAAACATTCATAGGCCACTTACTTGTAACTATGCTTTTAAAGTCTAATAAACACTTGGGACTGACTCAATAGATTATGCAGTATTTAATAAAAATAAAATTCCATTTTCCGTATTCATTTACACTGTATAAACGAAACGAGCTGTTCAAATGTTGAAGTTTCATCTTGTGACTTATACTTAGCTGTTAATTTCTCTTTGTTTTAAAATATCAACGCTGCTCATTTAACCGACTACATTATTTGTACCCGTTACTGGACAACTTACCCCAATTAACACATTATACATCTTTTATATATTCGAAATGTTACTCTTATATAGACCATCTCGATCGATGTCAGAACCCAACTTGCTTGTCTTCAACAAAGTCTGAAGGACCAACATGTACTCGTTCTCAGAATCCAACTTGGTAGTCCTTTGTTAAATCAACATACTTCAAAAACCAAGTTTACGCAGAGTAAAATATTAAACTTTTCCAATAGGAACATGCGGAATTCTTACTGTTTTGACTTTGTCTCCATTGGGATGTTGAGCTTGATGGAACAAAAGTGCTTTTAGGGTTTTGAGTCCCTGAAATAGGGTGCTGAGCTTGATGAAAGAATAGTGCCTTCAAACCTTATCAGGATTATCAGCCCATCATAAACAAACAAATATTCGGGCTTTCAAAATGTTTCAAATATTCAGATAACGATCATAACTTTTAACGAAGGAGAATTTGATAAGAATCAAGACGACACTGTATTTTCATATTTTAATATGATTAACTAAGAGTACGCATTAATTTGGCATTACATGCTAACATATTTAGTACATTTGTTTGTACTTATATCTAGCACGTAATGAAACATGGCGCATTTAGAGATTCGGCTATACATATAAAAGACGAATCAGACAAACCTACAACATTGCACTAAACTAGTGTATACATCAAAATGGGTAATAACTTCAACAATCCATTGAAAAGGCACTTCCATCGGTCCTGAGATGCCCCTCCAGGAAAAAAGCAGAGTTGTGCGGATTAGGACTATCCATAACCACGAATTGCATTTCTTCAGATGGCTTCCAATGGCGCTTGCGTTGATTTATAAACCAGTTATTTATTTGCTTCTGATCCAGTCCGGTAGACTCCGCCAATGCTATCTTCTGACTTTCCTGCATAGGAAACAGCTTATCTCTGTGAAACCGAAAAAACACATAGCACACATTAAAGAATACAGATTATAAATAAATCATACCGAAGGATATGGCCACTTATAGTTTCTGTTCCACCAATCAAGCAACTTTTGCCTTGCTTCCTTGGGGAGTTTGCCTTTCTTTTTCTTCTTAAGAAATTCTTGCTTCAGACTGCTTAAGTACCCACTATACTTGCGCAAGAGTTGATCTTTTAAATCGCGGTCTTCTGCATGGGGATCTACCTCGTGAAACTCCACTTCACCTCCACTACCGTCTTCCTCTTCTGATGATACTGCTCCATCGCCTCTTTCGTCACCTTGATCTGTACCGTTTTTTTGTTTGTTTGTTAGGGCAATAAAGCATGGTTTAGGAGATGATTGACCAAAAACATAACAACGAACAAAGGCATTGAAACCTAATCCCATTGTGGAAAAGTTACTATTTGTAAGGTATGTAATTCTCAAATGATGCCACAACTTTCTTCAATCTACCAGACATGACAAGTTGACAAATCCATGGCATACATTAAGCACCATAAAAAATAATATTTCCTTGGCACTAATTACTTAGATAAATGGAGATATAATCTACAGAAAGAATTAATCCGTGCCCTTAACAACAGAACAGTTTGCTACTTTTCACCCTTTCTTGGGTCTTTGACACAACTTAGTTACACAAAGGAATTGGCCTGCCCTTAACAACAGAACAGGTCGCTACTTTTCACAGTTTTGTAGGTTTTTGACACAATTTAGTTTTTTTAAGTCTTTGAGCTTGGATAGACTAAAATTAGGACATAAGACCAAAATTGAGACATAATTTAAGGTGTGATAAACCAAAATTGAGACATAATTGAGCTCAAAAGTCAATGGGCACCTTCTTTTTTCCAATTTTTTATTAACTAAATATTTATTAAAATAGCAAATTCATATAAATTCATTTTTTCAACTCCGGCTTGCATACTGTGAACTCTTGGAGTTCGCAGGGCTCCAAGTGCCCCTAGTACAGCCTTGCCTTATTCCTCGTGGGCATCACGCTTTCGGACCAGCAAGCTACGCAAACCAGTCTTCTCATACATAAATTACTTTGAAAAATATACTTGACAGGAAGATTGCTAGTCTCGTCCTCACAGCCAAAAAAAAATGCCATCTCGCAATGGTCAGGCATTTTTCTTTGAGAACGATCTGTGATGATCAAACATAAAAATGCATTGATGACATACATTATGTTCATCTATCCATCGGACCTGTAGCGCATAGAAACCAAGGAGGTTTCTCTACTATCAATCCATCAAAAATATGTCATCTTATCACTAATAACTTTCCGAGTTGTTGCTGTGCTAAACACCTTAATACTCCATGGCTTTTTCTACAAGCGGTGAAAAAGTTGTCACTAATAACTTTCCGAGTTGTTGCTGTGCTAAACGCCTTAATACTCCATGGCTTTTTCTACAAGCGGTGAAAAAGTTAGATAGGAAGCAGGGAAGCCTCCTCTTCAGAGTGATTATTAATCTTTCCTCCTTCCCCTGCAATCTAAATACCTCTAATCTAACTCTGGATTCTAAATGTTTCAAAAAGGTAATCCAAAGCATTGGCAGCAAGTACATAAAGATATGGAGCTGCAGACACAAAATGTCGATGCATCAGAAGAAAGCATTAACCCATCTACATCGATGGATGATCACATGTAAACCAAAAAAAGCAAATATAGAAATGCAAGACCTATATACCCAATGTAACACTCCACGCTGTCAAAAATGTCTCTGATTGAGTGCCACCATTCCCTGGCTCCTGGGATTAACTTTATCCCGCCTTTGATTTTACAATTTTCCCATTTTCCTTGTCACCATGGATATCATATCCTTGTAAACCACCTTCAACGTTTTCTTAAAAAATTGATTATAATAGGATTTTGCAGGTTGTGCATATTTTATTATATGTTTTGTTTTGGCTCTTTATTTTTCCAATTTGCATACCTATACAAATTGTTAGGCATGCTACGAACCTATCTTTACAAGAATATGAAGGCTATGCATATTTATTATATTTCGTGGTACATTTAGAGAGATTTTTTTTCGTTATTACAAGGTACGTGTACGTGCTAAGCAATGCCATTGGCCGTTAGGCAAATTTGTGATCACCCTAAGGGTCAAATGGGATGAGTTTTCTTGATATCAATATGCCATGAGATGAACCTGATTGTGTTCATATTCACATCTAGTCAACGTTCCTTATATCATTAGGACTTTTCCTTACCATTGATAGCATTAAAAATATGGGAGGGTTGGAAGATAGTTTTATAGTTTTAGACCAGCGATAGAATGAATAGAGAAGAAGGACATGATGCATTTCACTCGATTGTTTTCCCAAGATGTTTTGGAAAATAAGGGATTTTAAGATGGGAAATTGAGTGGCGGGATTCTAAAGTTTGGAAAAGTTGGTAGTATGTGTGGAGGAAATCTGGTTTCTTGTGTTTTAATTAGTTTGTAATTTAATACCTTTAGAGCTAATAGCACAAAATAATATTTACATCTTTAACTTGTAAACTTTAAGCTTCATTTAGAAAGAATGGATATAATAGGACTCTTTGGGTTTTGTTCAATGTATGCACCCATATAGGCTATTCTTGAACTCATCTTTGGGATTGGATGTCTTCTTCTCTTCTAGATGTAGAATGGATAATAGGTGGTGACTTTAACATGGTGGAGTGGATTGGTGATCGAGGTGGTGGCTCAGGTTCTAGTGTGTGGTGTAGAGAAACACACGCATAGTCAAGGTGCAAGGCTACCCTTCAACTCTTTGATCCTAATTGGGGAAAGAAAGGGCTGGATTATGGAGGTTGGTTCACTTATCCAATTTTCATCTAAGGAAGGGAGAGGGTGCATACACGGCTAGATAAGTTCTATGGACCTCAAAATGATATTTCCTTTTCTCGAAGGCTTTGATTAATTGATGTTGATGTGTTGATGGATGAAATTGGTGTAGATCATTTACCTATTCAAACATCCATTTTGTTGGGTGATGTAATTCCCTCAAAGCCTTATTCTAATTTGTATAAGTTAAATGTTTCTCATTTGGATTCCGTTGATCTCCATGCTCTCGTCCATCATGTTTGGAACCTAGTTCCCTGTCCCGTTGATGACAAGGGTTGGATGTTATGGTGGGAGGGAGTCATTCAAAGAACTGTCAAGCGTAGATGAGATCTTCAAGAGGCTAGGAGGAGGTTGGAAGAGGTACATATTCTCCTTCAGGATGGCCTTCATAACTCTATCCTTCAAAATGATGTAGCATATTTGGAGTTTGTGGTATGTAGGGAGGAGTATACTGCAAGAGGTACCAAATTTTGTGCCAACTTATAGTGGATTAAGGAAGGAGATGAGGGATCAAAGTTAATTTTTATTTTCTAAAGAAGAAAGTGATTTCTTATATCGTATTGGGCCTTCACAGAGAGCATGGTTCACTTGAATAAGATCCCTCTAAAGATCATAGGTATATTTAGTGACCGCTTTCAAAATATTTTGTCTCTTTACCCACTAACAGAGGATGTGGTTGTAGCTAGGAATGATTGTTATAGGGTAGTTCCACACAAGGTCTCTACTGTTGACCAGGATAGGTTGGATAGGGACCTCACAAAGGATGAATTGTTTGCAGCCCTTAGCTCTATGCAGAATGGTAAATCTCCATGTACTGATGGACTACCTTGTGGGTTCTACAAGGCAATGTGGAATACTGTCGAAGATGACTTTAGTGACATGTTTGCAGAAGCATTTGCTATAGGATGTCTAATAGAGTCTATTAATGAAGGGTTGATCAAGCTCATTCCAAAAAATTCTTCTATGGAGACCATTGGGGGATGAAGCCTTATAACACTATTAAGAGTTTATTACAAAATCATGGCTAAGGCATTGGCACTACGAGTGAGAGAAGTTGCCAAGAAAATTGTGCGAAAGGAACAAACAAGTTTTGTTCAACGGAAGTTTATTCTGGACATAGTGATTTCAACTTGGGAGGCCATGGAGTGGTCTAGGGAATATGGGCAGCGAGCTCTCTTTCTAAACATTGATTTTGATAAATCCTATGACATAATTGATTGGTCCTTCATTACAAATATGTTGTCATGTTTGGGATTTGATTCAAACTTTGTGAATATGGTCAACACCCTATTTTCTTGTGCCTCAGTTTTAGTTACAGCAAATTATGTGCTTTCTCCACGTATTATTTTACATCAATCAATTAGACAAGGATGTTCCCTTGCACCTATATGTTTTAACTGATGATTCTCTTGGTTATTTGTTGGATGCTACTCATGTACATGGAAAGATTTAGGGAATTTCACTTCCTGATGGTTCTAAGATGGTTAATAATCACTTTGTAGATGATTCTTTGCTTTTTATTCATGTTGACCACAGGTCAGTCCCTGACGCCACGAGTTGCTTATTTATTTTCTTCAAGGCATATGGGGCTAAGATCAGTGTTCATGAGAATGATTATTGGTTGATTGGTATTGTTGAGCTTCCTAATTGGATCCCTCCTACTTGAACATTCATTAATCCAAGTGGTAATAATAAGATATCTTGGAATTCCCTTTGCTGTGGGGTTTCCTCCAACAGCTATGTGGAATTGGTGTTTGGAGTGTTTTCAACTTAAACTTTTCTTTTAGCAGAACAAAGACCTTCTATTTGCTGCAAAACTGGTTATTGTAAGTAGGACTCTCCCGACCTTACAGATTTATTATGATTCTTGTCGACGTCTGTTGGAGGAGCTAGTCGGTGAACCGACTAGACTAGTTAACCGACTAATCAGAGATTAGGTCGGCCTCCAAAGGTTGTGTCGGTTGACCAAATTGACAAGTAGTTATTCATAACTATTTTGTAGATTATATATAATAGGATGTTGAGCCAGATAAGAAGTTGGTTCAGTTCTGTGTATGTATGGACCCTGAGGGGATTAACTAATATAAGCTGTTATTCTATCACCTATTCTTGCCTCTTGTATCTGTATGAATATATGTCTCTATATGTGTATTATTGGTAACCTTATGTGATCTGTGTGATTACAACAGCATCCGAGTAGTGCTCAATTTCATACATTGGAACAACTCTTGTGTTCATATTTGTGGTCCAAGTATGGTGGGGCTAGGGGCCTCCCTATGCTACCCTAGGATATTTACATTATTTCCAAGGATGAAGGAGTCCTAGGTTTGATTGATATTTCCACCCATGGAAATATTCTAGCTGCAAAATGGGTGATTCAATGTCTAGAAGGAAGCTCTCCTTGGAAAGTATTATAGAGACATCGACTTCTCACAACAAAACACATTGATAGGGTCAAGGTATCATTTTGATTATGTGATATAATCTTATCCCCTCATAACTTCTGGGTCTCAGGTTCTTTGTCATCAAAAGTATTTGGTTAGCATGGAGGAAGGTGGTTGGCCTCATGAGGTGGCAGATATCACGTAGTAGAGCAGGATGGGATTTGGAAACAAGACCAATATGGAGTTGGAAGGTGCAAGGCACATGTATTTCAAACATATTTTAGTTTAAAGGACGATGACTAAGTAAGAAAATGATTTTTTATTAGAGGGATTTGCAAAATACTAGGACCCGAACCTAGAAGGACAGGCGATCCATTACTCGTGAGTTTTCCTTATCCTCTATGGATATACATGTTAGTATGAATATTATCATCCTCAATCCATGAGGACCTGTTTAAAATGCGTATAGATATTCCTAGCACTTTTTTGTGTGATTGGGAATGGATTTTTGGGGTCCCCTTGTTTCAGTATGATTCTCAGAGGTTGTACCTTCTTCTTCATAAATGGCATGAGCTTAGCATTGTTCTTAAATCACGGTGGGTGTCTAATGATGCAGAGAGAAGGTGGATCAATAGATTGGATAATGTGTGGTTAATTCAGGTGAGCTACTGTAAGCTTCGGGTGTTTGCATGGCTAGTGATTTACCAAGGCCTTCCTAAGTCCAAGGCACGACCTAAAAAAAGTGGTCTCTCAGATGGAATTTTCCCTTCCTTCTCATGTTGGAAACAATCAAGCATATCTTCTCGGGATGCTTTTTTGCTAGGTATTGTTGGGATTTTGTTCAGTCTGAGCATGCAACCCTTTTGCAAAGGAGGTTACATTGGAGATCATTTCTACTCGAAGATGTTGGAGCTTTAGTACAATCTTCAATTTGTGGTGTTTGGAACTTCCTAAGGGTTTCAAAATTGTTTGTTCTTTGGAAACTTTAGTGCAAATATGTTTTCGAAAATGATATTATTTCTTTGGATGCATTTTGTTAGCTACATAAAGATGAGGTGTGAATGCAGTTGTTAGCCAAATATTTTTTGTTAGTCAAAAGAGGCTAAGGAACTGGAGCCACAAAAGAGGCTAAGGAACTGGAGCTACATGTGTATTGTGATTTTATTGTTGTTTAGCCTCTCTAAGAAAGAGGATGTAAATATTTCTATATTTTTTTTGTTTCTTTGGGAATGAGGATGTGGTTTCCTCTGTGCATACCTCCTATTGTATTCTATTTTCTCCTCTTGTAATTTCCAAGGAGAAAATATTAAATGTAAATATAAGAAGTAACTTTCAATTTAAAAAAGAAAAGAATGGATATAAAAATATAACAAACCTATTTGGATTTACAAGTCTCATAATCATTTATATCAATACCTTAGCACCTCTTTCATTTCAATAAATATCAAACTAGCAAAAAAACTATCATATTCAAATGATAAATGAGTTAGTCAATACAAACTACTATGATATTTCACATTATAATTCAATGTGAAATTTTTTCCCATTATGGCTTTTTAGGGGAATTGCCCATTAAGGAGAGAGTATGTACATATTCTGACCAACCCAAGGTTAGTTGTCACCTTATTTGAAATTGTGAAGTTGGACATCATTGTTAGAAGGTTGTTTGGAAAACTTGGTGGTGTATCTTCCTAAGAAATTCATTGAAAAGGTATCCTTATAAGCACTTTCTAAAGTCCCTTCTTCAAAGGATTCTTGAGATTGTACTAAATTTGTTTTCTATGTTTCATGGAAGTGCCAAGATTGGGTTATTTTCAATGTTGATTTTCTTGTTGTTGCTTCCAAAGAGAGGATGATGTATGAGTTGAAGTTGCAAATCAAAGCTTTGGTGTTCCATTAAAGCATTTGAAAGTTTTTTATCATCTTTGAAATGATGATGATTGTTATCATTCACATAGGCCAATTTTTGTATATCTTACTATTAAAACAAATGACAAAGATATAATTGGTTTACTTCAACATTTTGTATCTACGATTAATCGGAGAAATTGGAGAGAAGCTTTCTTAAATCTCCATAGTTTTGGTGGGTTGATAAACTATGAAGATCTTCGGTGTTACAAATATTTTGAACTTGAAATCTAACGTGGGTATACACATGACATTGTAAGAGAGAGTGTTTTTAATCCAACAACTTCTTAGTATCACAAAGATTGGCAAATTCTTTCATCCCACTAAATTTTATGATTTATACAACCCCTATTTGAGTACGGAACTTGATATTCTTAGTTAAATTGGCTATAACAAAAAGATCATTTTGATTTACTAGATTTCTTTCATCCTCTATTGTGTTATTGCACCATAATTCCTCCTTAATTTTTAATCATATTAATATTATGTAAAGTGGCCTCTCCTTGGATTATCATACTCATATATGATATAATAATTATAATGAAGATTAAAATCATATAAAATATAAGTATAAAATTTTACACTTAAAGGTTCAAAGTTAAATAAAAATATTGTTTTGTTTATAGATTATTTCAAAAAAAGACTCCTTGAAAATTTCAATTACTTATTCATTGTACTAAGAGTAACTAGCTGCATCTAGAGCCCAATGTGATGGAGATGTGGTCACATTGATTACTTATCTTATGTAATACTTATAAAAAAAAAATAGTAATATTATATGTTAACCAAGTATAGATACAATTAGAAAGAAACATATATCTATGAAAGAGGAAATTTGATATACACACTTAACATAAAAACAACTATAGAAAGAGTTATAAAGATATACATCATAGTTACACATAAATATAAATATATAGATATGATATTTACTTATAAATACTGTCATAATGCATAAATATATTAACAATAAAAAAAATTGTACTTATACACATCCATGTGTATAAGTTGTTGTGAGTTCCAACATCTACCATTGGGTTTAAGATCAATTTATGTTGATTTTAATTTTTTCATGTAAAATTTAATATATTAGAATATCTTTATTTTTATTTTGTTGTCACATACCTCCCCCATACTAGGCTATAGATCCCTTGCAACAATAATCAAAATTATAATTTTACATATTCATATGGGTTTGTGTGTGTTGAGTTTTAGTGAATTACAACCAATCTAGATTCATTCTAAATAATTAAAAATTTTGCACCTTAAGAAATTTGATCCATCTTTATACTTACAAATCCATTATTGATGAGATGGATCTACTCAAATAATAAAATCGTCAAACCTATTTTAAAACATTTGAAATCCTTTTAACAATGTTATTTAACCTTTTATTCAGATATTGAGACTTCAAATTTACAACCCACAAGGCCTTTTCTCATACTAAATATTATTTACAATGACATTTTTAAAGTGTAATATCTAAAAAAAAATATCATTAAAGAAGTAGTCTAAAAATTTTATGAATTAGTTGGAAAGAGACATTTTTGTCATGAAAGTGGAAATACTTATTTTGGATTTTTGGAACTCCAAATATCAATACTTAACATTACAAAATTAGGTTGTCAAACATCTAAAATTGTAATTTGATAAAAGATCTTATAGTTGGATTATAATGATATAAGAATCATATATAAGATGTCAAGTGATACATCTCACATCCAAATGATTTACTAAAAAATGTGAATATATATATATATATATATAAATTTTGTTCATCTATATAAGATGTAAGTAATGAGGCTAAATATAGAGTGTCAATAGCGATACATATCCCAAACAAAATGTGTATGCATCCAATCTCTAAAGGGCCTCTAGAGCCTAAAACACGTAATGTTACAACAAATAACTATGTCTCATAAAAATCATGTCCTATATTTAGATCTTCATCATTTCTAGCACTATTGACCTGTGCCTCTGTATGGATCCTCCAAGGACATAGTCAACACCCTCCAATTTTGATGAATCTCCTTAATTTAATTTTGATGCAAATTATTAGGCACCAAATATGTAATTTTTTTTCATGTTAATTGCATGTAAGTAATGATGGTGAATGGAGAGTTCCAATAGTGATACATACACCAATCAAAGTACATATACATACAGACTATAAAGGGCCTCCATAGTCCAAAAAACATAATGTAATAAAAAATAACTACATATAATTAAAATCATGGCCTATATTTGGATCCTCTTCATTTCTAGCTCCCTTAGCCTTTGCCTATACATGCATCCTCCAAGGTTAGTGTGCCAACATCCACCAATCTTAATGAAACTTCTTCATCTGATTTTGATGAAAAAGATTAATATGCCTAATCATTACACAAGTGAGGTACACTTTTACTAAGGTTATGAAAGAGAGCTTCAACAAACAACACCTCCAACATCAAAGTACGAAAAAGAATAATATGCCTAATCATTGCTCGAGTGAGGTACACTTTTAATAAGGTTATGAAAGAGAAGTTCAACAATCAACACCTCCAACATCAAAGTATAGAGGGATTGATGATCTTGACAACACCTAAAGAAGCAAAATGTGGACTAAATATTAATCATTCGGTATGACACCATTAAGTTGCATGATGAAAAGCATTAATAAACAGAAACCAACTTAAATCCATCCTCACTCAATTTCGTTTAAGCAATTGAAATGAAAATCTCTCCATACTTAATAAATCCAAAATTGGGCAAGACCTTCATACATTATAAAATTCAATTGCTACCTTCTCCATAGAAATTTCCCTGAAATTGGAAATTTCGGATCATGTCTAGAAGTAAAAAATGAGGCTATAAAGCGTAAGAGGCACGGAAAATTCAATATTCATATCATAGAATTTTCAATCATAGTTACCAAATTCACAATGTTCCCCCAAGTTTCCAAGACGGGGGACGCGTGAGCGACGAAACGCACATTTGGTATGCATGGAGACCCCCCCCCAAATTTTAGGGAAATTCAAGAGAAGGGGGGACGTCTCTAAAATTATAAAAATAATATAAAATATAAAATATAATAATCATTTGATGTATATTCATGATTGTGCAATGTAAATACTAAATATATTGATTTATTTTCTAAGTAGTACCAAGTAGGGATTGTGAAACATGAAAATAATGGGAAAATATTAAAAAAATATTCTCAAGGGCACGAAGGGGGGGGAACGTTTCTCCAATAGTCCCTAAGTCTGTGGTACGCAGGAAACGCGTCCCAGACCCTGCAGGACAAATCCTCGTGGAACATTGCAAATTCAGTCAAATCTAACCAATTATCTCATAAATTCGGAAGTTCAATTCGACTTGTGAATTATTAGGGTTAAATTTATTAATCCAGGTTTAATATGGTTTTATTGACATATGCATATGCGGAGCATGGTTTGATGGTAACTCGTCTTAGGTTGATTACGCCATCGTTGAGAGATTCACCTTTGGAAGGCAATGGAGAATGGGAGGATTTGTTTAGGTGGAGTGTTCATGATGTGAGTTATATGCTTGCGACCATGAGAGAAATTGGTTTCACTTACGAGCCTCCTTAGGATTTTGATGCCCTTAGGGTTGACCCACCCAAAAAATCCTAGAAATAAATTTCTCAATCATGCTCCTCCTTTAATTGATAAATATTTTTCAAGCCCCTTTTCTTGTGTTTCTATTAGAGGGCTAGCATGTCTTCATTCCCTCTCTTGTGGGTGAACAAACCTTTCTATCAATCACTTGAGTTCGCTTCATCTTCATTATGGCAAGTGAGAAGCATGCACCAAGTGGCAGGTCACTCGAGAAATTGCACCATCCATTTGTGCATCATCCTTCAGCCAAGTATTAGAATTTTCATTGGTTTGGTAGTAGAATTTTCATTAATTTAAGAGGTATAAACACAATTTTTTGAATTAAAAATTTGTCACTCAATTTTTCTTCTATATCGTACCAAATTCAAATACAAATTTTAATTCAAACTTGGTAACTAAGTTTTCAATTTATCATGATATTATCTCTACAAAAAATTTCTCGACGTTTTGTTCAATATCGTCTTTCCAAAATTCAGTGCAACATTTCCGATATTATCATGACATTTTTAACAATTCTTGTAACTATTTAAGGGGGGGGGTTTGTTTGTGTTTTCTTTGGACTGGTTCAAAGGATCAATTCAAGTTGCAATCCTTGCTGCAATTATTACTATAGTTGGTATCCAACTTCAACAAATGATAGATGATGGTCAAGCTACGTTGATTTTTTTCTTTTGAAGTAAGAAGCCTATGTGTCACACAGATACATTATGAGAGTGGAAAAACTGGTAGGATGAACGTAACTATATTTGACAAATTATGAAGCTAAGTGAAAGAAGATGGTGGTAGTTCTTCAAGAATATGTGAAGAAGGTAGCGGTATGGTCTCAATCACAAGCTTCAAATTGGTAGACGAGGTGTGAACTCGTTTTGGGTATATGTGAAGAAGCTAGTGATATGGTGATCAAAATTCATATTAGTCAATGAGGCGCAATCTCACTAACACCCTTTGTCAACCACTTGATCTTATAATTTGATCGAGAATCAAGTCAATTCTTGGGGCATTGTATAATTGTTTTACTACATTATGTGCTAATATCAATAGTGGTATTGACTCTTGAGGCACTTCATGTCCAATATAGCCAAAATTTGAAGATTCAAAGAAGAGGAAAAATAATAAACACCAAACCTTATGGAGCGTCTCAAGCTCTTATCAATATTAACTTATAAATACAAGAAATACTAAAAACTAGATTTCGACATGTCTTCTTCATTCATAGGTCTTCTGCACTAACATCATTAATAAATGCATAACCAACTAACTACTCTTGACTACGTCAAACACTAATTCATAATGTGTAGTGGGAGTAATTAGGATATTCAACACTCCCCCTTAATTGTGACCATTACAAACATCAACACAAACAATGCCTAAGTGTTGCCTCTGAAACTCAAAAATATTGCTTGCTAATGTCTTGGTGAAGATGTTTGCTAGTTGGTCCTTAGATCCACAAAACTGTAAGTTGATGTGTCCATTATTCACAAGCTTGCATATGAAGTGATAGTGAGTGTGAATGTGTTTACTTTTGCGATTGAACACATGATTCTTGGATAAGGCAATGGATGAGTTGTCACAAAATATAGGAGTTGGCTCCTTCTCTTCATGTGTAAGATCACTCAAAAGTCTTCTCAACTAACTTGCTTGACATGATTCTGATGTTGTTACCACATATTCTTCTTCTACTGAAGATACTATAATAATTGGTTGTTTCTTGGAATCCCATGAGATCAAACTTCTACCCAAATGAAATGCATACCCGAAAGTACTCTTCCTCTCATCAATGTTTCCTACAAAATCAATATTTGTATATCCAACAAGTGAGTTATCTTCAGAATTGGAATATCAAATACCTTAATATGTTGTGCATGCAATGCACTTCAAAATTATCTTTCCAACCTTCCAATGAGAGTTGTTTTTGTTGGAAGATATACAAGATACCATGTGTTGTTTCTTTCAATGGATTCTATTTCTTCATTCATTACTTAAACCAGTTGTTCTTACTTCACTGCTTCAAAATATGTTGGTTGATAGGATACGAAAGCAAAATATTCTTTCTCATCATCAAGTTGTTAATAAATGTCTTGTAATATTCTTGTCTTTTGGTTTCTTGGATAAGTTATAGTTGGATCTGAATCATTGCTGTAAGAAGAACTATGTATTAATTGCTCTCCTTATCTTTGTACTTGCAACCTTAGAGATCTAGGATGGAGAGTTTAGTGGCATGTAGGCTCTACATATTCATCCATGATGTGGAAAAATAATCTACTTTCCATTTGTTCCATCTGTTTGATCCTCCCAAGACTTTTCTTCCTGTAATTTAACATCGTTTCTCACTATGAACTTCTTGATGACAAAACAATACAACCTATAGGCTTAATATTGTTCACTTTATACAATGAAAATGCACCTTTTGATTATATCATCAAGTTTCCTCCTCAACTATTCAGGAATATGTGCATAAGCTACACATCCAAACTCTGAAATGTGAAAAAATAGACTTCATGTCACTCCATTTTTCCTTCAGACCTTTATCTTTCACTCGGTTGGTTGGAGACCTATTCAAGAAATAAACTAAATATGCTATAGCTTCTTCCTAGTACTTGTTTCACAACTTCTCTCCCTTAAGCAAACTCCTAGCCATATTCATAATTGCTTTGTTCTTTCTTTCAGATACTACATTGTGTTGTGGAGTGTACCTTGTGGTGAACTACCTTACAATTCCTTGTTGCTTGCAAAATTTTGTGAATTCTTTAGATTCATATTCACCTCCCACATCTAAACTGAGTACTTCGATGTACTTTCCACTATGTTTTTCTACCATGGTTATGAACTCTGAACTTTTGAACATCCTTTGATTTGTGCTTCATAGAGTACACTCAAACATTCTCGCTAAAGTCATCAATAAATAGTAGGAATTAAAAGCTTCCTCCTGTGGACTGAGTTTGCATAGGACCACAAAGTCCAATATGCACCAGCTCAAGAAGCTCTTTTGCTCTACAAGAAGAAGCTAGGAAGATATATCTTAGGTGTTTGGAAGATACAAGTTTCATGAGAGTTGTATTATTAATGATTCAAGGGTAGGCCCTTGACCAAGCACTTTGTCTACAAAAGACTGAGGCTAGTAAAGGGTAAATGACCATACCTAAGGGGCCACAACCGAGTCTCATCAATTCTTGAGACATTCTATGCATATGACAATCATTGATTCAGACTTATCAACATCAAGAGAAGCATCCTATACTTGGTCATTTGTACTTGTGATATGTGTCTCTTACTCAATAGCTTATCTAGGATTGTACAAGTGTGATTTGAATCTATGTGACAACAAAATGAAAGAGCATAATATATCCACATGCACAAATATATTACAAGAGACATGGTGATATAGTAAAATCAAATTCTATTAAAATAAATGAAACTTAACAAACTATAAAATAGAAGCAGCTAGAATGGTGGTAGCTATATCTTTGATAAGATATGTGGTAGTTATGCTCATTCTTCACAAGCTGAATACAAAACGAGGTCAAAAGGGACTATTTAAAGTATAAGGGAAAGAACCCTAAGCATCCAAAAACTTAACCCTATAATATGAACTGTCATAAAGTTTATGGCCCCAAGGTGGTTAGTTGAACAATCAACTTCTCGGGGTCATAACTTTTCCATATGATCTTTGTTTAGGGTTCTTGATAGTTTGTTGGAAATATTTATTTGCGGTAGACCCAATAAAACATCGTTTAGGGACTCAAAAAGACCCCAAAAGTTTAGGACCCAAAAAACAATAGAAAAATTACTAGAAAATTTCCAACATGGAAAACTATTTTGAGCTAGTGGAATAGGTGGGTGGACACCTATATCCATCTGGATCAAATTAGGACCTTTGAACTTGTTGTCATAACCATGCTAACTCATATGGCCTACACTCATCAAGTTATGTTTAAGACCACGTACATAGGAAACATCACAAATGTGCTTCTTTTCATCTTGCTTAGTTAACAATGAAACTACACCTTTACCTAGGTATTTTACTTGATAATCCTCTCTTAGCTTGATTTCAAATGTGACAGAGCTATCCAAACTTGAAAACAAAACTTTTTTTCCTATCATGTGATTGTTGCGGCCATTATCCAACAACTAGATATCCTTGTTGTTCTTGGTTTCTTCATTGATTTGGCATGAAAGGAACATTGATTCAGATGTCCCTACATCTGTGTTGCTAACATGTGCTCTGGACTTGTTCACATCTTCTATATTATTTCTACATTCACTTTCGTAGTGGCCAAAGTTTTTACATTAGAAACACAAGATCCTTGACTGTCTTTGAATTTTTTACCTCTCCCCATTTCGATCTAAGAGTTTCCCTCATCTTGTTCCTAATCTAGGGTTGATATCTCTCCTACTTGTGAAAGATCTTTGTCACACCTACCTCTGTTTCTATTTACTTGACCTCTACCTCTACCTCTTCTAATGCAGGCATGGGTCTGAAATGCATTTTCAAACAAGGAATTATCATTCCTAATGATACTTGACTCGTGAGATAAGAAGGATCACATTGATTCATCTACAAAAAGATGACTTAGATCTTTTACTTCTTCAATCACTATGACCACTGAATTAAACTTTTTGGATAGGGTTTTGAAAACCTTCTTGAATACCTTCTAATTCGTCATATCCTCACTGTGCATCTTCATTTGGTTTACACTGGTCGTTACTCGATTCATGTAATGATCTATCAATTCCAACCCATTTACTTATTGGATTTCAAAGTCCCCTCTAAGGGTTTTTAGTTTCATTGTCTTCACCTTAGTGATGCCTTAGTATTAGCTCTGCAAGATATCCCAGACGGTTTTAGAGGATCTCACAAGAGAAATCTTAGGGAATATGGTTTAATCCAAATTCCTATGATTATTCATCATGACATGTTGGGTTTCTTCGTCTGTCGGTTCTTTATACCCATGGGATAAAAAATTCCCAAATTCCCAAATCCTTCCAACAAGGTCATCATTTTGGTTGACTACACTTCATAGTTCTTCATCCCTGTGAGAGAGGGAATCTAGGAAAAGGATTGGTTTCTTGAAGCCATTTTCTTCTTCCAAAACTTGGATTTTTATAGAAAAGTTACCTTTCAAAATGTTATCACTCCCTTATTCCTTGTATGCTCGCAACCATATTGCAAAATTGTTGATGCGCACTATCTCGGAAAACTACTGCTTCTTCTAGATTTCTTAGTTACAAATATTACTCTCTCGCTCCCTTAAAACAAGAAAATAATGACCCTATCACGCCCAGAAGACTGGCAGGTTGCAATAGCCCTGTCTCTATCACTCCTCATGAATGGCTAGAGGTGATAGATCTTCTTGTACCTTCTTTTTGTTCAATTATTCTCCTTATAAGTTCTTTTTTGTGTGTCCTCTATTACATTGTGTTCCTTGTTTTCTTCTAAGACAAGGGTTCTATCTTTCTCTGGCTCAAAAAGCCTCTCTCAACGGCTTGGTAGCTCTAGCAGCAACTTCTTCTTAGTCAGAGAGCTTCATTTCGCAAATGTCAACACACAACCTACTCTTTTCTCTACACCAAAAGATATTTGCTTAATGCTCTCCTATCTTCGAAGAGTCTTAATCCTGCTTTGATAGCATGTGAAAATTCAAAGTAGAGGCAAAAAAATACTCACCAAACTCTATGGAGCTTCTCAAGCTCTTCTCAATATTAACTTCTAAATATAGGAAATACAAAATCTGGATTTTTACATGTATTCTTTACAAACAAGTCTTCTCCACTAAAATTATTAATAAATGCATAACCAGCTAACTACTCTTGATAAAACATTGAGCACTAATTCATAACATCTAATGGGAGTAATTAGGATATTCAACACAAAATAAAGTCCATGTGATTGATGTATGCCAATCCCATAAATCTAGGAAAACCTTGTTGGTACTCAACATCATTCATTTTGAGAAATAGAGTTTTAGAAACAACAAAGCTTCATCTTGGGAGAGAGACAAATATGTTTTATGAATTCAATTGATTAAGGAATGGATACATTAATAGTCTAGAAATGAAAAGTCACTTCCGTAATAGACTACAACTAACAATACTGATACTTAACAAATTGCCAATAATTTATTTCTACATTAATTTCTACCACTCCCCCTTAATAGAGAAATGAATTCTCCATAATACCTAACGTTTCTCTAGGTATTACAAGTTTTTCCTTTCTCAAGGGCTTAGTAAATATGTCATCCATATTTTCACTTGTATTACAATACATCAAGTTGATTTATTTTGATTGTAAATTTTCTCTTAAAAAGTGATGTTGAGTTTCAATGTGCTTTGATCTTGCATAGTAAATTGGATTTTTTCCCAATTTAATTTAACTTTGATTGTCACATTTGATAGATGTAGGTACTCTTTTCCTTTCTCCTTTGTTTTCAAGAATGTGCCCTAGCCAAATTGCTTCACAAGTAGCACTACACAATGCTTTATACTCAACTTCAGTTGAGGACAAGGAAACATTTGGTTGATTCTTACATCTCCAAGACATAACTCAGGATCTTATATTGAATGTATATCTATCAGGGATTTTCTATCATCTAGTTCTCTTGCTCAATCAAAATATGAATATCCTATCAACTCAAGCTTCGAATGATTACTATATTAAATACCAAAATCAATGGTCCCTTTTAGGTATCGAATGACTTTCTTGGCTACTTTCTAGTAACTCACATGTGGTTTAACTATGAATAGGCTAAGTAAGCTAACTGGATATTATGCAATATCAAGTCTTTTGTGGTTAAGTAGTTTAGACTTTCCACCAACTATCTATACAAGGTACCTTTTACTTCTTTTTTCTTATCATCATTGTAAAGCTTAATATCTCCTTCTAATGAGGTTGACACTAGGCTACGCTCATTCATATTGAACATTTTAATTACTTAACTTGTATACTTATTTTGAGTAATCAAAGTCTTAACATATTCTCTCCATACCTCAATACTTAACCAGTGATGCATCTGACCAAGATCTTTCATTTCAAATTCTTGTGCTAGTCACCCTTTTGATTTCATCAACCAAATCTATAGCACTTCCTATTATGATTAAATTATCAACATTTAATAAAATTGAAGTTTAACATTCCCAATTCCATCATTCTTTATGTAAATATTTGGATAACTCTTGCTTTTGTTGAACCCTTACTCGAAGAGGAAGTTGCTAGATTCACATACAATGATTTGGGATCCTATTTGAAACCATATAGTTCTTTCTTTAACCTGCATACAATATGTTCTTGTCCCTTTTTCACAAAACCTCATTGTTTGAAAAAGATACACTTCTTTTAATTCAACATTTAAAAATGTTGACTTAACATCCATCCAATGTAATTTCCAATTGTTTTTAGTTTTTAGTACTATCATTAGTCTAACTATGTTCAATTTAGCTATCGGTGCAAACATGTCCTCATAATTTACTCCTTTCTATGGATAGTATTTTCCAACCAATCTAGATTTAAACTTGGCTCTACTAAAATTAAAATTGAACTGTGTTTTGTACAACCATTTTGAGCCTTTAGGAACTTTATTTTTAGGTAGTTCACTTAGTTCCCAAGTGTCATTTTTATAATGGAATCATATTCCTCTTGTATAGCATTTATCCATTCCTTATGATCCTTTGCTTGCTCAAAATTTAATGTTCTTCAACACTCATGACTTGAGACATCAAAGCATAATCTTTTATACCTGACTGGTGTTTGGATTTGCCTTATTGATCTTCGTGGAACCTCACTGGAAGGACAAAGGAGGGAGAATGGATAGAGAACGTAATGTAGAATGTATATTTGATAAATGTAGAAGATGAATTACATAATAGGTGCCATGGTATTTATACTCTAAGTGGGGAAGAGATGTGACTTTTCAAGTCACCTCTTAGTTTAATTACATTAATTAACCTAGCTTAATATTTATATTTGGAATTTATTACATTTCCTTCCCCTTAAGGGAAGCTTTGTCCTCAAAGATTATTTGACGACAATGATTGTGTGAACGGTTGCAACGTCTTTGATGCGGATATCTATATGGTTTTTTACTGGCAGGTTTTGTCCCTGGTTCTATTTTGATTATGTGTTCAGTTTTTTCTATTTGGTGGGAGCTCCATAGGTAACTCTTGAATCACCTTGCGATGTTTTCGAATCATTTCTTGTATCTCTGGTTGTTTGTCCATATCTCCTTCACTTGTTAGAATCTTCATTTCTTAACATTGAGATATGTACATTGGTGCGTCTTTTTAATGTAGCTTTTCCATCTGATGTGATGTAACCAGTTGTGTCGGAGGTGGTTGGAACCCGTATAATTTGTGTGTTTCCCCGAACACATGGAATTCAATAAAATGTTCTTGGTGATTTGCAGAGTATGTACCCAAGGTTTGTAACCATTGTATTCCTAATACTATGTCAACTCCTCCTAGTTGTACCGCAAAGAAATCTAATTCTAAGTTATACTCTTGCATTTGTAACTTAACCTTGTGACATTTTCCCACATTGTCAATCTTCTTGCCATCTGCTACCATAACCTTCATGTTAGGTACTAGATGAATAAATAGGTTAAATATTTTAGCAAGGTTGACATTAGCGAAATTATGGGTGCTGCCAGAGTCGATGAGAACTGTGACATTATTATTTTTTGTATATCCGTTAATCTTCAATGTTTGCGGTTGGGAGATTCCGGTAATAGTAGCTAATGAGATTTGTGGGGAGTCGTCCTTGATTCCTGGGTGGTATTCTTGTTGGCTATTTGCATCGTTCTGAATTGGTTCATTGACTTCCAACTCTTCTTCACAGGCATACAATTTCTTTTGTAAGCATCTGTGCTTAGGATCCCATTTGTCTCCATAGAACTTACATTTCCCTTCCTTTATTCTTTGGGCCTCTAAACTGGGCTTCGTTCCTTCCCTAAGTTGAGGCGGTGTATATCTTGGATTTCCTGTGTATGTTGATTGGAGGGGGTTCTTTTTGGAGTCGTCTTGGTCAACATTTGTATGAACGGATTTTCTTTCAATAATCCTGGCTTTACATCGTCCTTCCTCCATGGTAGATATGTGTAACTCTAGTTCATCACGGATGTGTTGTTTTAGACCGTGTATGTAGGTATGTAGTCTTTGGTCATCGGTTAACTCTAGAACTCGAGTTGACAGCGCTTCCCATTCACAGGTGTACTCATCGACACTGTTTTTTTGTTGTAACCTTGTGACTTTGGAAAATAAGTCTTTTTCTTCAACGCCTTGGAATCTATTGATGAGGTCATTCTTGAAGCTAACCCAGTTGTGAGAACATATTCTTGCAGTATTCTTCCACCATAAGTACCAATTGTAAGCGCTGCATGCATGGAGGAATATTTAATTTTCTCACCATCATAATGGATGTTGTGGATGTCTAGGTATTCCTCAGCTTTGTTAATCCACGTTATGCACTGTCGCTCATCCCCCTCGCATTTGGGTAACTCAACTTCCACCTGTATTTGACGTCCTTGTGTATATGAGGATGAGGACAACATGTTGAACAGAGGATCCAGCTGCTCCGGTGTTCTAGGAGAGTTTGGTTGCAGGTCACTCGATATTTGTAGTCTGTCCAAGATGGCGATTAAAACTTCTTGATTTTTCTTTTGGTCTTCTTGTAGAGTGAGGAAGCTATTATCTATTTGTGACGTAAATTGTGTCCAATTTAATGTCAAATTGTCACTGGTTTGTTTGAACTTTGTCTAGAGTTCCTCGTAGTTCTTGTTAATCTTCTCATTGATTTAATCGAACCAAGCGTCCATTGATTTGGTGATTGCTGGAATCTTCCTGGTGCTGAACGTGGATTTATTTGTATTTGTTGTATGATGCCAACCTGCCACGATTCTTTTTTTCTCTCTCTTTTTTAAGTAATTATAATCATAATTATTATTATAATATAGTTTTTTATTAATAATAATATTAATAAATACTGCTATTAATAAATACTAATATTAATAAATACTAATATTAATAAATATTATTAATATTAAAATTTTTATTATTAAAAAATTTAATCGTCACGTGGAGAGTGGTCGAAGGAGAGTAGTGGCGATGGCGGGAGGAAAGCAGCGGCGATGGAAGCAGCGAGGTAGATGAACAGCAAGGGATGGAGGAGGTAGGCGGTAGGTAGAGGGGTAAGGATGGAGAGGATGGAGCGGCGAGGCGTGAGGAAGCAGCGNAGGATCGAGTGGCGGTGGAGAATGGAGGAGCCTGAAGTGATCTTTGGCGTGGAGTGGTGACGGTGGAGTAGGGAACAGGCCGCTAGTGGCAGCCAGTGATGGAGGGAAGCATGAGCGCGGGGAAGGTAAGGAGGAGGTGGGTGCAGCGGAGGTGGGAGTGGTGGAGTATGCAAGGTGGTGGGCCGGTGCCGAGAGTCGAGAGGCTCTGATACTAATGGAAGGACAAAGGAGGGAGAATGGGAAAAGAACGTAATGTAGAATGTATATTTGATAAATGTGGAAGATGAATTACATAATAGGTGCCCCGGTATTTATACCCTAAGTGGGGAAGAGAGGTGACTTTTCAAGTCACCTCTTAGTTTAATTACATTAATTAACCTAGCTTAATATTTATATTTGGCATTTGTTACACTCACTGCTTTTTGGAGTTGCTCCACTCTTTCTTGGTGTACTCTTGTGTTTCTCTGATTTTCAACATCATCTTGTTTATCTTCAATTTCTTCTACTTTTGCAATTTCAAAGCCATCTTCAAGAAGTCTCCATACATCTTGATTATCTTCTTTTTAGACCTCATCTACATACTCTTGAAATATAACACCACTACCTGCAAAACTTTATGGGTAATGGGATTATACATTTTGTAAGCTAAAGATTTATGGTTGTCACAATACCCAATAAAAATGGATTTCGTCAACCTTGCATCAAGTTTCCTTCTACCTTCCTTTGGTAGGTGAGAAAATTCTTTACTCCCAAAAATTCTCAAATGATTAACAACCAATTTATAACAATAGAATGTTTCATAAGGATTTTTATGATTTACAAACTTAGTTGCCCTTCTATTTTTTAAATACACAACAATACTTACAACTTCAACCCAAAAACTATTAGAGAGATTCTTACATTTGAGCATACTTCTAGCACACTCAACTATGGTTATGTTCTTCCTCTCAACCACACCATTTTGCTAAGGAGTGTGTGAAAACATACACAGTTTTTAAATTCCATTTCCTTTGCAGTATTGTAAGAATTCTCTTGAAATGTATTCTCCCCCTTGATTTTGATATAATGGCTTTGATATGTTTTCCTGCATGATTTTCAACCATATTTATAAACCCTTTGAATTATTTAAAAACATCACTTTTATTTCTTAAGTGATAAACCCATGTGAACCCGGTTCTATCATCAATGAATATAAGAAAACAAGAAGCTCCCTCGAGTGATTTAGTTTGAATTGGCCCATACACATCAATGTGCACTAATTCAAGAACCTCTATTTTCCTCTTATCAGAAACTCATTTCTATGTTGTTTTTCTAATGCACAACCATCACATTCAACATGTTCATTCTTAAAAACTAGAAGACCCTCCACCATATTTTTCTTTTGAATTAAAATTATTCTTTATGATTTAGATGACCATATATTAAGTGTCATGGTTCTTCTATAGACACAGTTGTTGATGACAATGCTTGATGACTTTTTTAACAATAACATTAAGAATGTATAGGCCTCCCACCCGGGATCTATTTTCTATGACTTTGTAGTGATCTTGTATATCCTCCACAAGACAACCTGACTTCACAATTTCAACTTTCAAGCCCTGATATGTAGTTGTTAAAGTGAAATTAGGTTTTTATTAATCCATGGTACATACATTACATCCTTTATTCATTTTACATGGTTATCTAGCATTTTCCACATAGTCACCATATTTTTTTTATTTCATGACATCCATCATTATCTATATAGATTTTAGTACCATCAATTTTATCATTATAAGTTTCAAACCTATCTTTATTACAAGTCAAATGAATAGAAGCTCTTGAATCTATGAACCATGTAAATTACAATCATTTGTTTTTTCCAATAAGGTTGCATCTGAAATAAACAATTTTACATTTTTGGGATCATCACTTGCCTTTACTCCTTATCAACAAAATCTTCTTATTGTCTTCTATTTTTGGACTCAATAAACTTACTTTTCCTGCATTCATGAGCCTAGTGTCCAAACTTACCAAAATAGTAACAAGACAGATTCTTCTTCACACTTGTATATGTCCTTGTCGATGCCCATCTTGATGCATTTTCACATTAGGTTTATCTACATTATTCTAGATCCATTACTTTGCTTGGGATGGCTACTTGGATTTGGTCATCAAAGACAAATCTGAACTCTAAAATTGTCGTTAAGATTCTTCATCCATTCCTCTTGTTGCAATAGGATACCTGTCAAATCTTCAAATGAAGGTGCTTTCTCTCTTACCACAAGATTGGTGATAAAGATATGATATTCATCTAACATACTATTTAAAGTTTCGGTAACTAAATCTTTACTTGATATTTTCTCACCAATATTATCAAGTTTATCCTTCAACTCTTTAATTCTAGACAGAAAATTACTAATGTTTTCAATTTTTGACATTCTAATTGAGAGAAGCTTACTTTTAAAAATCAATACCTGATTTGTATTTGTCAGCTCATGCAAATGTTTCAGTACCTCCCATGTTTCATGAGACGTTTTGCAATTTCTTATATGAGGAATGATGTTGTCGTTGATAGATATTCTCAAAAGAACCTTTTCCTTGGTTTATTTTTTCTCACGATCCTAAACTGAAGCTGCAAGAACTATTAGTTTAGCTTCATATCCACACACAAATGTCTAGACATTGTACCCTTCTATTAATGTATACAACTTAAATTTCCATGTCCATAATTCTCCACATGAAGCAATTTACATATTTGCTTCATTTAAATATAAATCAATCAAATTAATTGGCATCTTGAGTATTTGATGGTTTTTCCTTTGTTTGATTTCTTGAATACGAGGAAGTGCGATGAAATGTATAAAGTCACACTTACAACTACAACTATGGATGTTGTAGGAATCTTACAGCAGTGGCGGATTTGGTCTTCTCACACGGATGATGACTCTTATTGGAACCAAATCCTTTATGCAAGTAACTTCTCATTGGGACAACAAGATCCTACTCTTGCTTCTACAACTCTTTTGGCATGTTTCATGAGTTCCCTTACGAGCCCTCGCCCTATGGCTACTACACTTCACAACATACCATGCACCATGGTGTTTATGTTTATCTCATTCACCATAGCTCTTATACCAAAACAGAGTATTACACACAACAAAACTCCATCATGGAACATAGACAATTTGTTTTTTACATTCAATTGATTTAAGGAATGGACACATTTATAAGCAAAGTCACTTCCTTAACATATTGCAACTAACAATACTGGTTCATAACAAATTGCAAATAATTTTTTTATACATTAATTTCTATCACTTTGCATCTAATATCTTGAAGATAACAAAATTTAAGTTCCCACTCCACAAACCATGTTCCCTTTGGATACCATGGTCCATCTCAATTCGCAACTCGTGTAGGGAAGCAAAAGTCTAAAGCTGTAGATAACCTAAAGAAACAAAAAAACATCTAAAATACGCATGAGTCTTTTTCTCATAAGCTAAGAAAAGGAGAGCAAGGTGAGAGCAAATTTGACATGATGAGACGTTAGTAAATATCCTAAGTGATTACCTTAGAATTTCGCATTCCAATGGTGAAAAGAAAGGTTATATATAGAGAGAGATTTTTTCTATCATAGCTAACCATTATGGAAAGGTTCGTCGACTTCAAAATGAGAAATGCCTCAAGGTCCCAACATGGTCTCTACCAAGTTAAACCAAAAGAGTGAGAAGAGAGATCGTCAAAGATATAGAGAAACAAATGAGAATACAGTCCATGTGTAATCACAAAATCAATCAAAGATCAATCGTTGTGAACTTAACAAATGTAACTTTTAAGACTGACAATTTGCACTCTTTCCATGTGAGCCGATTCGATCTGATCAAGATTAGGAACGATATATGCCCTAGATAGTCATCGATTTCAGGATCAAGAAGGCTTAAGTGTAATCGGAAGAACTCGCGCCAATTCGATTTGTCCAAGACTAGGTTAAAACAAAGCATATATACCCTAGAGAGTCATCAATTTGAGGATCGAAAAAGTCTTACACGGGATGCCCTAAAACTGAAATTGAAAGAAATCCAGTGTTAACTTCAGATAAACAAGAGGTCATAGATGAAAGATTACATCGCATGAACTTCAGATAAACAAGAGGTCATGGAATTGGACATTAGATTAGCTGTACGAATTGGCAATCTCAAGTTTCAACTTGGTTTCTGGAACAACCTCTCACCTTTTCCTCCCTTTCAATAAAAAATAGATTGATTTAATTTGAACCATACCTTATGTTTACCATATTCCCACCAGCCATCCAACAGAAAACGGAATAGCTTTGTTTGAAGTTTGAACCATAGATTATGTCTACCGTATACTCACCAGCCATCGAGTAGGAACCTCCATTTAAAAATCATAACTTTCCTTTAAAGGTTTACAACCACATGGTGAAGATCACAACAATGAGCCAAGGTTACCACCAAACCTGGATGACAACATGGTAAGTTGGGGTTTAGTGATATCACACTTCAAGGAGTTCTCAGAAAATGACAAGTTCGGGCTTAGTGATAGCATACTTCAAGGAGTTCTATTATTGGCCAAATGGGTTGTCAGATTTCTTTTTGATGATGAATCTTGGAAATTATTACTTATAATGTTCACTGAATTTCCAATGGAAAATACTACGACAAGATTTCCTCACAAGGTTTCTTGGAATCTTGGAAGAAAGCTGGAACGATGCTCTCTTCGCATTGGTCTTACACACAGAAATTTCATAACATTGTTATGGTCTCGCTCACATGGACACACCTCCACAATTGATTATCAAAGAGAGGGAGTTTAGCTTCACCAAAGGATAAAGGTTCCAGATTGTATAAAAATTCGCCATAATCTTTCTTTAGAAATTGTGTTGGATCGCTTTGATTATCCAAGAGATTATCAAAGAGAGGGAGTTTAGCTTCAGCAAAGGATAAAGCTTCCAGATTGTATAAAAATTCGCCATAATCTTTCTTTAGAAATTGTGTTGGATCACTTTGATTATCCAAGTACTATAGAAGGTATTTTAAAATATACAAATTTAATATTTATGTGGGATGTGAATGTATGATCTATGAAAATATATGAAAAACTACAGCTTTGTTCTCATTTGTTTAAAAAATGTTTGTATATCTTTTGGTGGTGTTCTAAAACATCTTAGTATTATAGACTATTTATTTAACATAGTCGATGTGAAGGTACTCCAATGAAGATTATTTCATAGAGTGTGATAGACTATTTATTTAACATAGTCAATGTGAAGGTACTCCAATGAAGATTATTTCTTAGAGTGTGATAGGGGTAGGGCCTGCCAAAAGAAGTTGGACCTCAAAAGATGTTTTTCCAATTACCGTCCAAATGTCATTTTAATACATGAATCTATTTATGAAGGAGTTATAGCATTAAGAGTCATGACTTTATGTTAGAAGGATTAACTCAAAAGGAAGATGAGGGGAGTTAGTAACATGTTGGAAAAAAACCAATGAAATTTAGGAGCTCTTCTTTCTTAGTCTACTTGCAGAAATCCTAATAATTCTAAAAGAGAAGAATTTGGAAAAGATTTTTAAATAATTAACCTAGGGGGAAAGAAAAGGTTTCTAAGATCTAAAAGGGATGGAAGAGTTAAGAAAGGACAATGTGATCATAGGAGGAGATTTGAACTTGAGATTAAAAGTTGGGAAAATATGGGGCAAAGGTGCTAAGTCAAACCTTTTAGTAGACTTCTTTATCATTTGTTGGAGGACTTGAGTTAACATGTGATGTAGAAAATCTAGGATTCGATCCAACATGGAGGAATGTCTAGATTGGGAATATCAAAATGTTTGGATAGATTTTTGGTGGTAATGAAGATTTTGGAAGAGACATGTGGGTGAGTGCAAGCTAATGATGGTCTCTTTTTGCACGTTAGATGCAACATAACTGAAAAACAGAGATCCTTCAACTTACATGGGTATTTTGACATGCCTACCTAATTAATCATGCTTCCAAGAAAAAATATGAAACGTACGAAATTGAATCACCTTTCCAAATATATAACTTTTATTTATTGAAAATGTTCACAACTAACTCAATTTTTATTTTTTCTAGCATTGACATTTTTTTTTTTCAACAAATGATAAGGTATATGTCCATGTTAGTGCATCTTTTGAATGTCTAAATGATGGAATAAGTATATGAAAATTGGAAAATATGTAGGTAACAAATAGTACTAGTACAAAACTATTTTCCACAATAAAATGAGTACTTCTAATTTTTTTTAAATTATCTAAATGGGCACGCCTCGAAATTAGTACACCAAGTGTTAGTGCATCTTTTCAAGGTCTTAATGTAACGATGATCGATTGGATTCTGTATAGCATGTAGATGTCCATGTCTAGTAGTGCGACATATAGTTTTTTATGAAATGGTTGAGAAAAGAAAAAGTTATGCCATAAACATGATCAGTTTTCTAAAATTCAAGATGCATCTAAATGGTCCACCAACTCCGTGCACTCGCCCATATAGGATGAGATCAATGGGTAGGGGGAGGAGTGTCATTATATCACCACACAATCAAGAAAGACGACCTAAACCTTGTTGTCCCATTCGAATTTAACCACATGTGGTTGGAGGGGGGAGGTTTTGGGGAAATGATTATCAAGACTTGGAAAATGTTTGACAAAGGAAGAGCAAGGAGATTCTTGAATATATCAATTTGTTGAAAAATTTAAAATTTTCAAAAAAGTGAGAAAGTGTTGGCAATATGCGGAAAGAAAAATCCCAAAATGCAAATAAAGAGTTGGTTGAAACAAAAAATCGAATAAAGGCTATCTATGAAATAAATAAGGAAGGAATATTCTTTCAAGAGAATAATATAAACTCAGAAGGTTAAATGGAATAAAAAGGAAAATTTGTAACAAGAGGAGGTACAACGTAGACAAAAATGCATAGCAACATGAGGAAGGAATATTCTTTCAAGAGGAATAATATAAACTTAGAAGGTTAGATGGAATAAAAAGGAAAATTTTGTAACAAGAGGAGGTACAACATAGACAAAAATGCATAGCAACATGGTTAGCAAAAGGTGGTGAGAATAGAACAACTTTCCAAAAATATGCTAAACATAGGAAGAACATTAGGGAGCAATGCATCTTACTTTCGTATTTCAAAGATCTTCAAACACTAACATTATAGATATTCTAAAGTCTAGGCCTTTATGGCTAGACCTTGGACTTTTATTTGGGTTTTAGAATTTTTTGGAATAAGAACTACTACTTGGGCTATAGAGGGATCATGGATCTCTTAAAAATATTGGGGGTCTTTAACTCTACATTTATAGCCCTAATTCTAAAAAAAATGAAGATGAATATTTAGATGAATATAGACCCATTGCACTATGCAATTATGTTTATAAGATCATAGCTAAAATTTTACGGTTTATAGATTAAATGGGATCTTCTGAGAAGGAATAACAAACTAGTAGTTTGGATTCTTGCATAATAAACAAATTTATGAAACAATGGGAACAAATCAAGAAGGACCACATTCAATATGGGTTAAAAAAATTCCACCAATGGTGATGAAGATGGACTTGGCTAAAGCTTATAATAAAGTGAAATGGTTATATACAAAGTTGTTATTAATGCATATAGGAATAGTAATGAAGACTTTAGTGGTTAATTGGATACTGCGGTGCTTATCCTCAACATTGTTTGTAGTATCGATAAATGGATCAACTCTCAAGGTTTTGTTATACCTCTAGGGGACTAAGTCAAGGATGTTTGCTGTCACCTTTTATTTTTCCTATGGGCACTAAAGGACTAAGCAAAATGATAATAACATTCAAGAGGGTCCGAACCCTTCAAAATATAAAACTGGGAAATATCTTTATCTTTATTACTTTTTGTAGATGATGTAATCATGTTTGGTAAAAGATCATCGGGAGAAACAAATAAGTATTGGACCTGTACAATAAAGCAAATGGAATGGAGGTAAACATGCAAAAAAAATCTCAATGTTCTTTAATGAAGTCAATGAAGAAGGAGAAAATCAATGCATAGAGATTATATCTTTCTCATCATATCCCTTAGATCAATAATTAAAATAATTGGGTTTTCATCTAAATCCTAATGGATATATAATTAGAGATTAGAGACTAGGAGTGGCTTTATGAAAAATATAAGGCAAAGTGACAAACTGATATATTATATATGGCTTTCCATGAGTGGAAGGCTTACATTGGAAAAATATATTTTAGGAGGAATTCCAATGTGCTTGGTTCATATTCCAAAGGAAATGCTAGAGAAAACTAAGATTTTTTTTTTGTTTTTTATGAATATGGAAAAAAGAAATGAAGGCCATTCCTTTGGTTGAATGGAAGAAATTAGCAAGACCTAAAGAAGAGGGGCATTGGGATCCACTAGTACAAAAAAGTTGTGGCGGATGATAAACAATGAAGGATTGTGAGAAAAGGTAATGAAAACCAGTGTTTTAAAAACCAGCCGAGTCCGAGTTCGAGTTGGCCGAGTTGGCCGAGTTGACCCCCAGTCGAGCTGACTCGGCTTGAAACTCGGCTCGGGTGGCCGATTTTATACTTAGTCGGCCGAGTTGGCCGAGTCGACCAAGTTGACCGAGTTGCAACCCGAGTCAACCGAGTCAATTGTGGCAGACACCCACAAGAATGCAGACTCCAAAATAACATGTTTATTTTTTATTTTTAAGATTTTTTTTATTCTAACCATAACCTAAGGCCATAAGATGACCCCCTGCCCCTCTATTTGGCTCACACTTCTGCTGTAAGATGTTTGTGAGCATTTGGCATTATTGTTGTTTGGATTCATGGAGGCTTGGAGGAGCGTCCAACAATGAAGAACAATCAACATGATTGGAGGAGTTGGACTGTTGGAGACCGATTTTCTGTTACCTAGATGTATGTTAGCTTCCAGCTAGCCATTGTTTCATTTTTTCTCATTAAATTGACAAATATCAGTCCTGTTTTCTATTGTTTGCTATCACACTGAAGGTTTGAAGGTGCCAGCGTTTGAACTTTGAAGTTACAGCATACAGCATGAAGGTTTGAAGGTTTGAACTTTGAAGTTTGAACAGCCTTACAAATTACAATTATAATTTAGTTATACATTATACATTATACATTGTAATACATTATACATTAGGCTTTAATACAATTATAATTTAGTTGAACAGCCTACATGTATGTATAATGTAGTTATAATTTATAAATTACAATTAAGTTTTAATTTTTATAATGTAGTTATAATTATAACAGCCTAATGTATTACAATGTATTACAATTATAATGTATAATATATAATGTACATTGTATAGTTATAATTATACATTATACAGTACCCTTCGTGCAATTTTGATATGTTCACCCTTATATGGTATATATATGATCATACTTTTGATGTTTTGTCTCTAATGCTTTGGAATGATGGATTATAGTCTTTAAAATATATTTTTTCTTTAAAAATTAAATATTTTACGTGTTTCTTAGTAAACCGAGTCATTAAAATCAAACCGGCCGAGTCATTGCCGAGTCATTGCCGAGTCCGAGTCCGAGTCCGAGTTGACCCTCGGCCGATTCCAAGTCCGAGTCCGAGTTTTAAAACATTGATGAAAACTAAATACTTGGCACCAAATTTGTGGAGGATTGGATCATGAAAGAAAGATAAGACTATGGAAGATCCAATGGTATGTGAGGATTTAGGAAAGGCATTCCCTCTACTAGGTATAAGGAAAAGTAACAAGTTGATATTACACATGTCTTTCCATGAGTGGAAGGTTTACATTGGCAAAATCTATTCTAGAAGGAATTCCAATGTACTTGGTCCATATTCCAAAGAGAATGCTAGAGAAAACTAAGAGAAATGTTTTTTGTTTTTTATGGATAGGGAAAAGCGAAATGGAGGCCATTCCTTTGGTTGAATGAAAGAAATTAGCAAGACATAAAATAGAGGAGCATTGGGACCCACTACCAGCAAAAAGTTGTGGAGGATGATTAACAATGAAGGAATGTGAGAAAAGGTAATGAAAACTAAATACTTGGCACCAAATTTTGTGTAGGATTGGATCATGAAATAAATATATGACTATGGAAGATCTAATAGTATGGGATACTTTAGGAAAGGCATTCCCTCTACTAGGTAATTGGCTAATTTGGAAAATTGGCAAAGTTGGCAATGTTAAAATAGTTGAAGATCAGTTAATGGGATGCCTAAGTAACTTTAGATAATCAAATCCTTTAAAATAGTTCTTCACTCTCTCTATATATATAGCTTAGCAGACACAACACTGGAGGAGAATACACAATGGAAATCATCTACTTAGCTAGGTCTTCAAGGGGGTTTAGCAAAAGAGTGGAAGCATTATACAACTAGCCTCAAACATTATGCAATAAAGTCAAAGGGTGGGGAGGATGTAATAATTTGGTCAAAGAATAAAGAAACATGAATGTATACAACGAAAATGGGTTATGAAGGGTCGAAATAGATGAAGGTGAAAGAAAATGGTGTTGGAAGGTAATCTTGAAGATGAATTGTCTAATAAAAACAAGAATTTTTGTATCACTTGTTTTAGTAAATAAGTTGTTAACATGAGATAATTGTAAAAATAGGTCATGGGAAGGGATAGTGAAGTGTGCACTGTATAAAAAAAAATAGGAATCTATAGTTGAACATAATGAAACTTAATGGAAATGTGAGGGAATGCCCATTTTGAATATTCCAAAAGTTAGTGCTAGACAAAGTAGCCTCAAATCATATTTTTGCCTTGTATAATGGCATGGGGTATATGGCTAGCCAAGAACAAAATGATATCCCAAGGAAGAGAGCTATTGCATTAAATCATATGGGTTTACCTCGTATAATGGCATGGGGTATAAGGCTAGCCAAGAACGAAATGATATTCCAAGGAAGAGAGCTATTGCCAATACAAGATACCATATTTTATATGCATATGAAGGGACACGAAGGCTAGCAAAAAGTTAAAAATCCAACAAAAGATAAATTGAGAGACATGGAGTATCAACAACTTGGGAGTTATTTTGATAATGTAAGTCAAGAGATGTTAAGTAATTGTAGAGCTGGTAATGTTTTTAATTTATAGGCATCTCATCACATAACTTTGAAAGCATTGTTGGATCAAACCATAAAGAAAACTAAGTGCATTATGGATAGTATTTAAACTAATCATGGATAAAGAGATTACATTAACACACATTCTAAGGAATTCAAAGAGATGGTAATATTTTAATGGAGGGAACTATTTTAGTAAGAGATTGCATTAACACACATTTTAAGGAATTCAAAGAGATGGTAATATTTTAATGGAGGGAACTATTTTAGTAAGAAGCACGCTAGAAGATATTTTGTTCCCACATGTGTATTGTGAGTTGAATGAAATAGAAGATAAGTTATTTAAAGACATTATCATTACACGAAGGTAATTTGGTATGGATGGAAATGGAGAGATCATAATCATGCACTCATGTTTAGATATGAGGTCTTAAGAGTGGGTTGTATATTTTTGAAGAGCCAATTTTTGTTGCTAATTAGATAATACTTGTTCTTGAGAGCTTTATTTTGTAAAGAATAATTTAAATGAATATAATTTTATGGAGTCTAATATTGAATCCTAGACAAGGTAGGAGAAGCATTCTTAGATCATCATAGTTATGATGAGTCAAAAGGTTAAGAAGTTTCAGCATTGTAGCAAATATTTTGGAATTGAAATATAATATGGTTCCACATAGAAAATTATGTGAGAAAGATAATTCCATCTTCAATCTTCTTAGTGTCACAAAGATTACAAATTCTTTAGTGCCACTACATTTTAGGAATTGTCCAATACCCTCTTTCACTATAAAGTTTTTTTTATTAATGGTCCAGAAACCACCCCTATGGGGTTACTGCCCACCTTTTGTTTACAACTTAGAGCACTCACCACTTGAGCTAACCCACCAAAGTTCTTTCACTATAAAGCTTATAAAAATTTATTCTTATTTTAGCACAAGCTTATGCCTAACTACCATTATAGATAACTAGAAAGAGTTGTTTAAAATAACATAACATGGGGCAGCGGACTCATCAAATCAAACTAGGGTCATACAGTCGCACCTTCCCGACAACTCATTCAACTCTGAGGCTGCCTGCGCTTATCTTTATGTGCGCGGCTTATGTTGACCGTGCATTTAAAACATAATGCATTCTATGGACAACCATCTCCAAAGTCATTCTGAAACTTAACATGTAAACAGCTGGCAGGAAAGGGATAAGCCACAGCCTAAACCTAAACCTACTATTCCCTGCTCTCTTTTGAAAATAACACAGTAGCACCGGGTCTATTCTGTAATAGCTAAATGGAGGCGAGTGGCGACCGACCTTTTGCGCCAATGTCAAAATTAATTTCAAACTTTGTTGGACAGCCACAGGGGGTTGGTAAAATGTATACGTACCCTTGAAAATTTAAAATTCGAATATGAAAGGCCGATTGAGTGATTGTCCCATCATCACCGTCATTGATTTGATGTATCCGTACAAGATCTACCAGTTTTGCTCGGTGGAATACACATATTTTCAACATAGACTTTTATTGGAATAATCAAACTTCTCTCAACTGTAAAAGTTGGCATCGGGGATCATTTTCCGATGGGTGGGAACTTGGGAAGTGGGAACAACCTGTTTTTAATGCCCGCCAACGACTATTTCCGTCAATGCCCTTGGAAGTTCAATCCAATTATCCAACTTACAAGCGATGCTTCAAATACACAACCTTCGTACTGCGGTATCGATCAGAGCCAAAAGTTTGGAAATTTGGAATAACTATGACAACAAACAATTTAGGGAAAAAAACGCATTTATAAGGAGAAAAGACAGTTGAACCTGGACTGGATTGAACTCAAGGTCAGTCATGTGATGTACTGACCCCGTGCGTATTTCAAACGAAGGGTGTCCAGTGTCCACAGCTTTTACTAAAATAATGGTGTGCATTTATCGTCCTCCTAAATTATCATAGCCTCATGTGGTGACAAATATTGATTGTCCGGACGATTCGTCCTCAACTATCTATCCGCTTTATGTCATTCATTCTAGGGTTAGGGTCAATCGGACTACGCGCTTGCCCACATCCTACATGTGCTATTGGCTGTTGAGGTACATTTATGATGTTCGTACCGGAGAATCCACTGGCCAAGGTACAGGATATCTCAGCCTATTCCCGGCCGGGCCCCCTCATGCCAAGGGGCCAACTCGCCCTTCCTCCTGCTGCTGGGACTTGGAACCAGAGAAAAGGAAGGGAGCCACGTGCTGCCTCCATTTATTAACATTTTAAGCACGGATTTCTAGCCGTTATGATCTTCACCTTCACGATGGCCAAGTCAAGAAGCATACCCTTATTTTCTGTGCTTCACGTTGATATATCATATATGATAATGAACCTCTCACTCACATCTTTACATCAACGCCAGAATTGAAAAGTCCCACAAAAGAAAACCCTACCACGCTTTTTCAATATCAACCAGCAACGGGAACGGGAATCTTCTGAATTGAAATCAACATCTAAGAATGTTGAAAGTGACATTTAGAACAGAAAACTCGTGGTAGGTAGAATATTAAAAACTAAACCTTCAAAGACATTCTAGATGGCATCTAGATTAAAATGTTGTACTTTGGAAATGAAGGGAATAACTATTAAAGAAAACACCTAAAGCTGGCACAATCCATATATGCACCAAAACGTGAAGCTCGTAAGTAAGATATAGTTTCCTTAAGGAGAAAATGTGTCATTACTAAATTGGTGATAATAAATAAAATGGTGTGCCTGATTTGTTGCCTCGTCGTATGGTGATCACCCCGTGGTCGGCGTTAATAAAACCTCCACGACACCACGTAGGTCACATGTGTATAGTGAGTGAATCATGGACCTGCTTACACGCCCATTGTCATAGGCCTATGAATGTGCAATTTGTGTGTTACACGGCAAAGGTCACGTTCTGGTCTACAAACTTTATTATTAGCATAACTAAATCATTTTCCATATTGACAACGTCCTTGAGCAACAATTTGATTCTAAAATTGACAAGTTTTGCTTTATTCAAGGTCGTGTAAATATTTCTTTGTACTTTGGTCCTCTAAAGTGTAATACTTGCATTGAATGACACTAACCTAAATGACACTAAAGCAAAATAAGATTATGCACGAAAAATAAGGTTATTGACCATCTGAATGACACTTTGATTATCACAATTCAGTATTATGGATTGTTATTGTGGTAAATCCAATACATCAAGGATAATACAAATCTATTTAGTTCAATAACGATGGCACCTAATCCTAAAAAGTGCATTAATGATTATTTCTTACTTTGTTATACAAATGTTGCAAAACTAAGGTAATACAAAAATTTATAAATGCTTTTTAATCACTCATGTCACCATGTTGGATCCAAAAGCTATGTAGTTTCATTACACCTCTAGATTCCTGGAGACAAATAATCGAAAGACAACAATGACTAGTAGAGCAATGGAAGGGAAGCTCGACCGAGTGGTCAATTGATCGGTCAACAGGATAGTCAACGAAGCAATGTTTGGCATGGCTAAATCAATCGACTAATCAACGAGATGTTGTGGATTTACTAGAAACAATTAGAACTGACGACCCTTATTTGTGGACTAGATCATCCTCACTTCAAGGAAGGTTGTTAAATCACGAGACTATATAAAAGAACAACCATATGGGTTGGATTCATATGATGTTGCTATGGAAGTTCAATAATGCGTTGTGGTGTTCTGATCATAATGTGTTGTGCTTAAGTGATGTAAACAGTATCTTTAGACACCACCCTTCTTCTTGGAATAATTATCCCTTCTGCTATTTTTTTTCTATCCAGTTGTCCGAAGCTGTTTTCCCAACATCAAAACGCTATCAAAAATTGTAATATACTTAGTACGAAATAAATAGGTATGAGTCAAGTAAATAACAGTGCCAATTGATGATCAATATAAAGTACTATTTACTTGCTTATCATCACAATGAGTAATGAAATTATTTCGTCACTAAAATGGTGTATAAGATAGTTCAAATTACTTCATGTATTAAACATTTTTCCTAGGTCCAAAGTAAACTTGAATTGAGACTAGGAACTTATATCTTGTAGATGTTAACCCCCCATGCTAAAAAATAATGCAACATACTCGTCTTTGATATTATGTCATCAACATACCTGACAATTATTGAAATCTCACGATCAAAATGTGGCTAGAAAAATTCTTTCAAACAAAATCTTGATTCAAAAATGTTTATTAACAAATTTTCTAGTACCAAGCCCTAGTTGCTTTCTTGAGACCATACAACAATTTCTTCATTAGTTTCTTCATTAGGAAAACAAGCCTCTCCTATCAAGTTTGAACAAATCCAATGGGTTTATGCATACATATTTATTTATTCAAATCACTATGATGGAGCACACTTTTAACATTATGGATTTCCCATCTAAAATATACTAACAATAGGAAACACCATGTGAATCACCATAAGGGAAAAACTTACACGATAATCAATACTTAAAACCTTTATAAATTGAGAAAAACCCTTCACAACTAGTGTAGCTTTGTTCTTTCTCAATCTCACCATCACATGTGATCTTGCTCCTATATCGAACTTATATATAGCTAACCAAATTCTTCTATGGAGGAAGAATCGACTTTAAATCCCAAGTCTTATTCTGCATCAAGGAGTTGTATTAATTTAAAGAAATTTTGGAGAAGACTTCTATCTTTCCTACCTTTAGTATCATCATCTCCCTTCGTATCCTCATACATTCTAGCTTCACCAACAACAAGGAGCTTCACATCAACATTTCAGGTAGGGATAGATTTTGACTCGTCCTCTAAATAAGATCATTGAATTTAAAACAATAGTGGGAACAATCGAAGGAGATGGCTCAAAAGTGGGTGTGGTGTAAGAAGTTTTATCAGAAGGAAAGTCCTCTTTGAACTACATTTCCCTCTAAATGATAAATTCACACTTGTTAGTCATATACAAGCGATATGCTTTCTACTTCTCACTATATTCCACAAACATGTATTTGTATATTGTGACTCTTAAGATCCATCTTTTTCCAATTTGGGTCCATGCATAAAATAAAAAAATCCTTAAATGATCAAACATCTAGGATTTTTCCTACTCCATGCCTCCTCAAGAGTAACATTCCAAACAACTTTGGTAGGGTACCAAAAGTTGGAATATAAACTGCACACCTTACCTCCTTTGCCCAAAATTAGCCATTCATGCTTTTGGATTGTGATTATGCAACCAATCATCGCCACAATGATGCAATTCCTTCCATCTTCCACTCAAGTTGTTGAGGTCTATACAAAATAGTATGACCACATATGATACCTTCTTTTGTGCAAAAGTTATTGAAAGAATTATTGAAACAATGACCTCTTCCATGGTTAATCATTACGATATAAACAATAAGGGCACTATTTTGTTTAGTCAAAGTCCTAAAATATTTCAAGTTCTTGAGCTCCTGTTCTATGGTTTTGTTTTAGATGATAAATATCATCCATTTTCCCCAATAAATTGCTAGCAACTAGCTTCAAAATTATTTTGGATCTACTTGCTATTTTTCTTTCAAGCATTTTACCAAGAACACAACCATCATATACACCATGCATGGGATACATGCATTGGAGTAATAGTAAGTAAACCTTGAACCATGCTCAACTTGGTTATAAAGAAGAAACTCTAGTAAGTAAGACATGACCAAACTTTTCATCACATAACTTGTTAACATCAAAAAGGATGTGTAAGAAATGGATAACAAATAGAAGGAACACCAAATTTGTCAAACTTATACAATTTGATATCATCATTTTGAGCTAGGGCACATATTATTATTCATGTTATAAGATTCAATGGATGCACTTGCATCATTCTTGCAAAGGATAACATCTCGAGGGACAACACATGATTTTCTCTAATCGCCTCAAACATGTGTGTGTGTGTGTGTGTGTGTGTGTAAGCCTTGAATATGTCCCTATTTAGCTATAAAGAATTATCATTCAACAGTTAATCAATCTTCAATTATAAGCCTTTTGCTTATATGGCCATCGATAAATTAACTTATACAATTACTAATTAAACACCATTTGCAACTACTTCACCCATTGCATACCATGCCATGCAATGATGAAAGCCTATTTTTCGTAATGGAAATTATAAGTATTATGACCAATCACAAGTTATAATTTTTTTATTTCTATTATATTAAAGTTAATGAATTGTATAACAAACACACAACAATTTTTAGTAAAATAGATACATAAGGACCTAGCTTCAAGGATTAGAAACTTTGAAAAATTTAGCTAACGACTATGACAACACAGCTGGACTAAAAGATTGTTCAAGGAGATAACTAGGTGAATTTTAAAAGACAACCAATTAATATTGCTTTTCTAAAAAATACATATTCCATCAAAATATAACTTTTTCTCACATTTTATTCTACATATCCTAACATGTAATTCTTACCAAACTTGTGTGTCGATGTGCTTTGTGGGATCCATAGAAGCTATCTTGGTTCTTTCATTTGCTATCCTGATCTTTTGCACAAATTATGGCCTCCATCTCAAAGCAACATTGTACATTTGTCTTATGTTTTCCCTTGATGCCTCACAAATGTGAAAACTATGGTCGACTTCTTAATCTATTATATCCTTACACAAGAGGTTTCCCTAAATCGTCCTAAATCATGATAATGATCTCCAATAATATATTCATGATTCCAAAGCACCAATCCATATCATAAAGACTTCTAAGGTGTTTGTACAAACTTAAGCATAAACCTCTATTTGCAATTAGAGCCTTATCTATGTTTTACTGGTGACATAAGTGATTCATACATTTTTGTTGTTGTTATTATACTCTTCTAACATAATTTCTTCCTCTATGATTTTCTAGTGAGATTTATATTCCATTGGAAATTATTTCAATTTAATATGGCATGATTTGGTTTGTATAACCACTTTTCATCTCTTAGCTTTCCACTAAATTTCAAAAATATAATCGTCCTAGTAAATCACCTTCACTTTTGACTTAACTCTATCTCCCATTTCTCTAAAATGCATGTTTTATTTCCCTTATAAAGTTGCTTTGACAGATTTAGGCTTTGCATTAAATTCCATTATTCTTGCATTCAACAATAGTGAGGAATTGCCAATGTGAATTATTAACCCCTCCTACAACATGGATGCATTCAAAACTATGGAGAGGATGTATGTGTCTTACTATAAAGACACTCAAAACATGTAGGTGTTTTGTTATCAATATATTTGTAAATAATGTTTTCATTCTTGGAGGTTGTGGTCATCTCTTTGATCAACTTAGTGTATCGTAATTGATCGATTGTTGAGACACTTTTTTAAAGATAAATAATGGAAATTGTGTTGATTCATATTATAAAGTTTCTACAAGATGTGTCTCATCTATGAAGATGATCCCCACTGTTGGGTGAATCTATTAAAATATGTCCCACGTTCTAGAGAAATGTGGCAATAAAATTTTGATGTTGCATATTTTCAAAAATAAATCCCTCGAAATTCATGTAGTCCTTATGAGTTTTGATGTTCAAATAGAAACCAATTTGTAGGGATTTGTGTTATCTTTTTAATGATATATATTCTCAAAAAATATTAATGTCAATTAATAAATGCCAAATTTTCATTTGATTATATAGATTTGTCTTTATAATTTCAAAAAACATTAACAAGTGAATTTGGTTACTAATAACTAATTTAGTGTTCAATGTATAATTTCAACAAAATATATATATATATAAGCATGATCTAGATAAAATGTAGTGTGTCCCGCTTTTTCTTTTCTTTTAAAAAAATTATTATTACTCTAAGTTGGCTAATTAATATTTGAAACACATTTTATACACCATTGTTTTCCCAACATTTTTTTCTCATGTGAATGTAAAAACCAAAAATATAAATGCTCTAATGATGAATAAACATCCATGGGTATTCCAAATATTTTTTCTATTTTTTTGGTTGTGTAACTTTTAAGATAGTTATTTTTCTTTTGGGGAACTTCAATATTTGAGAGAAAAAATAAATTGTATAAGTTTAATAATTAATAAATCAAAAACAAAAAAATTATATGGCATTAGATAGAGGATTCAATGAAAATTCTATGAGCGCCAAGTCTTCCACCTTTGATGGAAGAGATGAAGGGTTTTCACTTCCTAGAAGTTGCAACTCCATGGAAACCTGCAAAAGTATGGAAGTTTTCGATTGAAGGCTTCTAAAGCCCTTGATTGAGGTATTATAAATCCCTATATCAAGGTTTAGACCTCCATCGAGGGATTTAAAACAGCTCAAACAAGGGCTTTAGAAGCCTTCAATCAAGATTCTTTTTTAATCAAACCACTAATTATGGTTTAAATTATCAATCTAGCGCTTGTAAATATTATTTATACTTTCCCCACTTGTCAAAATGTGCAACCCTCCTTCTTGGATTCACCTACTATAGGGGAATATTACATAAGAGGGTAGTAGTACAAGTCCACGATGTGGATGGTCTACAACCTTGCACATCAATCCTTAACCTCCATAGGTAATATATTAGTTTAACATCCATATTTAATGTTGAAGTGAAATCACTACCTATGTAATGTTGCGGAAGCACTTCCTTTTAATGTTGTTTGTTACTAGGTTGATCCCTTATCCATAGGGTATAACATCAATACACTTTGCGGCCTTGACCCTATCTTACATTAAAGTGTGATTTGGTGAAGTGCAAAAAGCTATATTTAATTTTGTTCAAAATGGATACTCATGAAATCCAACAAGAACACAAAAGAACACTAAGAAAAATGGATCAATATACAGTAAGAAAATAAAATTGATGAATACAATATTTTCAAGATTAGTAAATTCAACATTTCTTTTCTAGTTTCAAATAATTATTACAGAGAATTTTGGGAGTTGCTTCTATCATTGATTCGCAAGTTGGTCCTAGTACTAATATTTGGCCACCAATATGCATACCATCCACCACACCCACAAATAACCCTTATCCTTAATCTCATGAAACCACACCCACAAATAACCCTTAGCCTTAATCTTATAAAACCACACCCACAACCAACCCGAATCCACATGCATGTTTGAATAAGTATGATCTATGTGTGAATATGGTGTGAATACAATTATGTTTGGAGTAAAAGTGATGTTTGAATATGTATGCTTTGTAAGATTTTGGTGTCAAGTTAGTTGGAATGGTTGTGTGTGAAGTTGACCTATGTTTAGGGGCTTATTCACCATCTTGAAATATTTGCTCTCAATAATATTTCATGTTTTAACCTACAATGCTTATAGCGGTTATCAGAGTTGCCATACTCGGGGTAAAAGTAAAAATGTCATAGAAAAAATGTATGCCCAAGGTATTTAGTGAAAATGGGGGTTTGTTTAATTGGAAAGGTGTATTAAGAGGGGGGTTCAACAAAATTATTTCTGGAGGCATTCCTTAATATATAGAGAAATTAGGGTATATTCTTTAATATCCTACAAATGCATGTGTTATGTCATAACTTTTCAGAGTGAACCCCACAAGGGCAAATCTACAAGGGATAATGAATTGGCATTGTCAAATCTCAGTAGCTATAATAGACTTTCATTCCATGTATACCATTTGGTTTAATGTCCACTTGGTAGGTCCATATTTTCATATTTGAATACCTAAATTTATTTTGTTTATGAGAACACTATTATAGATTATCAATCTAAAATCACTTTGCATTCGGATTTCCAAATTTGTGTATAATTCAATTATTTCCATTCAATTGAGGTTTGGACTAAAAATGATAGCTCTTGTGCATCATGAGTTCAAAGGAATCGTTGGGCTTTTCTTGTGGAATTTGACTATTGATTTTTTATGGATGAATCTTAATTGCTAAGTGTTCAGAACATTTAAATTGTTTTTAGTTTTTCTTTCGTTTAGTATGGAGATATTATCTCTCGATTGAATACTTAAAGTGTTGCTAGTAGAGCTACCAATTCTCACCGTTAATTTTTATGACAAAATACTTCCAATCTATAGTAGTGATAATGTTATTTATAATATGAGAATGTTCAATTCTCCCTTCTTCAACAATCCAAAGGTGTACTATGACAACGATGATACCACCCTTATTTCATAAATTATCAAATTATCAATAGGCAATGGCATTGAGATTAGAGGATAAGGAGAAGAATTACAATAATCGTATTCCATAATTATGGAAAATTTTAAGGATCCATAATTTCCTTAAAGTGTAGAAACCTTGGAAAATCGTAATTACCAAACTTCCATCCATAAAATGTTTGGTGATATTTTTTTTTAAAATTCAAGTTTATAAGAATTATATGAAGTTCTTAGACAAATTTGACGATTTTTAGGGTAAAATTTTTTAATTCCATGGAATTTGGGCGAATCATATTGGAAAAAAAAGAAAATGGTGAATATTATTTCAGGAAAAAAACTCGAAAATTAACCCATGGAAAAATTTCGCCCCTAAAATTTTCCCTGCAATCATAATTAAACATTAGATAGAGGATATACTATGATTCACTTTGGGAGAAGGGTTACATGACATACAATCCTCTAATCATTACTATAATTGGGATGAAAATATAATTACAAAAGTGCATTCAATCGTTCTAAATGAATCCTTAAATGTATTTTGGGGAGGTTCTTCGTTAAGGTCATAGAACTATTGTGTAAACCCTAGTTTGGACTTGGAAATTTTTTTGTACTACTACTATGTTTCATTCTTTTTCTACATTTTTAATCTTCATTATTATAATATTTTGAAGCTTATGCATTGGAATTCATCCATTTAGCTAATCTTGGAAGATTTAAAAATTTCAAGATGATGTCATTCCATAATGAGGGAAAATTTTAAGGATCCATAATTTCCTTGGAGTGTAGAAACCTTTGTGAATGGTACTAATTATTAAACTTCCATCCATAAAATGTTTGGCAATATTTTTTTTTAAATTCATATTTACAAGGACTATATAAAGTTTTGGACAAATTTGGCGATTTTTAGGGTAATTTTTTTTAATTCCATGGAATTTGGGAAAAATATATTAGAAAAAAAGGAAAATGGTTAATATTATTTTGGAAAAAAAAAACTCGAAAGTAAACCCATGGATAAATTTTGCCCCTAAAAGTTTCCCTGCGGCCATCATTAAATAATAGGTGGAGGATATGCTATAATTCACTTTGGGAGAAGGGTTACATGACATACCTACCACAATCCTCTAATCATTACTAGAAGTGGGATGAAACTACAGTTACAAAAGTGGATTCAATCATTCTAAACGAATCCTTAAATATATATTGGGGAGGTTTTTCATTAAGGGCATAGAACCGTTGTGTAAACCCTAGTTTGGGACTTTGACAAAATTGTGTACTACTACTATTCTTCATTATTTTTCTACATTTTTATTCTTCTTTCTTATAATATTTTGAAGCTTATGCATTGGAATTCATCCATTTAGCTAATCTTGGAAGATTTGAACATTTCAACATGATGCCATCCATGGCCTAATACATGCCCAATATATCTATTATGGTTTTCAACAATGCATGTAGATAATCTGACATCAATAAAATAGGATCTAGATAGGGAGCCACATCTTACAAAGCTATCAAGAACTATAACTCAACTAAAAAACTCATATTCCAAGAGTAGAAACACAAATATTGTCGTATTCTAGAAGTCCATGAGGACAACAACAACCATTGCTAATCACATCTGCCTCGATTGCCAAGATTTGTTTTTTACAACAAAGCACTTATAGGATGAATATGAAATGCAAAGAGAATTTAGACACATGTGACACCCTCATTTACAAGCATGTTTGTACTTGCATCATTCTTTGGTTGAGTCAACAACACATGTTTTAGAATCACCTAAGTTTGTACTTGGATCATTAGAACTCTCATTGACTCAACAAGAGAATGATGAAAGTATAAAAACATTTGAAAATAAATGTGTGGTAGGCCCTTCTAGTTTTTTGGTGTGTTTCATAATCACTCCAAAAGTGCCATGTTGAAAGTAAGTTTTTTACTAAGATAGATTAAGAATACATGGACATTTTGACAAGCTCATTCTTGATAACAAAATTGTCTGTATGCTTCTACTAAACTTTATCAAGATTACATGAATGGAAAAATGCTTCTACTAAGATTTGTTGTCCTACGTATTATGTATTCGCAATGCACATAGAAAAATGACTAAAAATGGCGATTTGAGTGATTGAAATGCAATTAGGGTTTATATGGTCCCTTTTAATCATAGGGAATCATTTTTAGAAAGTGAATATTAATATAGAGAAAGGATTTATTTAGCATTCATAATCATAGTGAAAACACTAAAACACAATAAATTAAAATAAGATAGAAAAGGAAATGGGATTGAGGTTTATGATGAGGATGGTTATTAATGTTTAAAACTAATTTTGGTCTCTTACACCTTGAAAAGGGTAAGAATTTATTTGGTTTGATTTAAAATTGTATTCATGTGCTTGAAAAGCTTTAAGGGAAACAATCCTTAATCATCAAATTTTTAATGAGTTAAAAGGTTATAAAAATATTTTAAAATTATGACTTAATGTGAGTGTACATGGGGACATTTTGAGAGAAAGTGTTTTTCATCTTAACCATCTTAGTGTTCCATAACAAAAATGACATTTTTTTGATCTATGACATTTTAACAACTCTCCAACACCATAACTCACTATAGAGTTGGTAAGGTTTGTTCTTATTTTAGCAAAGTTGATTTTCTTCTTTGTTCTAGTTAAAATAGAGAGATATTTTTTATCTTCTAGATTAGGCTTGATCACCTCTTTATAGTATCATAATTTTCTCTCAACCTCTAATTATTTATTGTAACAAAAATTGTCCCTAAATTAAATGTAATAATATTTAAATGTTATAGTTATCATGCAAAGTGACCTCTTCCTTGATTTCTCAAAGATTTAGCCAATACTTGGTATATTTATGCCAACCCTATTGAGCCACAAGTAGTTTTGATTTGTCATGCCCCCTTCCAAGTAAGATTAATTGCACAATGTTTCACCAACCTACTAGTTCCCTATGTTGAGGTGGAGGCATAAAAGTTTGTAATAAGGGAGTTATGAGACCCAAAGGGGCCTTAGTTTACCATCTTCACATTAAATTGGGTCACATTGATAATAAATGTTAAGAAAATAAGGTGGAATTGGTTCATGTAGACACTTGGAGGCTTATGGGGTCCTTGGGTTGCTAAATCCCCCCACACACTTGGCATGACCTTCATCCAAATTCGAATCCATGGGGAATGTAACGTTCATGGAGGGTGATGTATTTTGAAATAGCATACATGAGTCAAGGAATTCAAATTATTCAAGGAGAGTAACTCCCATGGAAGAGGAAGAGACTAAAAAGACAATGTGTGCCACTTGGAAGGAGATTTCATGCACTCTATAACAATAAATGATGGAAGATTCTAGGAAAAACGTGAAAAATTCAGACCTGATTGCAGACCTATGACAAATCTGACATGACAAGGATAAAAATAGCAACCAAGAGGACACATTTAGGAGTTATAGGAAACCATTCGAGTTGTGGAAAGAATTGGAGCATGAAGGGGAAGACAAGTTCCATAGGAGTTACTAAACCACTAGGATGAATTGGAGGAAGCCAATGGAGAGAAATTCGACCTTTGAAGGCCTCATGAAGTTAATAAAAGGATGTCTTGAGGAAGGAGAACAATTTTTTATCATTTGTTAATTTTCCTTTGGCATTTTGGAGAACTCTTGCTTGTCCATTGCATGGTGAGTGTTCACTCTCCCTGCTTGTGAACGAATTTCAAAGGAGTTGGATTCCTTTCCAAGTTGGTTAATGTAGAGGCCACCGAGACCTCTCATTGGAGATGAATGAGGGTATTTTAGTTGCAGGTTGAAGGCCCGTATAGTTTGAGCCTCATCTATCTCCCCCTTCTCTCATTCCTACTTCACCATTCCCCGTACTCTTGTTGGAGTGATGTTTACGCTTGTCTCAGTCTATTTGATGCCCAAGATTAGGTATATGATGTTTGGATTTGTAATCTTATGTCCATATTCTCTGTAAGTCGAAATATCAGAAATACGTGTGTAAAAGGCTCACATGCCCATGCTCTTAAATATCTAGTTTTCATGTATTTGGCTTCCATTTTGAAAGAGTTGCATACCAGATTTGTATGACATCTTTTCCCTAATTTTTGATGTTTTTGGCGTAGTAATTTTGATGTTGTATATGGTCTCCATATGTCATGTCTAGATCTAAACCATTAACTCTACTTTTCATATGCAAAAATCGAGCTAGTTATGCAATTTTCCTCTAAGTAATTTCCCTGAAAATGGTCATATGAATGTTTCACATTATAATAAGTTGCAGAGATAATGACCATGTGTAATGGTAGCCTTTGATGTCTGATATTAACCACCATACTTTGTTCAAAATGTTGGGAGGGTCATAATTGAGTTGGGAATCCAATTTAGCCAGACCCTGGCAGGTAATTTGACCATAATTTCCTAGGAAATTTGCACTTTCTATCATTAGCCCCAAACTAAGTTGCAACAGCCTAAATCCTGATCAAAAGTGTTCAGAGTTTACCTTAGGATGTACTAAGACTCACCAAACAATTGCATTTCAAATTCATGACCATTTGGAGTCGGATGGAAACCCCCATAGTCATGACTAGTTAAGCCTGAATTTGCTCCAATTGCATTGTTCTCCCAAAATTCCAAGAAGGGTTATTACATGATTGGTGTTTGAAGAAATCTTAGGAATCCTCTTATCTTCCATGTCATTTATCTTGTTCTTGTACATTAGGTACCTAGTCATAGCCATCCTCTCAATTGGAGAAAGACCCACCTCTATGAGGATAGGATTGGGTGCATTTTCTTTAATATTGAGGTTATAAGTTATAAAATCCTTTTAGATTTTCCTTATCTTTCTCCCATTATTCACTAGAGATGTTGTAGCCCCAAACTTCACAACCATACATGATAACATGAGCAACGAGAGTCCCAATGAGGAGTTTCGTCTTGTCCTAGAGCAAAAGGTATGTTGATTTACAATTGTTTTCAAGTCCATATTAAGTTTTCCACCATCCATTCATCCATTTCTCAATACTAAGTTCTAATTAAGCTTGATATGAAGATCAATTCCGAGATATTTGTATTGTGGAGTCACTTCATCTAAGTTGTTGTTGTCATACATGAAAGTAGCAAAAGTGATGTTTTTGGATTTGATTATCATAACCTTTGTTTTGTCAATGGTAACAGTCATACATTTACTAGAGAACAAATCCTTGAGAATTTTTAGTTGCTTGTCAATATTATAGGGACTCTTTGTCGTAAGAACAATCCAATTGGCGTAAAAAAAGGATGATGACTATACTAGCTAGAGTCATGCCGACACAACTTGCTTCTTCTAAACAACCTTCTAACATGTCAATATATATGTCAAAAAGAGTAGGAGACAAGGGACAACCTTGCTTAGCTCCTATATTACAATTAATTCTTTGATTAGTCCCCCATGTTCCTAAACTTGACAATAACATTCTCATACAACCTTATTGCAACAACAATCATCTCGAAAGGAACTATTAACTCTTCTAATTTATTCCAATAATTATTTATGTACATTGTGTCAAATGTTTTTCTAAAGTCAACAAAGCAACAAAGGAGATTGGTTTTAATATTGCAACATTCACCTACAATGATCCTAAGCATAGCAAGGTGGTCCACAATTGAATGATAGCACCTAAATCCAACTTGGCCTTTAGCTCTTTTCTCATTAGCTTTCTAGCTACATGTTGATCTTTTTTCCAAAATAATTTCCTATAACTTAATTAAAATGGTGTTAGTCTTAATGATCTTATAATTATATCTCTTTTTTTTAAATAAGAACAATGAGTTATTCGGTCCAACATTCAAGAAACCTACTTATTGCTAAATTGAAGAGATTGTGGATATGAGGAATGGAGATAAACCTCCAATTTTTAACATTTTTACTTGGTAGCCTTCAATATGCTTAGCTTTCCCTTTTTATGATCCACTTAACCCCAAACTCTATGCCTTCTTAAAAATACTTCAACAATTAAAAATAAATAAAATTGAATGTATTCTAGTCCTAAAGGAATCATATTGTTTTCTTTAGTTTTAATATTTTTTAAGAATACTATCAAATTAGACTTACTATAATTTAAAGATAAAAAAATGTCTCATATATAAACATAAATACACAAACTATTCCATGCATGAAATATTAAGAATGGTCATGAGAACACAAGTTAAGCCTTTGTTTCAATATTACATAATAAATTATTTTATTATAATGAATTAATTTATAATAAAATAATTTATTATATAATCTTTGATTTTTTTTATGATAAATAATATTAAGTTTATATTTTTTTTTTCTTAAAAAATTATTTTTAGGCATTTAGATATTATCTGAGATTTTGAACTTTCTTGAGTGGATCCATAAGATTACCCCAAATGTAACAAGTGTACAACTAGAATTCATTTTATGGTCATAATATTTTATTAGGTTTAAATGTATATTAATTAAGATTTAAATAATCTTAGTTAAACAAATATAAGTTCTTGATTTTTTGTTTTTTCCATATTACTTTTTATTTTTTGGTTTATTAAATATAATTTAATGTTTAATTTTTTTTAATAATTAGTTATCTTCACAAAACTAAATAGCTAAATTTATCTATATTCATTAACCACTTTATTTGTAATTATCCTGTTATATAATAATATTATAAAAAGTTCTAACGTGATAACTGACAATTACGTAAAACGTTGATCATCATTCACATAGATGAGTTGATCACGATTCACATGGATTATCAAGTTCAAAACTAGTCGACTATCATTTAATTTAAGTCACTAACTAGTTTGATGATTTTAAGAAAGTATTTGATACCTATTTTGAGAAAGTATTTGTTAATATCATTACATGTCTTTTATTTCCCAGACTAAAGGTATAAACTTTCAAAATATGATTAGAAATCTATGAAATGTATGTAAAAAAAGTAAACTTGAGCCATTTTAATTGGGAAAATATATATGCTCACAGTTTTATAGTTGTATAAAGCGTTTACACCACTATTAATTTTCCTATGTATTTGGATATTTTATTCTGACTCCGTGGATTAAAAGTCAATACAATATGGTATCACACGGCGAAAAATATATTTCATGCTATAGAGCATTAAATGCGATGGCGGTCGCACTGTCTCCAGTTGGATCTTATTTTGAAAAAGATCAGACGACAACCGCCGTCGCATTTAATGCTCTATAACATGTAGTATATTTTTAGCCGTATCACACAGTAATCACACTGAACTTACTTACACTTAACTTACTTAAGCGTGTTATTAGTCAAATCGACAGGAGTACTCCTCGAAGCCAAATAGATAAGAGTTGTGCTGTTGTAATTTTTTTGGGAGGAGAAAGTGTTGTTTTAACTTTTCTTGGTATACCAAGGCTTACGTATGCTCGATCCTTAGCATGTAAAAGAGAGATCCATAATTATTGACATGAAATTTTTATATGCAGAGGCTAAACTCTCTTTGACATCGATATTGACAATATTTTGTACACCATTCAATATCTCTATCTTTGAGCCTATATGTAAAAAAAGATATGGATATAAAAAATTATAAAGAAATGAACTATTTTATGGGCGATTGGTCTTATAGGTGCCACTTTTATTTGGTCAATTTCAATTTACTATGAGAAATTTTAGGTAAATATTATTTCTTCTTTAAATATCATAAATTCAATATGAAGATAGAAGGAGGATTGTTTTTTTCATTAAAGATATGATTCTTTGATATTTCAAAATTCTTAACTTACTAACATCATTATCCATACAAATCAAATCAAAGGAGACACATAGATTTTATAACTTTCCAAGGAGCATTTAAGATCTAATTTCATGAATGATCCAAAGTTGGATCAACTTTGGTTAGACATGTCCAAAGGATGGATTTGGTTGTACTATAAATTCATACAAAGGAGCATTTAAGATTTAATTTCATGAATAATCTAAAGTTGGATCAACTTTGGTTAGACATGTCCAAAGGATGGATTTGGTTGGACTATAAATTCACCAAAGTTCATTATTGACAAATTGATATCTAGTGATCTTTAAAGTGAAAGAATTTTTTGGTACAAATTGTTTATTAGGTGACAATTTGTTTATCACAAATTTAAAGGATAAATTTTGTCATAATACTATTTGTTTGTCATAAATTTAAGTAAAAATGTTTTAGATGGTTATTATGAGTTAGATTCAAAATTCCAACCCTATTTTTATAGCTTTAAAACCATTTTTTATGATGATGATGATGATTATGATTTAACATTTAGTGAGACCAACTTTGGTCCATCGGATCTTGAGAAGGATAATACTTGGTTGACTTTAAAATCTTGTTCATCTCCTCAAAAAACTTGCCAAGAAGATTTCCAAGCTCACTATAGTTTTGGCAAGTTAGGAGGTTATAAAGGTTTGTATTGTAGCAAATACTATGAAACTCATCTAATGTGGGTGTAAGCAAGGCACTCTAAGAGAAAGTGATTTTCATCCTCAACACTCATAGACTCACAGAATGGCAAACCCTTTCCGCCTATGGAGTTTTAGGAATAGGCCAATGCCCTCTTTCTCTATGGAGTTCGTTTTCTTCCGTGAGCTAGTTACTACCGAGAGATACTTAGGATTAATGACCTCCTTATAGTATCTTAATTTTATCTTAACGGCTAAATTTTCCTCACACCATAATTTTTCTTTAAACTTAGAATTAATAATATTTTTGACATTATCAATGTTATACAAAATGTCGTTTCAATCAATGGCCCAATGGTTTAACCAAGCCATGGTATCTTTACACCAACATTGCTTAAGGCGTAGTTGGTTTGACTTGAGTTTAAAGTGACTTTAGGAAGTCTCTGGTTTTCCATGTTATTTATCTTATGCTTGGACATCAAGTACCTAGTCATAGCCATGCTCTCCATGGGGGAAAGACCGGCTTCTATGAGGAGAATAGGATAAGGTGTATTGGTTTTAATTTTGAGGTTATAAGTTATAAATCACTTCTGGATTTGCTCTAAAAAAGTTGCACCTCCAAACTTCACAAGTGACACAAGATAATAGGGATGACAAGAGTTTCAAAAAGGAACTTTTCTTTTATCCCACCTGACCATATTAGCTAATTTACAGTTATTTTCAAGATCAAAATAAGTTTTCCACCCTTCATTAATCCTTTTCTCATGCTATATATCTACTACTTTATATTTCTTTTCTAAATCTTAATAATTGTAATCAATATTATTATAAAATTAATTCTAAATTAAATTATTAATACTATATTAACTAAAATATTTAATCATATAAAACTTCTTTTATATCTGTTATCTTTTTTTAATATTTTTTCTCATTTTCATTAATTATATTTAATCTTTTTAACATTAATATTATATTAATTAAAATATTTTACCATATGTTTAATTTTATTTAATTACAAATATTAATATGATTTTTTTTATAAGTAATTTGAATTTAAGTAGATTTATATACTCTACTCTTTATAAGTTGAACTTATAATTTAATGAAAAAAAACATATATATTTATTTATAAATTTCTGTCAATTAAATCAATATATACTCATAATTAAAAAAAAACATATATATTTATTCTCAAATTGCTTTCCACTAATTCAATATATACTCATAACAATTGTTTCTAATTTCTAGACCATAGACCATAACCATAACCAATATATACTCATAACAATGGTCTAAACTTATTAGACCTAGACATAATAATGAAGAAGAAATTTTAAACTTAAATTTAAAATAACGAAGGTACTAAATAAAATAAATTAGTAAATAAACTAAATCCATTTTTATATTAAAAATAACTTTGAACCAAAGTAAATCAGGAAATGGAAGAAAAAATCAAAATCTTTGAAGGCTTATACAATCAATCATCTTTCCTCTATCTTTCCTCTATGTAATGATTAGATATCGAGAGGTACATTATTATTGCGGCGAATTTTTATAATATAATAACCACCTATTTACCATATTATTTTCAGATTCATGCAGCTCTTCATTTTCATGACCGACCATTTTTGTGCACATTAAAACGTGCGTACGCCTTTCGAGAAAGCAGAAACAAAACGCCTAGTTAAAGTCGAAAGACTTGAATCTTTACGGAACAGACACTATTAAAAAGGATATTATACATTTTAAATAACTCGTTGGAAAGGCGAGTCTGAATGTCACTACGATATATTAATAAAATTTATAATTTATTTTGTTCCGTAGTTAGATGATTTAAAATTTTAGTTTCATATGAAGACATTTATTCTGTTTCTTTAAAATATTATTTTATAAGCTTTATGCCTTGTTAAGATATATTATTAATATATAAAAATTGTTAAATTACAAGCTAGAAAACACATTAGAAATGGAATCTGATTCAAAAGGATGTCATTTCTGAAGTTGTTCACGAAGGATAATCAGTTTCCACTTGAGGAAAAGAAATTGGGCGAAGTAGCTACCCTACCATCGTATAACAGTTCAAAAAATGGATACCTAGTAATTGACCAGCCAGCCAGATGGGAACGCCGATGCTTGAACAAAAAAGCATGTCCAAATATTGTGCAAACCAGAAAGTTAATGGGGGCATCGCTAGAATGGAATACTTGGTAAATAGCAAAACAAAAACCCCATGGAAATAAAACGTCATAGGAAAGCGACGAAGACAGAATACAATATAAAGAGACCATCAAGAGCAATTTAAACACCAGTGACCAAGCCATAAATATGTATTCCAAAATTCAAAAAACTATGTGAAGAGAGAATCTCCAAAACATTTAACAAAATGAAAATAATTAAAACAGATAACATGTACTTAAGTCCATCACTCCAGTTCATTCGACAAGTCCAGCAGAAATTTTTTATATGACGCTACTTTTGAAAAATATAATGAAAAGTGCAATTTTATTTCTGGGTTGATAAGAAAATGTTAGATTATTGTTTCAAGTACACCTGCATTCTCTTTAATACTGATTTTGTGATATAAAGCAAGGGCAAAACCCTTTCTGGGAAAACGTATTGTTCTTACTGTTGGAGAAACCCAGTGTTCATCAAACAAAACCTTCCACAGTTGAAGAGAAATTCATCTTTAATATCTTAAAATTTAATATATTATAATTTCCATGAAAATTCTCCTCTAACTGAAGTTCTCCATGAAAGAAACTAACTTTTCTCATTACTCAAATTTATTAGCAACTTAACCCTTTGCAGTCTAACTACGTTTCTATAAGCATAAGCATAAACTGTATTTCAAACTCCTTGAATACAGTGCATAAACATAAGCTCTAGTTCAAACTCCGTGACTAATTAAGAATCCTTGAATAGTCTATTGGATTCGCTTGACATTTGAATCGGATTTAATGTGACTAAAGGAGCTGTGTGATTGCTCATAGCTTCTTATATTTCAGGGTTTGAATGACTTGAAATTTGTAGAAATTTCGCCCTTGTTTTTCTTTCGAGACGCCTTAAATAGAATAGGGTTGGGAATGGTTTCGATTCAGGCTGCCCTTTGGGTCACCAGTGCTGAGTACCTCCTTCCAGATGGCAATTATCTTGCATTGCTGGTCTTGAGGAGAGGGGTAGTTTTGATTCTATTCTAATGAAGGATTCTTTATGAGCTTCATTTAGGTTAGCTTAAAGTTGTGATAGAATACGCTTCAAACAAAGTTCGGGCGTTGACATTGGCCTGCCTATGAGGCTGGCTTCTCTTGAATTTTCTGCCTATGATCTCAGATCTGTCCATTCTTTAACAGTTGAATTTGGGATTTGGGAATGAGCCTTCAACTTGCTCAGAGCCAAAGTGCCGAGAGTGAACGTTGTTAGAATGTTATTTAACTATATCCACTTGTTGGTTTCAGTATCACCCTTGTTCATTGATTTATACTTCCAACATATATCCACTTGTTGGTTTCAGTACCACCCTTGTTCATTGATTTATACTTCCAACATATATCAACTTGTTGGTTTCAGTACCACCCTTGTTCATTGATTTATATTTCCAACATATAACAAATCTGAAAACATATCTTGCTAATTATTAACTATATATATCCGCTTGTTGGTCTTAGTACTACCCTTTTTCATTGATTTATTCTTCCAATATATGACAAATCTGAAAATTTTAGGCTGCGATGTTCTGCAGTTCAACCGAAAAGATGCACCAATTGAATTAATGGAACATGCTGGAAAGCGGTGCACTTCTATATTTAACGATAAGTTCGTCTAGGTATGTGTTTGTGAAGGAAAGAAGTGTAAAGTGTAGGGGAGGAAAGAAGGAAGCGTGACGATTCTGAGTAATTGCTACGCATCCCTCCTTGTTGCGGAAGAAGACTCGGCCTGGTTCACGTGTGAAAGCCACCAGAACATGTTTTTAGGAGATGAAAACATTTTCTGTCCTCCTCCCGATTTTGACCATGGCAAGGTGGAAGATGTTTATTATTTCTGTTGCATTCTGTACTAGCCAACTGCAAACCCCATCACATTCATCCTCTACGCTTGGATTTGTGGACTATACTAGATTCAACAAATGGATAGATATTGTTTTGAATCTTACAACTACCTCTCTACTGATGACCTGATAGTAAATACAAAAAAAATCCTAGAAGCTAAAACTACTACTTTGGCCTGATAGTAAATACAAAAAAAATATAAGAAGCTAAAACTACTTGAGAGTAATTAGAAATACTGAACACATCGAGAACACTTGATCGACACTCGAGAACCATTACAAAAGAAGAATTTGGCTTCAGATTAATTGAAACCGAAGAGAGCTTACCTAATGAGGAAGTTCGGATATTCCCTTTTGTTAGACTACCCAGTTGATTTTCGATCTTCTTCAAAAACGCCATCGCTTCTTTAAAGGGCTTTGTAAGCTCCTCCTGATATTTGATGAACATCTCGCAATAGTCTTCCTGATAAGAAAAACAAATAACGTTTACGAGCGGTCAGCTTTGGCTTAAACTTAAAATGGCAAGTTCAATCGCTGATAAAATATTTTCCTTTATTGTGAATCACTCGGTTTATGTTCCAGTTCTCATACACGTCTTAATCCACCCAGTTGTTTCATAGTACCATAAACCTCACTAGATCACACCATAGCAGCTTGTTATTATCTTTTAGGACTTGGAAAACGCTTAAAGTAGATACGTGAAGACTATCCAAAATTGAGAAAATCACCATGAATTGGTCCAGCTCTGGGTCAGTTCCGATGCTTATTGTAGCTACACAGTGTTGGGCTTGGCATTTCTGACTGAGCTCATCCAACTCTGAAACTACATCCGGAGGGGCGCCTACCTGAAAACAAACAGAGAAGATATCAATATCTGCTTTCTGCTTTCAAACTAGGAAATTTCAATCAAACACATGGAGAAAAGTGTGAAAAATATATTGCGAATGAGAAGCAGTGCTGTAAAATTCTAATATGGGGTTTTCTCAGGGCGAACAGTGCAGTTATGAGTGGAGCATTAGGCACAGACTGTTTTGGTTTTCACTTAACCACCTAAACCTAAGGATCACAGTTCTCTAATGCTTCGTCTACATGAATTATTGAAGATATTATCCCTTTAGATGCCCAAACACAGATCTGCTTTACCTTTTGACAGTCTATGTAAGCTGCGACTAAGCGAGGATAGTGGACATGGGCTATAATTTTGGCTTTCATCGCATCAGCTTCATTTGGCTTACAAGAACAGGAACTATCCATATCCACTGCAAGGGACGTTACCATCCGGCCTTCTTGCTGCTGTGGTGGTAATGAAGTAACTAGGGGAGTGACGACAAATGAAGGCTCAGGATAGGCGCGGGCGCATCTCCCCTCTTCCTTCCTGCGGATCAGCTCAAATTGCCCTGCTACACCGGTGCCTCCACTACCGCTGCAAGCTGCTTCTGTTTTCACCGAAGATATAGACGAATCAGAGATAACAGCCTGCTCAGGGATAAACTGTTCCATGACGAAATGACCGGCTCCTCCTCCTCCTCCTATATGTGTATTTGCAGGCTCATTAAACTTGTTTGCACCTTGACATGGCCGAGAGGGTTGGAACATAGCCGCCGCAGAAAGAAGACATTCTGACTGACCATGACCATGGCCATGGCCATGACCATGACCATGTCCATGGCTATATGAAGAATAAGAGCTGGGTATGGGTATGCTTGTCATAATGCTTTCGCTTTCAGGTTGATGTTCGGTCATGAGTGCCATCATGGATCCAACGCCGACATCTCCGCCATATTCAACCATGTGAACTCCATACAAGCTGGAAGAAGATTGAGCGGTTGTGTTCATATGCTCCATGCCCTGCATATATCTATTTCAACTGCTGGAATTTAATGCACCTTTTGTGCATTCGAACAGGCTTAATTGCTAATTTGCTCAACCTTACAAACCAGTGGGTGAGACAAGGGGTTGCAGTATTAATTCATCGACGCTGGCTGCCAGATCTGGATCCTACTGTTGTATATGGAATAATCATTCATCACGGCAAGAATACCTACTACTCAGCGTATCAAAGACAATTAGTGTGAGAAGAAGAAGAAGAAGCAGAAGAAGCTATTTCCACCATTAATCACACACGATGATCACCAGCTATATCTCCAAGCAGAATCCCCGCTTCAGAAGCCAAAAGCCCAATCTGCCAGCTTCTTGCCCTCGCTTTTCAGTGAGGTAAAAGGTGCGTGTACTGGCATACGCCATCCTGGTAAAAACTTGAAATTATCGAGCAGTACCATCTGCTTTGGCGGAAGCAAACATAGATTCTGGTACACAACAACACGGGTGCCATCACCCTACACAGTAAATCATGTAATTATGTCAGAATCTACTAACCAACTGGTGTGGCATTAATATTGACCGACATCATGATACGCCATACCACCACCAAGGGTACTAGCCCCCTACTACTCCACAACAAAGATGTATAGATGGGCAGAGGCTAATTGCTTGTTTCAGTCCATAGCAGCACTTGAATTCTCTTCTAAAACAGTTGTTCTTCATAGGATAATCAATCAGCTAATACACTCTTCAAGGGAGGTGTACTAAAGAGAGACATATTTACTAAACCTACTGACGAAAGAGAGACATATTTAGTTGTAGCTTTCTGTTCGAGTACTCCCCAAGTACAAACCTAAACCTAAATCTACTGAGCTCGATGCGAATGGTGGCCCGAGCTTGTCTTATACGGACCTCCTCTAACTCCAGTCCATGTGATCAATCCACACAGTTTTTCAGAAGAAGTGATGAATCCAACCCTTAATTCTGCCTTCCTCCATTGTGCTTGCAGCTGTCAAAGGAAAAATCCGCCTCCAGCTCCAAGGTTTCTCATACCCAGCCAGCCAGCCAGCCAGCCAGCGGTGGATGGACCCCCTCCTGGCCTTGTCGTCCAACTCATAAAAACAGCCAGCCACTCCGTGTCTGAATCGATGGGCCTCCCACGTCACCTCACTTCCCGCATGATGGCCTGGATTGATAACAACGTATGGTATGTATGTGAGCTGAGCAACGCCAATCGCTATGCTATCACTATAATCGTAATCGTAATTGTAGTGGACTTTGTTGTCAAGTATTTTCAGAGAGTGGTATTTGTAAAAGCAGGGGTCGCAATCAGCAAACGGCCAAAGCAGTAAGTGATTTGTAGGTGAAACAGCATGGCGATGTGGAATGGGAGTGGGAGTGGGAGTGGGCAGCAACGTTGGAGAATATTGGCAAACGCGTTGCCAATTCCCATTGCTTATGGTAGTAGATCAGATATCGAATAGAATATAATATAGGGTAGGAGTAGGGTGGTTTCATTTCAGTTGTAAAAGCGGTTTTTAGAGAGCGGCAGCCCATCGATCGTCCCTCCCGACAAGCTACAGGCAAAGGCAGATGGAAAGAAACGGTGGAGTCGGATAGAGTCGGATAAGCCATAACTCCCCCACACATCTATTTACGCTGGTGGTGGTCGTAGTGGGACCCGGATTGGTCATTGTAGAATCTTTACCCGACCTTCAAACAATAGGTTTTGTGTTGAAATGAAAACCCTTTATCTATTTCTTGATTTATTATTATTAAAGATCTATCAAGAAGGAGCGTCCCTCGGAACCAATTTTTCGCTAAAATCACAATCATTAAGGAGAGACGTACGATGGTAGGTAAGAGACACCATTCATAATTAGCTTTGCCAACTTGGTTTCTTTCTTTCCATTATTTTTTATTTTTTAGCATCCCTATACCTATGAAAATGAAGGTTTATTGTGCGCGGGTACATATCCATCTATAAGATAATAAGATAATAATAATATAAATTATTTTTTATTTTAATCCATGTTTTCTTTAGTTTTACAATGGAATGGAGTTTTGATTAGTTGCCCAAGTGTATAAGGACATACAGTTCTGAAATTTGACATTTATCTGATGTATATTTATATTCTCCGTCGTTTCAGGTAATATAAATTAATTATTCACTAAATTATATTTTATAAAAAAAAAATTATAATATCTATTTTAATTTAATGTTATATTTAAATTTATAACTAATTGGATTATAATTACAACTAGTATAACTACCTAATTTGTAATTCATAAACATATATATATATAATTATTTTTTCAATTCCAATTATATAAATTGTTGTTAAGTTTATTGAAAACATTAAATTGAAAATAGAAATCATTAATTAATTGTAAAAATTAATCAAGTTATTCATAAGAAAGAGATTTTATAAACATAAATATCAAATAAGAGTCCACCCAGTAAAAATAAAGCAATTAAACAATGAAAACATTAAAAATTTAATATATATATATATATATAAAATGAAAAATAGTTTTGTCACTCTTAAAATTTAAATATTGATAATTTTATATTTAACAGAAAAAACACAAATAAAATAATAACAAAAATAAACAATAAAAATGTTTTATTTTGATTAGAATTCGATGAATAAAAATTTATAAACTTTGAATAATTTATTGTTTAAATTTGTAACGTGAATTAATTAAAAAATCATCGATTATAATTTTGAAATATCTCGAATAGAAATAGTTGAAAGATTGCAATTTCCGCCCTCAGGTTTGAATAGGATGTTGGGAAATTTGTGAGACCAGAAATGAATGTAGAGTTAGAATTACACTCAACACTTGTTTGTCATCGATCTACTTTATAGTCGTATCCTTCATTGACTCGCTTGTTTGATTTTGATTTGATTTGGCACTTATTTTAAGAACAAATGGAAAGTAAAGAATATGAATCGGTGGATAGCTCATTCATTACTTGCTCCAAAGCAAGCACTAACATTAATCACTTTCTCTCCTCTTCCATGCTGTTGACTAACCACTATTCAATTACATTAAATATATTAATAATGGATTGCTTCCATAATTAACTAAACACAAAAATATAAAATTATAGGTTGAAAGCTATGTGAATATAATACATTAATATCGAACTCATATTCAACAAACTAGTAATCAAATAAATAGCAAAATATTGTATGAACTGAAAAAAGGGAATTGCATAATTGATAGTCATTATGGAATTTTCATTCTTTTGAGACAAAACAAGTACACAACATGTAAGTGCATGATAGAACAAGAATGAGTGGGAGAGAGCATATTCTCTTTCAAGATTGATGCAATATAAAATTAATGATGAAGCAAGCATAAGCATACATAGCATGATTATATTGCCTCAATTGAGATTCAAACTCTAAAGTAAACCCAAAAAAAAATACATACATAACATGATTAGAGAGTCGAAGTCTCTCGCTGTTAAGTTTGTCATCTTGCAACTTTCATAGTTACTTGGCATAAGAATAAATAAAGGTGAGGATTCTAATCCGTAATAAAATTGACTTTACCATATGATATCGAATTAGATTGTAATTGTAGTAAGTTACGACAACTTTAGTATAAAGCTCACGTTTATTTAATCATAACATAGTTTATGATTGAGCTTTGNATATCTTAAGTAAGAAGCATCGTATAAGTATTTATCGAAGCTACAGATCGTAAAAGCGTGAATCTTAATCAACAAACCGTTCTAATGTATTTTGTTTAGTGGGAATTCAATATTTAGTATTATATTTATAGGCTAGTTAATGGAGTAAGTTAATTAGTGTATAATTTTTTTTTTAATTTAATAAGATTTTGGTAAAATGTTATAATTCAACTTATCAACTTATGATGCATGAAAATTGATGAAAACTTTGGTCACAAAACTTTGACCTTAAAAACTGATGAAAACTTTGGTCACAAAACTTTGACCTTAAAGATTTTAGCCTATTTTTTCTTAGAATTTTGAACAAACTAGCAAATCATGATAAAATTGTACTTGTACTTTATTGAAAGAAGAAAAAATACTCATAAAAAAGATTACTTGTTTTTACTTAGTAATTCACTTTTTAATTAATTAGTAAGTTATCCAAAACTTCATTACTATATTTAATCCAAAATAGATTTTATATATATATTGTAAAAAATGAATTTTTGACAAATTTTGAAGCCATCAATCAACTTGAAGATAAAAACTCAAAGCCCACAAGAAGGTGAAACAAATCAATGATGATTGGCATTCTCAAGGAGCATTATCATAAATAATGCTTATTTGATGCAATTACAACACAAGAGAGATGGAAAAGAAATGGATGCTTGGTGAAAATGGCACAATTTCATAAGAATGAGGATTTGGACTAAAGTTTGCATAAAGCTTAGAGGACAAAGAGGAGTTTGAGCTTGTTAATAAAGAGCAAAGATTGTCTCTCAACAAAGGTATTTTGCAAAATATTACTAGGTGCATCGTTTGGTTGGCCTAATACATTAGAGAGTCAGGTAGCTATGTAGTTAGAATTGGCCTTAGTTACTGTTAGTGCCAGAAATTATTCTCAGACTATTAGAAGAACAAGCCAACACAATCTCAAAAGTAAAATTAAATAAAATAGGTTTTAGGGTTTGAATAGTCATCCACTTACATAAGAGTTATAAATGCTAGTTTGAGAAATCAAAGCTCCAAAAGCCTCTAGTTGAGTGAAAAATCCTACCCAAAATTGTATGTTTGTCTTCCTTTTATCATTACAAAGGTAAAGTAGTTCCATAACTACCTTCTAGTTCAAAATTTGAAATAGTTACATCTATTAGTTACATGATAACTCAAAATATTTAAAGATAATTAACCCAAAAATAACAAATCGGATTTGGGGAAATTTGGCGAATTTTGAAAAATTTGGGTCTCAAAGACACCTTCATATCTCTCGATCCAGGACACCTGTACAAAAGCTAAGAGAGATTTTTTTAAATGAGTCTCTTATGAACAAAAACCTCTCTTGGTTTTTAAAAATTCGCCTTCAATTGATCGGAATACGTGCTGGAAATTTGTGACTAAAACAGGAAATTATTAAATAATTCAAACCCTGAAAATAGGCCACAAAGATGAATTTGAATCTCTCAAACAATAATAGCTGTTGAAAAACTGAGAGCGATTTTTGTGCATGAGTCTGTTGTGGACAAAAACCTCTTTTGGTTTTCCAGAATTCATTTCCATCACCTCCTAATCCACTCCCAATGGTAATGAGAAAAACAGGAAAAAAAGAGCTACTGCAGGAATCTCCTCATGAAAATATTTGACAAAGGACTAAAAAATGAGGGTTAGATTATAAAGCAAACTTGGAATAAACTTTTATTATAAGTTTTTGAAAGCTTAAAGATATACATATTAACTAATAAGCCCAAAAGACAAACCTTAAAACTAAATTAATGAAATAATTCAACCATTAAAAGCATTAAATCCAACAAAAATTACTGATTGTCAAAAGTTCTTAAAATCAACTTAAAATGTAAAATCATTTTAAACCAACGTTTTAAAATTAGGACAAAAGGAACACATAAAGTAAGAACAAGATCTAGTTATAACTGTTACCACAAGAAAGAAAACTAGTTTTGAAGCCAAACTAGAGCAATTATTCCTTCAGACTTATCGATGAATATCAAGTAGACAACACAATAATTTGAAATTAGCTTTAGCAAAGACAATTAATTACTTAATTTTTGCATAAGCATATGTGTTGATGAGATGGACATGTCACAAACCTAACGTTTATGGATCATATTGGTGTCAAAGCAATTAAATTTGTGACCTTAGAGAAGCTATCAACACTTTGAGGAGAAAGCAAACCCATTATGGGTAAAGCATTGAAAAAAATGGGAGACTTAAGGGACATCAATGTGCATATCCAAGAGGAGAACCAACACTTGAAGGAGAATATAAATGAGCATACTAGAAGTATAGGTTCCAAGATAATGAGGCAAATGGGCTGTGATGAGCATGGGATAGGTAAGGGAAGACAAGGTATTGTAAATCCCTATGTTGTTGAACACAGGATCAAGCAAAAAGGCCTAGGAAGTGGATGAAAACAACTCGTTATCTTGGATTAAGATAAGATGATCAAGATAACCTTGCCAAGGCAAGAGGGATAAAGAAAAGGTCATTTTGATTGAAGAAAAAGCAACCAAAAAAGAATTGGGTAGAAAACCCTTACTCCAACATGCTTGTAGTAGCTTGAATGTGGACGACCAAGGGATGTTTCCCCCATCCAAAAAATACACCAATACATGGAGAACTAACCAAATAATATTACAAGCATATGCACAAACTGAAGAGGTATGAAAGACATCTCCAATTTGTTTATGTTACAAGATAATCACCACAAAGCTTATGATTGTTGGCACTCATGTTTATTTTCTTTTTCTACTATGAGAGAACACTAAGTTACTACCCACTAGAAGAAGCAATCCATTGGTGAAAGGAAGAACATGGATGAAGAAGATAATTGTAAGTAACCCATGCAATCATAGAATTGTTTTTCAATGCTGCAATTTAATATGATTTTGGGAAGCCTAGTGTTGGATTCTTCATCTAGAACTTCATCACATGGACCACACATAAAAGAGGAAAGTTTGGAGAGTCAATATTAAGAGGGGAGGACAATATTTCCATAATTATAGACCAAGTAGCAACAATTACCCAAGGAAATATACTACATAATACATTTCTTCAAGGCTGGTTGGAATTTATACAAGGTTGCAAGGAATGGGGAGTGTGCTAAGAAGAAAGCAACATACTCCTTCAAGTTGAAGCTTTTGGGAACTAAAATCCTATGAATGGGGAGGCGTGATCCCAAATGGATATTATTAACATCTCTTCCAAACATTGTAAAAATGGAATCTTTAGCAAAGTTTGAAGTAAACAATCAACTTGAAGATAAGAGGCCAAAGGCCACAAGAAGATGAACTGAAGCACTGATGATTGGAATTCCAAGGAAACATTATAATAAACAATGCTTCCCTGATGCAACCACAATCCAAGATAGACGAGAAAGAAATGGAATCTTGGGAGGAAGGGTGCAATAGTAGAAAAATAAGGACTTGGATTAAATTATGCTTAGAGATCAATAGACAAAGAGCAGTTTGAGACTGCCCATGAACAACAAAGATTTCGTCTAAGCCAAAGAAATATGTAGAATGATATTAGGTGCATTGTTTGGTTGGATTAATACACTAGAGAGTGGGTTAGTTTTGTCATTGGCCTTAACCTTGGCCACCATAAGAAAGTAAACCCATTTTGAAGCAAAATCATAATATAGCCATTTCTTCATCCTTGTTAATAAATAGAAATCAAAGAACACATAATTGAACCTAGTATTTTTAAAGACATTAAATTATTTAAATTCTGCAAAAGCATTGGTATTGATTAGACACACAAATGACACGGTCAATATTTGGTGGGATTTATAAAAATCCTTAATTGAAAACTTATATTGTTAAAAACGCCAATACAAAACTAAGCAACTTAACTTCATAGATTGAAAGTAACCAAAGCAACTCACATTAACATATATTCATTACAAATTTTATCATTATTACTAAACAACATTTTATTTTTTAAGTTTGTTTCAACATATCTTATTAGCCTTAGTATCCTATAAATTAATAGTATTCAATACATATGAGGATCAAACCAATTAAGTTATGAGATTTGATGTACAATGAATTAATAGTAATCGATGCATATGAGGATCAAACCAATTAAGTTAGAAGATTTGATGCTCTTAAATTATTAGGAAGAAATTGGTTAATATTTTTTCTATTAATGATCCCCATACAATTGTTAAGTTACATGCATAGATTTATATTAGTTTGTTGGCCCATGGTGTGTGCCCTAATGTAACCAGGAAGATCGATTAAGATCGATTCAATACTAATTTTTAAGATTAAGGATACAAAAGAGGGGACATGTGGAGGATTGATTAAGATGGATTCAATACTAATTTCTAAGATTAAGGATACCAAAAGAGGGGATATGTTTAATGTTAATAATCATATATGGCAAGAACTGTTAATCCAAAAAAATCAAACTATACCAAGCTTATTTATTTAGATACACCTCAAAGCATGGTACCAATCTTTGGAAGATTATATTTCTAATTTGTTGCAATTAGTTACAAATCTATTTTTTTTATATAGATAGCAAAGGGTTAAAGGGTGCAAACAACATATATATCACAATACATATCATACAATAACTTTCAATATAAATATGTTTTCTAAAGTTAAATGAAAGCCACCAAAACCACCGAGTATAAACACATTGAACATAAAGATAATTAAGTTCATTAGATTAGATTATAGTTGTTTGACCTATCATAAATAACCTAACCATAACTTGTATGAAAACACAAAATATATATAAATATCACAACATATAACAAATCATTAAATTTTAATGATAATTATTATATCTATACATATACACCGCTATAAATATCACAATATATAATACAATATTAAATTTTAATGATAAATGTTACACTTAACTCTTTCTTTTTATATTTTGTAAAATAATTTTTTAATTATAAATATATTACACAAATTTAAAATATTTCATTTCTTAATGGTTTTAATATTTTTTTTAATAATTTAACTTCTTATATTTTTTAATATATATTCTCCACAATTGTCCAAAATCTTATCATCTTACTCTACCATTGCCCAAACTTACAATCCTTTACAATACTGTTGTTTCCCCAAGCTAACCTTATGAATCAACGACGGTCTTTAACCAATAATTGTGCCTAAATTAAACCCCAAAAATTAAGTAAACAAGTAGCATGCATGTTGGCTAAACGGAACACACCAATTTCCCCCTCCATATGCATTATCATCGAAGAATTCTAATTTCGCCCTCCTTCATATGCATCATCCTCGAAGAATTCTAAGGTGCTTTTAGTGCTGACATCTAGTTATAGTTATCATATTCTGATGGTTATGCTATAATATATTATTATGCAGAAAAAAATTGGTGCTAGGTAGATTTTTTTTAGGTGTGTGGATGTGTAGATATATGTTTAGGGGGAATTTTATACACAAATTTTTAGTTAATAGATTAAAATTTTGAATTTTTTAAATGAATTTTTATTGAATATAATTTTTTAAATAAATTTTTATTGAATTTAATTTTTTAATTGATTTTTTTTTAAATTATTATCATATAAAATAATTGTATATTTTTTTTTTAAATGTTAATTTTTTATAAAAATTAAAAAACTAAGAATGAGTAAAATTCACTAACGTTTCCACATTTAAAATAAGATTTTTAAAATTCTCCATACCATCATTTACATTCTTTAAAATATAGTTGTCCATGTAAACTCTTATATCTTGTTTACACACTTTTCTAGTAATCAAGAAGTCACTATGAATTGAATTTCTTTTTCTCTTTATCTTGAGAAAAGACGTGATCTCCTCTTTTGGCTTGTTATCCCTTCTTATCTTTTTCATTTGTTCTTCTTTGACACTTACTTTAGAAATAATATATTTTATTATTAAATTCTTATGGTTTTCTATTCCATAATTTACCTTCTCAAGTTAGAAGAGATGGTCTTCTAGCATTTTGTTGTGGCCTTATATCCCACTACAAGCAAAATATGGTTTAGCAGAGTCCCTCCTCCCTTATCTTGTCCAGTGGAGGATTTTAGCGAAGGTGGTGGGTAAATGTTTTGAGGGAAAAAGTGCTTATATGAATCTTAATTATTTAAGTGTATTAGTGTGCTATATAAAATGATGCACTGATGCATTATGATCGATGACACGTCATCGCTAGGATAAAATTTTAAAAAATAGCCTAGTCATTTTCCCCATTTTTAACATATTTTGGTGCTTTCATCTCTTCTAAGAATCGATGTTTGTTTTCATTATACCCTTACCCCAAAATCAGAAGCTTTAGAATTGATACATTTGTCCTCATTCATTATAGATTAAAATTCACAATTTAATTGATATAAAAACCCTCCATAGCATTTTTAGCATTTCCACAACCATGCATTATCGACCATGGAGAGAAAACTACGTAATTTTCTTTTTTATACCATCCTTACATTTCTATGCTTTTCTCTATGCTTTTAGTGTAAAACTAATAAGTTTTTCAATTTGTTATTTAAATGTTGGTGATGAACCTTATAACATTTTTCACACACTATGGTTGTTATAGATATAGGTTGTACCAATGAAATACATTTCTTTTTGGAGAACACACCACATAAATGTGACACATCATTCACCAGCAACAACATTGTAGATGAAGCATCAACTGTGATGTACCTAGCCAAAATGAATCCATCAATAAGAGTTATAATGGTGCATTCAATTTCACTGGACTCACATTCATCTCGACGTGTCGATGTCTATGTGCTATACCATGCATCAACACTAGTGTGTAAAATCAACCTTAACACACACTTCAAAGTAGCCATGTTTAATGTGTATTTAACAATGCATTTATGTTGTTAGGGTTCACCATTGTTGGTGGGACAAATGTGCACCATCATGCGTATCATTGGAAGTGTGTTATAACCTTCAAAATTGATCGTGCACCTAGTCAGTTTTAACACACTAATGAAAAGATGCATATTTGGTTGTGGATATCCTAGTGTGTTGATGTTGACTAGAAGTGTTGACAATGCATGTTATGTGTACCAAAATGTGTCGAGTTGTATGAAATATGATGCACTTTCTTGGCACTATATATGGGTTTTCATGTTAGCATAAGAGCACCAAAGAAGTATATGTCAATGTGTTTTTGTTGATAAGAGGGACCATTAGCAATGTGAGATATGTACAACCATGCATATTCCAATGCACTAGTGTGTTAATCCATATTCCCATACACCATACATAATCCAAGTGGATATTGGTGGCCATTCATATGTACTATTAACTCAAAATAGTTTTCCATCATGGCAATTGTTCCACAATTTTTCTAGTCATGAACTTCTGAGGAATTTTTAAGGCCCTAAACTATTGACATAGATCAGTCGACAGGGGTTCACTCTCCGTCGACACCAAAAACACAGCGATCTTCGTGAGCACCGATCCAGACAGGTTTTACCCCGTCTAGCAACACGTGCAGAATAGATGAAGTCTCACCTGAGATGTTCGAGGGAGGACTGTCGGAACCAAGTTTTCACAATATGAAGGAGGATCGTGCATCTATTGTCAACTCAGTGCAACATTACTTAACAGATATGATCATTCATATTAAGAAATTTATATTGTCATTCAGTGGATCAGATCAACATACTCAGATTGTAACATAAGCATCGATGCATACACATATCTATCAAGATATCATCATTCATAACAAAAAAGCATCAAATCATTCACAGATACACATCATAACCCAGTATTCATTCACCTTTAGATCGCGAAAAACAGGAAAACAGGAAGATGTAAAATGACACAGTATTTTTGTCTAATCTCTGTCATGTCATATTAGTCTTCACAGCAAAATACAGGTTCCCAAAAATAGTTCTTCAATTTATCTCTTACACAGGTTTGATCTCCTTATTATCAACAGATCCAAAGATATGCCAACATTCACAATCATAGTTCTACTTATAGTCTTGCGCCTTTACATTGGCGGTCCACTTAAGTCAACTTCCTAACTACTTGTACCAAAATCTACCAAATGATGACCACAATCCACATAATGCGATCCAAATATACAAAATATGACCAAAATACATAAACTGTGACCAAAATACACAAAATGTGGTCAATCTGCCTTGCGCGCCAACTTTCACCTTTGCGCGACATCTTCGACCTTGCGCAACATTCGCGATGTTGCGCAACTAACTATCCTCAAAACTTCCTGCCAACATCCCCCCAATAGAATCTTGTGTCTCACCCTTGAGCCATGTCAGCTGGAAATGGTGTAACCGTCGATCTTTACCTAGAAATATTCATACTGTTGGGTGATTTCCTTGACCTATTCCTTGATCTTCTCACTAATCTCCTGGCTTTATGTCACTTCTCGCTCCAACGGGTGCTCGATGATCTTGGCAGTGACATCCCTTCAGCCATCCTGAACTTCTTGCAGCATTGAAACTGCCTTTACTGAGAGTTGTGCACCAATGTCTTCGAATTCATCCAATTGTGTTGTGCACCTCTGTTGATGCTCCCTTGCCTTTGCAACTCACTATTGTAAGTCCTTCAGCTCTGCTACCTTTGTGATCTGCACCACTGGGGGCATCGCTTTGAGAGATGTCCTCAATGTGGCCAATTGTCCTTCAACTTCCTACAACTGCGCAGTGAGTTGCTCCAACTGCGCATCCTGGACTACACTTCCCCAAGATTGTGTAGTCACGTCAGTGACTTGTTTTGCTTCTTGCTCTAGTTCCTCCATCTGCGTCGCCAAGTCCTCATTGGTGATTTTCCTTTTCGCATCCTGCTCCGGTGGTGTTCCTGGATTTACCAGGTCATGTAGATCTTCGTTGTCATGCTTCAATTATGTAATTACTTCCCCAAGCCGTTGTGCTTTCGCTTCTGCATCCATGTCCTCAGTGATTTTCAACACTTGTTGACAGGCAACATAAATTTCCTTCTCTAATCTCACCCTGTTGTCACAAAATTGTGTTTTTTCCAGCGTCAGTCAATTTTGCTCCTTCTTGAGCTCCTCAATCTCTTTTCTTGCTTCAACTTCTTTCTCCTACGACCTCAAAAGGTGGTCACCAATTATTTTCTCCCTATCCACCAACTCCTGATTAGCAACCCTCTGCAACTGCACCAATGTCTGGGTTGACAGTTCATTTATGTCTAGTGAGATGTTATGAAACTCTTGAAGTGAGGTGCCGACGTCCTCATTGTTGGTCTCGATTGCATGCAGCAGAATTTGAACATTCCTGATCTGCTTCCCAATGTTGATCATGCCAACCTTATCCAAATTGGTTTCTTGCGGTACCTTTTTCAAAACTGCATCAATTAATGAATTAAGGTGAGTGTTTACCTCACCAAATCCATTGGTCGCCTGCTTCTCTAGCTTCTTTCTTGTCACATCCATTGTTGTTGTACTTGCTGCAATGATACAGCTCAATTGTTCTTTAGTCACTGGTGTTGTGTTGTTGGTCGCACCCTGGTCCCGTCTCTTCTTAGTGCAGGATTCCTCGAATATCCTCTCTACTTTTGAATCAGTGGGGGTCTGTGTCGATGCTTCATCTGAGTCATGGTCACTCTGTGGGTCTGGTAGAGGATCCATAGGAGAAAAAATTGGTGGACCCATTTCCTGTACGCTAATAGGTTCTCACCAATCCATGGGAAAATCATCCACAATGGCCTACAACTCTACGTTAGAAATCTTATACGTTGTAGGAAACCGATGCTTATCTAGGTCTCTCCATGCCTGCACATGAATGGCATGTGGCCCTATCGTAAACCGAACCACACACTAGAATTTCACCACTGACTCCTATGATAGTTGTGAAACCTTCATGGCTGTAGCCTGCAGCACCTCCCAATATATTCAGAATTGAATTGAATAGTCCTTGAGCTGCTCTGCTTCCTTAAAATACCAGAGTTTTTGGTAGCGTGCTCCCTTGCAAACCTTGGAATATTCGACATCCATCCCCTGATAATCTTCAGGCTCCATCCAAGCAGCGATTGCAATCAAAATAAGAAGCCACCTGTAAGTGAATGGTCCCTTCCCTGCGTGGACTGCTAACGCGTCATCCATCAGTTGGTTCATTAAGAACAAGGACTAGTTCATCTACACACCCTGTGCACACTGCTCAGCGCATGCGATTGTCCCCGAAGAGAACTGGTTGGGTCGGTTCCTTTTTACTATTTTGCTAGCCAAAATTAGTGTTGTGATGCAGACAACCTGATCATTTATGTTGTCAATGACGTATGCCCGCCCGTCGCACTGCAATTTATACCTACTCTTCAGCTTTGCTTCCAGCTTCTTATCGTTGTCCTTCCCCCGAAAATACTGTGATGGATCGAGCCCCTCCTTGGGAAGCCCTGTGATATCTGAAATGAGTGCGACGATGACTTCTACTGGATATCCAACCACATAAATCCTCCATGGAAGCATGCTAAGAGTTGCTTCACACATGCGTTATCTTTTACCAATCTCGTGAAATTTTCCATGTTGATGAGGCAACCCCAATATCTCTAAACCCTGCGCATAGTCATGTGGAATATGAGTTACTGGGTCGGTGCCTGCCTTTGTCATGGGTATATATGGATATCCAGTGATCTCTTTCAACATGAGCATATCATGATCCTCATACCTCATTCTCATAATCGAGGGCACAATATCCATGGTGCATTGCATGCCTTGCGGTATCGTCAGCATCCTAACTGGGTACGTCTGGTTCTTCGTAATATTTATTGGCTTTGCATTGGGTCGGAATGGAGGAAATAACCATTGTTATTAGGAATATTGCACCTTCTATGGATAGAAGTTGTTCCTCTGGTCTGAATGGTTTAGATCCAGAACAAATGAGTGAACGACAAAGGATGAAGACCTTCCCTAAATGGCATAGACACCTGGAATACTGCTTCGATTGTGAACCTGTGTACCTGCAAACATATCAAACATGCAAACACATCAAAGCTACCAAGATATCATCTACTTATCCATGTTAGTGACTAAGGAATCTAACAACATGTACATGTGAAACCAAAACAACAGTAATGTGGGACGGAAATCAGCTTTGCATTAAGAATGTATGGAGAATCTTACAACCATTTCCTTAGTGTCGACAATCCCTTCCATGAGACAAACACTTCATCCCCATAAGCTCCAACTTTGCTCTCTATGCTCTCCAATGACTTGGACTAGGTAGTCAATCCAACAGCATAATAATACCTTTATAGTTCTCCCCCTCAACTATGGATATGAGATTGTATTTATAAGGCTCAATGGATAGGAATAGTTGAGAGAATTGTTGGTGAGGTGGCTCCAAGATCCTACCATGGGGGATCTCGAGCTCAAAATAACCCATAATGATAGGGATAAGGGAGGACAAGAGGCTCAAGTTCTAGAAGCCTTGAGAAACTTCTCTTTTTCCCATTTTACCCAAGGTACCTCTTTTCTTCCCTTATGACAGAGCGGTTTAGATGAGAACCGCTTTTAGACCAAAGACCATAGGCGGTGGAACCGCTTCTCTAAAACAAGTACAGGTGGTGCTGAGCAAGGTACTGCTCATCAGCCATAGGGCAAGCGTGGTGCTAGGTTTTTTCAAGTAGAATTGACAAACAGAGCAAGTTTCCACTCTAAGTGTTGGGATTAAGGGCAAACATGGAAGTTAAGGGTCTCATCACATGATGGTGATAGGATTTAGGTATAACAGAATGCCCCCCAAAGCATGAGACTTAGAGAGATACGATAAGCGAGAGATTTGAGAAAACAAGTTGTCACTTCGAGGTGAAAATGTCAGCTCGGTCGAAGAATGTCGTCCAGTAGGCATCTGTAGGACATCAATACTTTTGACTCATAGAAAAATGTAACCAACTCATGGGTGTGGACCAATACAAGGTAGATCCATGAGAGGAATAAACAAGCATGGCTACTAGAATACAGCGTAGATCCATGTGATAGAGGACTCAAACTTGGACATAGCTACCAAACATACAACATAGATCTATGTCATACAGACGCAAATTTGAGCATAGCCACGACCATACAAATGTGGATCCATGTTAGATATACAAAACTCCATCGCAACCTGGGGAAAGCAATGAGCACTAAAAAAATACCTAGGGTCTTCGTTTTGTCTTCCACAAAGTACGATTCTATCCATGTGATTACAATGATCTGAAGTCGAACATGGTAGAAACCACTTGATTACCGGCCAATGATGTGAACCGTTAACAAGTGCGAGGGAGATCACCATTGATGTCAATGATTCCCAAGGTACCCTAGTACAATCTACTGAGCATGAATAGATGTCTTGATGTCGAACACCCAGTTGATTCTATCGATCAAAGGTCAATGATGTGAACCTATGTCGAGAGCGAGAGAATCTGTCATTAAGGCATACTGATCTCAAGGTACTAAGTTTTGTTTCTAAGACTATTTCCCGGATGATGAGTTGATGTTGACAGGAACAGTCTCGTCAAAGGAGGGCCATGATGAGTCCCACATCGACGACACGAAACTCAGAACATAGTTTTGGAATGATGTGAATGTAATAACCATAAGACTGACTCAAAGGTATTGACACAGAGGCTTTTTTGACTACAGAGGTAAAAATTCTTTAACTTCCCTTTGAACATCGGGCGACACGACAAAAGACTTGGCAGCATGACTAGACCAGACAAACACACAGTGTGACGGTGGACAATGCATTCTTTTGAAAGACTCAAAGGAGTGGCATGAATCATGAAAGTGGATCGTCACAGAGATCAGCTGAATACCCAATTCACTGAAATGATATGCCGACAAGTGCCATGTTCAAAGGTAACAACAAACTACTTCCATTATTACAAAATGATTCCCTTCCCATTTTCCCCATCATGGTTGATGAGTGCCTCTTTTCGGTTTTACCAGTTTAAAGAGGGTAACAAACACTCATTATAGCTCGTCTACAGAAAACTCCAAACTCATATGTTTTACGAACCTTAGAGAGGAGGGGTTCGTTCCCAAAAGAGGGTCTCCCAATGTTTAATTTAACGAGTCCAATGAAAGAAAACTCGGTACCGTTCATGTTTAGAGAGTCTGAACGACCACAGAAGAAGACTCCATAGGGTCCTTTTTTGTAAAATAGTTCACCTGAACCGAAAAAGTGATAACCTACCATCAGATGAACGACTCTTCAAATGCTTTAACGAGCGTGAAGAAGACAACATCGCTTGACTATCTTTTCACATTTTAAGAGTCCAAAAAGAGCTTAAAGAAAACTCTATTAGAATTTTTCATGTTTGAATCCAGAGCAAGAAAAAGTAATAAACTAGGCTCAAACCAAATTTCATGTTTCAACCAGAGCACGAAAAATGAAAAGTAAGCTCAACACCATCTTACTATTTTTAACGAGCTCGAAGATGAGTTGAAAGAATGCTCAAATATTGGTTTTATTTTTACGCAAGCTCGAAACCAATGGGTAAACTATGCTTAAAAAAATCCCATTAACATGATATACAGAGGTTGGAAGCTTTCCCCCAGCATGATTGCTAGCGAATCTTACCCCTAGCATGGTTGCTAGCAGCTCGACATGCCCCCAAGCTTCACTTCATTTGATGATTCTTCTTCCATACCCAACCTAAAAACCTAGTTACTAATGTGAAAATGTTCACCAAGTGGGTTAGAAGAACGAGAATTGGGCAGGTGAAAAGAAGGTTCAAGTTCTAACACTAAAGTGAAGACTCGACTCAAAGGAAGGGGATCTGTTTCATTTTTACATAAGCTTGAAATGGAAGGTAACTATGCTTGGAACATGGTTTCATTTTTATGCAAGCTTGAAACCAAAAGGTAAACTATGCTTAAGGAAACCTACTTCATTTTTTAACGAGCTTGAAATAGAAAATGAACTATGCTCAAGAATGGTTTCATTTTTATGCAAGCTTGAGACCAAAAGGTAAACTATGCTTGAGGAGATCCATTTCATTTTTAACGAGCTTGACATAGAATACGAACTTTGATCATAGGAATCTGTTTCATTTTTTAATGAGCTTGACACAGAATGGAAACTATGCTCGCCACATGGTTTCATTTTTATGCAAGCTTGAAACCAAAAGGTAAGCTATGCTTAAGGAGTGGTTTTATTTTTTAACGAGCTTGAAACCAAAAGTAAACTATGCTCTCCGCATGGTTTCATTTTTATGCAAGATTGAAACCAAAAGGGTAAAGTATGCTTAAGGAGTGGTTTTATTTTTTAACGAGCTTGAAACCAAAAGTAAACTATGCTCTCAAACCTGCTCCTACCGAACATGATATCTAGAGGTTGGTAGGTTGCCCCCATTACATAAAAGCTAGCGGCTTAGCTCCATTATGATGTCCATAGACTAGAGCGATGCCCCCCATTTTACCTATGATGGGAAGAAGATAACTAGAATAAGGGGAAGGAACCACAAGAACATGCGACACATTCAAGGCAGTATGATTACTAGGAGTGATGCGATGGTTAGGTGTAACAAAATAAAGCTGATCAATGGTAAGAATCTTCCCATCATGGGGGAAATGCATAACTTTAAAGAGTGTGGACACAATAGCCTTCATGGCATAAACATAATCATGTCCAAGGAGCAAATTGAAATCTAAAGGACCTTGGACCACCATAACGTCAATGCAGACAGTTTTCCTTCCTAATGTAATAGGAAAATAAGGAAGGGTTCCTAAAGGTGCAGTAGGTCTTCAATTAAAAGCCAATATCTGATCGGTGGCTGGTACAAGTTGAGGTGAACCTAAAGCTTTCCAAGCAGTTGAGAATAGAATACTAACAGAAGCCCCTTCGTTAACAATAGTGCGAAGAATCCGCCTAGCAGTAACATTCACAACTATCTGGAAAGGAACACTCGAATGAAGAAGAGACTCTGTTAAGTTACTCCAGTCAAAGGAAATAACCTCAGTACTTGGAGAGGGTTCTATCGAAAGAGACAAAATTTCCTGTGGTCGAGAACAATTAGAACGAAGCATAAAAATTTTGGCAGGTTTTGGTTCATTCTCTATTGGAAGAGAAGAACAAGACGAAGATTTGGTCAAAGCGACTACTTTAGTCTTAACACTCTCTGATGAAAGAGTAGGATCTGGTGGAAATGACATTGACTTGACCACTTCACTCTCCGAAGGAAGAGTGGGATCAATTATAGATGGAACTGAATTGATCACTTGGTCAACCAGTGAGGAATCGAGGGATAACTTACTATCACTTGTTGGAATCACCTATTGATGATCAATAATATTTTCTAACCAACGCGAAGCTTCATGCATGTGTGGACAAAGAAAAGTACGATGCATAGCCTTGCATATCAAACAAGGATACAATACTTTACCCTTACAACCTTTTACCAATGGGTAACTAGTTGAGGGAGTATCATCAACATGATGATCAGAGGTTGATGACACAGACGGTTTGGACCTTTTAGACCACTCTTCTTTTACACAGGAGAGACTGGGACACTCCTTAAGAAGGTGGTCCCCCTTGCAAAGCTTACAAGGGAACTTGGGTTTTCTGGGCGTTCTGTTAGAATGAGCCATTAGAGGAAATTTGGGGTCTAAAATGGGCCTTATAAGAAAATGTGCCAAAATAAGTTTTTGTGAGTTGGAATTCAAGAACCAATAGAATTTCAA